>JAVIAB010000041.1:72322051-72686131 GCA_032433765.1 Megaustenia siamemsis | reverse complement strand
TACCTCAACATCTAAGTCACTATATCAACTGTCAATAAATTAACAAATAATATATTTCAATCATTCTTCCGGGGACTGGTTGGTCTCAAGACAAGACGACGGCATCAAGACAGAGAGGTTGTGTGGTTCAAGTCCCGGCTGCACCAGTTGGGATTTTTATTTATGATTTCTCTCTGCGGCAACCACCCTGGCTCAGCAGCGAGACCCGGCTTGAAACGTCAATTACTCATGGACGGAAAAAATATGAGTACCTCCAAAGACAGAGTTATCTGCCTGTGCTGCGAGGGACCCCTGTGCACACAGCTGCCAGGGAAAAATGGATTAACACACAAAATTCAGTTCCTAGTCTCTAGGGACTTCATCAGAGGTAAAAGCTGGCAAACGAAGAAAAAAAAAAGGGGAAAAAAAATCACTCTTCCTGTTGTCAACGTAAACATGATCTTTACCAAAGTCACAAAGAGAAAGATCACAAAATGTAAAATGAGATGCTTGAGAAGCCATTAATGTTGCAAAGAAAGAGAGAATGAGAAATGATGACATCATGTGTGTGTGTGCCATTGTGTTTTAACAAAGAGTTCTTGGCCACATCACCCTTAATGTGCTGCTGGACATTGAAATTATGGATCTCACACCACATTCCCCTTTGATGCATCACATGTAATGGAAACTTACTGTCATTAACTCTCATGTGTGGAGATACTATTATCTATCTAATGACCTTTCGAGTCGTAGCCGGCCATAGGGCATAGACCCAGATACTCTTTCTCTTATCTAAATTTTTATTCCAGCAGTTTTCAATCTTTTATCAAATTTCACCATTTGTCTCTGTTCTGTGCAAGCAACTCTATCTCATTGAGGGAGCCGATTCCTGCTGCTCTTACCTCTCTGATCAATGTTCTTCTCAGTGTCTCTCTGGGTTGGCCTCTTTATGATACTGTAAGAGGGCGATACTATGGGACTACTTTTACTCCATTTTTTTCCCTTCCTTATCTTGGTCTCTATCCTTCTTTCTTGAGTCTCTCTCTCTCTTACTCTCCTGCAGTGATTTGCTGTCAAGATATTGATTGGGTGATATTTGATCTAATATTTCAGACATTAAAAATGAAGCATATTAGATGAGTATCAGAGAGTTAGGGGATGCATCATATCTTATGCTGTCATATTAGATAAGTATCAGAGAGTTAGGGGATGCATCATATCTTAATGCTGTCATATTAGATGAGTATCAGAGAGTTAGGGGATGCATCATATCTTAATGCTGTCATATTAGATGAGTATCAGAGAGTTAGGGGATGCATCATATCTTAATGCTGTCATATTAGATGAGTATCAGAGAGTTAGGGGATGCATCATATCTTGATGCAGTCATATTAGATGAGTATCAGAGAGTTAGGGGATGCATCATATCTTAATGCTGTCATATTAGATGAGTATCAGAGAGTTAGGGATGCATCATATCTTAATGCTGTCATATTAGATGAGTATCAGAGAGTTAGGGATGCATCATATCTTAATGCTGTCATATTAGATGAGTATCAGAGAGTTAGGGGATGCATCATATCTTAATGCTGTCATATTAGATGAGTATCAGAGAGTTAGGGGATGCATCATATCTTAATGCTGTAATATTAGATGAGTATCAGAGAGTTAGGGATGCATCATATCTTAATGTTGTCATATTAGATGAGTATCAGAGAGTTAGGGGATGCATCATATCTTGATGCAGTCATATTAGATGAGTATCAGAGAGTTAGGGATGCATCATATCTTAATGCTGTCATATTAGATGAGTATCAGAGAGTTAGGGGGTGCATCATATCTAATGCTGTCATATTAGATGAGTATCAGAGAGTTAGGGATGCATCATATCTTAATGCTGTCATATTAGATGAGTATCAGAGAGTTAGGGGATGCATCATATCTTAATGCTGTCATATTAGATGAGTATCAGAGAGTTAGGGGATGCATCATATCTTAATGCTGTAATATTAGATGAGTATCAGAGAGTTAGGGGTGTCCGGTTAGCGCAATCGATAGGCGGTTGGCTTACACGCAACAGCCGGGGTTCGTACCCTGGCGAGGACACCTGGGTTTTACTAATTCCCTAAAAATTAGTGGGAGCCGCGATAGCTCAGTGGTTAGTGAACTGGACTACTACGGACAAGAGGTAGGGTTCGATCCCAACCGACGGCTCCGGGTTCACCCAGCCTTAAATGGGTACCGGATTTTTTCTGGAAAGTAAAGCAGCACGGGCGTAATACCGACCACATTACCCCAAAAATCATGTGCTGAAGGTCTGTAAAATATAGGGTCACTAACACCATATTTCCCTATACGCCGCCACTTGGCGTGACGGGGGGTACTTTACTTTTTACTATCAGAGAGTTAGGGGATGCATCATATCTTAATGTTGTCATATTAGATGAGTATCAGAGAGTTAGGGGATGCATCATATCTTGATGCAGTCATATTAGATGAGTATCAGAGAGTTAGGGGATGCATCATATCTTAATGCTGTCATATTAGATGAGTATCAGAGAGTTAGGGGATGCATCATATCTTAATGCTGTCATATTAGATGAGTATCAGAGAGTTAGGGGATGCATCATATCTTAATGCTGTCATATTAGATGAGTATCAGAGAGTTAGGGGATGCATCATATCTTAGTGCTGTCATATTAGAATCTACCATATCTTAATGCTGTCATATTAGAATCTACCATATCTTAATGCAGTCATATTAGAATCTACCATATCTTAATGCAGTCATATTAGAATCTACCATATCTTAATGCAGTCATATTAGAATCTACCATATCTTAATGCAGTCATATTAGAATCTACCATATCTTAATGCTGTCATATTAGAATCTACCATATCTTAATGCTGTCATATTAGAATCTACCATATCTTAATGCAGTCATATTAGAATCTACCATATCTTAATGCAGTCATATTAGAATCTACCATATCTTAATGCAATCATATTAGAATCTACCATATCTTAATGCAGTCATGTTAGAATCTACCGTATCTTATTGCAGTCATGTTAAAATCTTATTATGAGTAAATATATATATATAAAAAAGTAAAGTAAAGTACCCCCGTCACGCCAAGTGGCGTATAGGGAAATATGGTGTTAGTGACCCTATATTTTACAGACCTTCAGCACATGATTTTTGGGGTAATGTGGTCGGTATTACGCCCGTGCTGCTTTTACTTTCCCAGAAAAAATCCGGTACCCATTTAAGGCTGGGTGAACCCGGAGCCGTCGGTTGGGATCGAACCCTACCCCTTGTCCGTAGTAGTCCAGTTCACTAACCACTGAGCTACGCGGCTCCTACTAATTTTTAGGGAATTAGTAAACCCAGGTGTCCTCGCCAGGATTACGAACCCGGCTGTTGCCGTGGTAAGCCAACCGCCTATCGATTGCGCTAACCGGACACCCATATATATATATATATATAATCATATAATATTATGAGGTTTTTGAGTACTTTCTACAGTAGTCCAATCTTCTCTGTGGTTTAGTTCTGCTTTCTACAATAGACCAGCCCACCTTGTGATTTAATTCTACTTTATACAATAGTTCAGCTCACCTTGTGATTTAGTTCTACTTTCTACAATAGTTCAGCCCACCTTGTGATTTAGTTCTACTTTCTACAATAGTTCAGCCCACCTGTGATTTAGTTCTACTTTCTACAATAGTTCAGCCCACCTTGTGATTTAGTTCTACTTTCTACAATAGTTCAGCCCACCTTGTGATTTAGTTCTACTTTCTACAATAGTTCAGCCCACCTTGTGATTTAGTTCTACTTTCTACAATAGTTCAGCCACCTTGTGATTTAGTTCTACTTTCTACAATAGTTCAGCCCACCTTGTGGTTTAGTTCTACTCTCTACAATAGTTCAGCTCACCTTGTGATTTAGTTCTACTTTCTACAATAGTTCAGCTCACCTTGTGATTTAGTTCTACTTTCTATAATAGTCCAGCTCACCTTGTGATTTAGTTCTACTTTCTACAATAGTTCAGCTCACCTTGTGATTTAGTTCTACTTTCTACAATAGTTCAGCCCACCTTGTGATTTAGTTCTACTTTCTACAATAGTTCAGCCACCTTGTGATTTAGTTCTACTCTCTACAATAGTTCAGCCCACCTTGTGATTTAGTTCTACTCTCTACAATAGTCCAACCCACCTTGTGATTTAGTTCTACTTTCTACAATAGTTCAGCCCACCTTGTGATTTAGTTCTACTCTCTAAATAGTCCAACCCACCTTGTGATTTAGTTCTACTTTCTACAATAGTCCAACCCACCTTGTGATTTAGTTCTACTTTCTACAATAGTCCAACCCACCTTGTGTTTTAGTTCTACTTTCTACAATAGTCCAACCCACCTTGTGATTTAGTTCTACTTTCAACAATAGTTCAGCCCACCTTGTGATTTAGTTCTACTTTCTACAATAGTTCAGCTCACCTTGTGATTTAGTTCTCTCTTCTACCTTTTTCCTCCCAGCGGAGCATAGGTCTTCAACAACACTTCCAAGTCGTTCTGTTTTTGCAATTCTTAAGATCATTCCATGTCTTTCCCATCATCTTCATCTCTGCTTCAATCTGTCTTCTCTAAGAATTCCTTGGTCTTCCTCTTTGTCTTTTCCCCTGGGGATTCCAAAAAAGGGCCTGTTGTGTAATACTCTCAGTTGGCTTCCGTAGTGTGTGTCCTATCCATCGCCATCGTCTTCGCTGTATTTCTTTATCCACTGGTATTTGACCGGTACATTTCCATAATTCCACGTTAGTGACTTTGTCCTGCCATTTCCATCCCTTTATTCTGCGCAAGCATCCATTAATGAAAGTCTGTACCTTCGTGATTGTCAATTTTGTTATTCTCCATGTTTCACAGCCATATAATAGAACCGACAGAACATTGGAGTTGAGAATTTTTATTTTGGTATTTAGCCTAATTTCTTTGGATTTCCATATGTTTCCCAGTGCAATGAAAGCTCCTCTTGCTTTTGATATCCTTATTTTGGTATCATTTTCTTTCCTCCCTCTTTATCTATATTACTGCCCAGATATATATAAGACTGTACGTCTAGTAGAGGTATTTCTCCTAGTTTTATTTGGTTATTGCCAACTGCATTAATTCTCATAATGTTTTTCTTATCTCTATTAATCTTTAGTCCTAGCTGTTGTGATCTCTCATCTAATATACTCATTTTATCTTGCATCTGTTGGTGGCTGTGTGATAGGAGAGCTATGTCATCAGCAAAGTCTAAATCATCAAGTTGTTTGGTCAGTGACCACTGGATCCCATTTCTGTTGTTTTGAGTTATTTTCATAATCCAATCTATGGCCAGTAGAAAGAGAAATGGAGACAGAAGGCATCCTTGCCTTACTCCTGTTCTTATTTCAAATGCTTCTGTAAGCTGTCCTTCATGCACCACAACACTACATTTTGTTCCTTCATACATTGTTTTTATCAGGTTAATAAACTTTATGGGGATTCCGTAATGACTCAGCAACTTCCAAAGCATTCTTCTGTCTAAACTATCAAATGCCTTTTCGTAATCTATGAATCCAATATAAAGTGGGGATTTTAGTTCTAAACTTTGTTCAACTATTATACGTAGAGTAGTTATTTGATCAGCACATGTTCTGTCTTCCTAAAACCTGCTTGTTCATCTCTCAAGTGTTTCTCTATAGCCTCTTTTAGTCTCTCCAGAATGATTCTGCCTAATATTTTTCCTGGCACTGATAGTAGCATAATTCCCCTATAATTGTGCACTCCTGTAAACTTCCTTTCTTTGGTAGTTTGATCATATAACCTTCTCTCCAGTCTTTAGGTATTTCTTCCCTCTCCCAAATTTTATCCAATAGATCATGTAACATCTTGGTAGAGGTGATAATATCTGCTTTGATGGCTTCCGAAGGAATTTCATCTGGTCCTGTGGCTTTACCATCTTTTAATAGTTTGATGGCTTTCATTATTTCTTCTTTGCTTGGTTTTCCGCAGTTAACGTGTAACTCTTCTTCTGCTGATAGTATATCTGGAGGATTATTTGAGCCGGGTCTGTTCAAAAGTTCTTCAAAGTGCTCTTTCCATCTCTCCATTTGTTCCCTTATATTACTAAGCAGATTTCCTTTCTTATCTTTGATGAAGGCGTTGATCTGTTTGTATTTTCCACCTAATTTCTTTGTGCTGTTGTACAGTTCTTTCATATTCCCTTTATTTGCTGCTTCTTCTGCCTCTTTAGCTAATTCATCTATATATTTCCTCTTATCCCTTTTAATGCATCTTCTCACTTCTTTGTTCACCTCTGTGTAAGCTTCCTGTGTCTTGGCTTTATTACTTCTTGTTTTGCTTTTATTTATGTCTGCTTTCTTGTTCTTTCTTTCTTTAATTTTATCCAGGGTCTCTGCTGTCATCCATGCCTTATTCTGGCGTTCTCTTTTCCCCAGTGTTTCTTCGCATGTCTCTTTCCATATATTTTTTACCTGTTTCCAATGATCTTCTATATTTATTGTATTTTCTAGTTGTTGGAGGACTTGGTATTTGTTTGATATTGTGACTGCGAATTTATCTTTAATTCCTTGTTCTTTAAGAACCCTACATTGAAATACTTTCTACCCTTATTCATTGTAATATACCTTTTTAATTTAATTTAAGTTTGGCTAACAGAAGATGATGATCAGAAGCTATATCTGCCCCTCTATATACTTTTACATCCTGTAAGGATGACTTAAACTTATTATTAATACATATGTGATCAATTTGATTTTCCGTTCGATGATCTGGTGACACCCATGTAGCTTTGTGTATTCTTTTATGTTGGAATATTGTTCCTCCTAGGCTCATTTGATTAAGGGCGCAGAAATTCACAATTTCAGAAAATCATATTGTGATTTAGTTCTACTTTCTACAATAGTTCAGCCCCCTTGTGATTTAGTTCAACTCTCTACAATAGTTCAGCTCACCTTGTGATTTAGTTCTACTTTCTATAATAGTCCAATTCACCTTGTGATTTAGTTTCTACTTTCTACAATAGTCCAACCACCTTGTGATTTAGTTCTACTTTCTACAATAGTTCAGCCCACCTTGTGATTTAGTTCTACTCTCTACAATAGTCCAACCCACCTTGTGATTTAGTTCTACTTTCTACAATAGTTCAGCCCACCTTGTGATTTAGTTCTACTTTCTACAATAGTTCAGCCCACCTTGTGATTTAGTTCTACTTTCTACAATAGTTCAGCCCACCTTGTGATTTAGTTCTACTTTCTACAATAGTTCAGCCCACCTTGTGATTTAGTTCTACTTTCTACAATAGTTCAACCCACCTTGTGATTTAGTTCTACTTTCTACAATAGTTCAGCCCACCTTGTGATTTAGTTCTACTTTCTACAATAGTTCAGCTCACCTTGTGATTTAGTTCTACTTTCTACAATAGTTCAGCCCACCTTGTGATTTAGTTCTACTTTCTACAATAGTTCAGCTCACCTTGTGATTTAGTTCTACTTTCTACAATAGTTCAGCCCACCTTGTGATTTAGTTCTAATTTCTACAATAGTTCAGCCCACCTTGTGATTTAGTTCTACTCTCTACAATAGTTCAGCCCACCTTGTGATTTAGTTCTACTTTCTACAATAGTTCAGCCCACCTTGTGATTTAGTTCTACTTTCTACAATAGTTCAGCTCAAGTTGTGATTTAGTTCTACTTTCTACAATAGTTTCAGCTCACCTTGTGATTTAGTTCTACTTTCTACAATAGTTCAGCCCACCTTGTGATTTAGTTCTACTTTCTACAATAGTTCAGCTCAAGTTGTGATTTAGTTCTACTTTCTACAATAGTTCAGCCCACCTTGTGATTTAGTTCTACTTTCTACAATAGTTCAGCTCACCTTGTGATTTAGTTCTACTTTCTACAATAGTTCAGCCCACCTTGTGATTTAGTTCTACTTTCTACAATAGTTCAGCTCAAGTTGTGATTTAGTTCTACTTTCTACAATAGTTCAGCCCACCTTGTGATTTAGTTCTACTTTCTACAATAGTTCAGCTCAAGTTGTGATTTAGTTCTACTTTCTACAATAGTTCAGCCCACCTTGTGATTTAGTTCTACTTTCTACAATAGTTCAGCTCAAGTTGTGATTTAGTTCTACTTTCTACAATAGTTCAGCCCACCTTGTGATTTAGTTCTACTTTCTACAATAGTTCAGCTCAAGTTGTGATTTAGTTCTACTTTCTACAATAGTTCAGCTCAAGTTGTGATTTAGTTCTACTTTCTACAATAGTTCAGCCCACCTTGTGATTTAGTTCTACTTTCAACAATAGTTCAGCTCAAGTTGTGATTTAGTTCTACTTTCTACAATAGTTCAGCTCACCTTGTGATTTAGTTCTACTTTCTACAATAGTCCAGCCACCTTGTGATTTAGTTCTCATCATCATGTGCCATACTGGTTGGCATAGGTGATCTTGTCCTTCCACAATCTTCTATCTACAGTGCATCGAATCAGTTCTGTTGTTGACTGTTTGCCATGCCATGACTTCAAGCTATCCAGTTTTTTCTCTCTTTGTCATCCACGATCTCTCTTTCCTTTTATTTTGTCAGTTGTAACCAAGTATTCCAACTTTCCTCTTCTCATGATGTGCCCGAAAAATGTTGATTGTTTCTTTCTGATGTTTTTAGGAGTTCTCTTTTTGTGTTGGCCTTTTTGAGAATTTCCTCATTGGTCTTTTTAGCTGTCCAGGAAACTTTCAACATTCTTCTGAGAAATCCTATCTCTGAGGCCTCTAACCATCTTTTCATTTGTTTGTCTACTATCCATGATTCACTTCCATAGGTCAGAATTGGTTCTATATAGCACAGATGAACTCTCTTTCCCATTTCTATTGACATAAATTTGTTACATAAGATATTTGTCATTTTCTGAAATGCTATTTTTGCAGGTTTAGTTCTACTTTCTACATTTGATGCCCTTGCCCCAGTAAGTTCTTCTTCTCTGGTATTGACAGCTTTGTTTTTTCCTTGACAGTTACGCCAAGCACAACTGAGGGAGGAGAGGAGCGATGCCGCATGCTCCAGGACTCACTCCATGCACTAGCGGCTGAGCATCATGAACTAGAGAAGTCTTTTTCCAGGCGCCAATCATTTCTTTCATCCATGGAAGAGGAGTTCTTTGACTGCGATGATGAAGAATATGGTGGTGAGGCTGCTATCACTGATACTTGTTTATCACCCATTCTGTCACTGCTATCACTGATACTTGTTTATCACCCATTCTACCACTGCTATCACTGATGCTTGTTTATCACCCATTCTACCAATGTTATCACTGTTACTTGTTTATCACCCATTCTGTCACTGCTATCACTGATACTTGTTTATCACCCATTCTACCACTGCTATCACTGATACTTGTTTTTCACCCATTCTATCACTGCTATCACTGATACTTGTTTATCACCCATTCTACCAATGTTATCACTGTTACTTGTTTATCACCCATTCTACCACTGCTATCACTGATACTTGTTTATCACCCATTCTGTCACTGCTATCACTGATATTTGTTTATCACTCATTCTGTCACTGCTATTACTGATATTTGTTTTTCATCCTTTCTACCACTGCTGTTACTGATACTTGTTTCTCACCCATTCTATTACTGCTACTTGTTTCTCACTCATTCTATCACTGATGCTTGTTTATCATCCATTCTACCACTGCTATCACTGATACTTGTTTATCACCCATTCTACCGCTGCTATCACTGATACTTGTTTATCACCCATTCTGTCACTGCTATTACTAATACTTGTTTCTCACCCATTTTACCACTGATACTTGTTTCTCATCCTTTCTACCACCGCCGTTACTGATACTTGTTTCTCATCCTTTCTACCACTGCTGTTACTGATACTTGTTTCTCATCCTTTCTACTATTGTTGTTACTGATATATTTCCATTTCTGTTCTCAAGCAGCAGTTGAATTCAAAAGCACTGGCAGCACATAACTTTTAATTTGGTTTTTGTTCTGGGTAGGGGGATCTCTAGATGTTGTTTTCATTGACAGATGCTTATCTTTCTTTCTTTATTCTCCTCTTGTTATCTGGAAAAATGCAGTGCTGAAGTTGAGTATGATGGGCATTTCTGCATCCTACATTAACTATAGGGAGCCGCGATAGCTCAGTGGTTAGTGAATTGGACTACAAAGGGCAAGAGTTAGGGTTTGATCCCAACCGACGGCTTCCGGGTTCACCCAGCCTTTAATGGGTACCTGATTTTTTTCAGGGAAAGTGAAGCAGCACAGGCGTAATACCGACCACATTACCCCAAAAATCATGTGCCGAATGTCTGTAAAATATATGGTCACTAATACCATATGGTCACTAATACACATACACCACTTGGTGTGACGGGGGTACTTTACTTTTTTTTTTACATTAACTATAACACAACACAAATTGTATTCCCTTAGACAAGGGGTGGGCAACCTTCTGAGAGCCAGTTCTGAAAACTATGAAGATGCTGAGGATCAGATACTATCACCTAATGAAGCCATTATATAAATGTCCTAGCATGCATCACAAACAATTGTAATGTAAAAAACCTTATTTTTGATGGAGAGTGGAGGACAGAAAGAAAGTGGAATGAAAAGGAGAGGGGTGAGACAGAAAAAGGGGGGAGGGAGAGAAAATTCAGCAATGAAATATAAATAGAAAGCTTACTGATTAGGGTTTGTGCATTTATGTGTTTATTATTCATTTATACCATGTTCTGACATCACCATAATCTATTTCACCATGTTCTGACATCACCATAATCTATTTCACCATGTTCAGTCATCACCATAATCTATTTCACCATGTTCTGTCATCACCACAATCTATTTCACCATAACTTAATATGTTACAGGTTTTCCTGCTGTTGAAAACTTTACAGACACACAGACTGAAGAAATGTTGACTATGGATGGAGTCAACCATGTAAACAGTGGGGCAACCCCACAGTATGGCAGGCAAGTTGGGTTATTCCTCCTTCTTGTGTCATTTTTACAAATTTAAGTTTGTAATTGTTGCCCATGGTGTCATTTTATATTTTAAGGAAACCCTAAATGCGTCAGTTCTGTTGAATTAACAGTTCAGAGTTGAGTTAAAAGCATTTAATTAATGGTGGGCAGTAGTAACAAATTGTCCAGAAATTAGCGATGAACAGTGTGGTTTTGTTAGAGATAAAGGAACAAGCAATGCCATTTATATCATAAGATCATTAGTAGAAAGAGCCATAGAGATGAAAACAGATCTATACCTATGATTCATAGAGTACACCAAGGCATTTGACAAAGTAAAGAACCAAGAAATAATCACAATTTTAAAAAGCATAAACGAAGACAGCAAAGATCTAAGAATAATAAAGAACATGTACTGGCAACAAACAGTGGCCATAAGAACTGGAAACCAATTAGGAATGTTTCAACAAATAAAACAGGGTGTTAGACAGGGTTGTGTGCTGTCACCAGATTTGTTTAATATTTATAGTGAGATTTTTAAGATCCATAAGGGGCATGCCTGGAATAACAATTGGAGGTCATAATATAAATAATCTAAGGTATGCTGATGATACAGTCTAAATTGCTAAGAGTGAAAATGAGTTACAAGAAATGTTGGACATTATAGTGAAAGAAAGCAAAAATAAAGGACTCAGCTGTAATATGTGTCCTTTTGGCACGCAAGGTTTCTGTTTTTGAGATTGTGGTTCTGCCCTATGTGCTGTCTTCGGCTCGAAAAAACAATAGATAGATAGTAGTAACAACAGTTGGAGGATCCTCAGAGAAAATGTAAATAAGGTCAGTAAAAGCCAAGGTGGCATGTTGTTATATGAGGATGTTACTTATGAATCTCCAGTATCAAGAAAAACAAAGCCAAGATGGCATGTTATATGAAGATGATACTTATGAATCTCCAGTATCAAGAAAACAAAAGCCAAGGTGGCATCTTTTTATACCAGGATGATATTTAGAATCTGCACTATCAAGAGAAAATAACATTAAAAGCCATATTGAACCTAAGTAATAAATGCATCTGAAACTTGGACAGTTAGTAAACAAATTATAATTTGGAAGCAAATATGCTTCCCTCATATGGGAAACAACAGGTAAGAGAAAAAGAGGAAGACCCAGGGAGACACTGAGAAGAACATTGATGAGAGAGGCAAGAGCAGCAGGAATCGGCTCCCTCAATGAGATAGAGCTGCTTGCACAGAACAGAGACAGATGGCGAGATTTGATAAAATATCTTTAAAGAAAACTGCTAGAATAAAAAATTTAGATAGGAGAAGGTGTATCTTGGTCTACGCCCTATGGGCCGGTTACAGATCGAAAGGTCAATGGATAGATTATACAATCGTATCTCATGAAGTTTAAATACAAATAAAAGTCTTACATCAGTAGAAAAATGTCAACACTCAGGTATTACTGAAAGGAGTAATTAGAAAGATTGATGGAAGGAGGTGGGGGTGTTAAATGTTTGACCATGACAAAATGTCAACATTTGTTTTGTTGCAGTGATTTTAACTATGATAATCTAGGTTGTGTTAAATGTTTGACCACGACAAAATATCAACATTTGTGTTTTGTTGCAGTAATTTTAACTATGGTAATCTAGGTTGTGTTAAATGTTTGACCATGACAAAATGTCAACATTTGTGTTTTGTTGCAGTAATTTTAATTATGGTAATCTAGGTTGTGTTAAATGTTTGACCATGACAAAATATCAACATTTGTGTTTTGTTGCAGTAATTTTAACTATGGTAATCTAGGTTTTAAAAGTGTTTTAGGATGGGGTATCCTTGGAGTCTGTAGAAATGTGGTTTTACAGAAGAATGTTGAGAATACCATGGACAGCTAAGAAGAGTAATGAAAATGTTCTGAAAGAGGTCAAAGCAAAAAGAGAACTAATTTCCAATATTAGGGAGAAATAATCATCATTTTTTGGCTATGTAATGAGAAGAGAATAATTGGAATATATTGTAACAACTGGAAAATTGAGGGACGAAGAGATAGAGGGAAGCAAAGATAAAAGATACCAGACAGCTTAAGAGAATGGCTTGGCAGAAGGTCAACATCAGAAATGATAAATAACTTGAGATAGAAAGTTGTGGAGAGACATGATCACGTATGCCAGCAGGCCCAGTACTTGATGATGATGATGAGCCTTGAATATCATAAGAAAAGGATATTTGCTGTTTTTTAACATGAAAATAGGGAGGATGGGACACTTAGTTATCACAGGTAAAAGTGGAAGCAAGGAGATGATAGATGTAATGAGACAATTCTCAGAGAGATGTGGAGAAGCTTGATACCTTTATTTGATAACAAGTGTTGTGTTAATTTGATAACAAGTGCTGTGTTAATTTGATAACAAGTGCTATGTTAATTTGATAACAAGTGTTGTGTTAATTTGATAACAAGTGCCATGTTAATTTGATAACAAGTGTTGTGTTAATTTGATAACAAGTGCTATGTTAATTTGATAACAAGTGCTGTGTTAATTTGATAACAAATCATCATCATCATCATTGAGTGCTGTCTCCGCATCGAAGGTTGGCTACCATGGATCGCCATTCCACTCTGTCTCTTGCTTTGATGGTGCAGATTGTCATAGGTTGACTTGCCCATCTTTTGATGTTACTAGTCCATGTTAGTCTTGGTCTGCCTCTGCCTTATTTTCCTTGTATTTTCCCTTCCAATATTACTTTTATTAGGCTGTTGTGTCTTTTAACATACTCCATAGATTTCATTTGTCTTGTTTTAATTGTGTTTAGTAGTTCTCTTTTCATTTTTAGTTGTTTTAAGACTTCATGATAACAAATGCCATGTTCATTTGATAACAAATGCCATGTTAATTTTGATGTTTGTTCTTAAGGATTTTTAATATGGTTTGTGAGAGGAGGGAAGAAAAGATGATTTTCACTGGCATGGTAACAATACTACCTGCCTCAATTAGCCCTTGCTATTTTAGGTTGGTTCAGAACTGCTTCTTTGATCAATTGTGGATTATAGTGACTTGGGTAGAGCTGCCAAAGGCTGGAAGTAGTGAGGAGACTTGGTTTCACATCACTGAATTCCAGTCTTGTAACTGGACTAATTGCAAGACAGAAATGGAAACCAGTTTTTCTGCTTCTTATCTCTAGAGTCTCACTGCACGATACACAACATTTAACCAGCTTTTCTACCTAATTTCCCCAAATCCTTGCTACCTGATATACATTTAACCAGTTTTGTCTTCTTATTCCAGAACCTCGCTACCAGTCCCCATGTTCTCCAGGTCAGACTTCAGTTTCTGGAGCATCCTTAAGCAATGTATAGGAAAGGTAAGGCATAAATGTTGTACTGTCTCTCTTTGTTTCTTAATTGTCAGGATATAGGACAATGGATATGTCACTTTGGCTGAAACATCAACATTAGTCATTGCTTGTCTTTTTTTTCTATGCTTGAATGTAAAAAAAAAGAAGTAAAGTACCCCTGTCACGCCAAGTGGTGTATAGGGAAATATGGTGTTAGTGACCCTATATTTTACAGACCTTCAGCACATCATTTTTGGGGTAATGTGGTCGGTATTATGCCCGTGCTGCTTTACTTTCCCAGAAAAAAATCCGATACCCATTTTAAGGCTGGGTGAACCTGGAATCCGTCGGTTGGGATCGAACCCTACCCCTTGTCCTTTGTAGTCCAGTTCACTAACCACTGAGCTATCGCGGCTCCCTTGCTTGCATGTGTTTGTCCAATAACTAAAAGAATAAGCTTCTTTGCTATCTGCCCTTAAAAGGATGTTAAGTGTGCGTGTATGTGTTGTGTTGTGGTTTGCAGTAGAACTGTGATATTTGTGCCCTTTGGACCAATACATCTGACTTCAACACTGCGTTTTTGAGCTCTGGATTGTGCCTTCCTTCTCGCTCCCAAGTTACTTGGCCGGACTGAAATGATTAGTCTGTTGTTGAAGAGGGGGAGTAGGGGTTGGATGGTTCTTGTTCACAATCCTGGCATAAGATGTCAGCTATGATTTGTTGGCAACTTCAGCTCTCAACTAAACATGGCACAAGATGTCAGCTATGATTTGCTGGCAACTTCAGCTCTCGACTAATCCTGGCACAAGCCATAAGCTATGATTTGCTGGCAACTTCAGCTCTGTACCAATCCTGACACAAGCCATAAGCTATGATTTGCTGGCAACTTCAGCTCTGTACCAATCCTGACACAAGCCTTCAGCTATGATTTGCTGGCAACTTCAGCTCTGTACCAATCCTGACACAAGCCCTCAGCTGTGATTTGCTGGCAACTTCAGCTCTGTACCAATCCTGACACAAGCCTTCAGCTATGATTTCCTGGCAACTTCAGCTCTGTACCAATCCTGACACAAGCCTTCAGCTATGATTTGCTGGCAACTTCAGCTCTTGTGCTTGGCCTCCTTTTCCCATGGTTTTTCATTTTCTTTGTCTGTACCACCTCTTTTTCTTCATCTATCAATCTCTCCAGCTTTATGTCTCTTCTTTATCTCCTTTATTCATGACCTGCCCACTGCAACACTCAAAGCCAAAGTAACTATATCTAGTATTAATGTGAAATGTTTCACAGCACAGTTTAAATTTAGTTTTTTGTGAGCCTTTGCTTTTCTCTCTCTTATCTCTCTCTCTATCTCTATCTCTCTCTTTCTCATTCTCTTTTTCTCTCTCTCTACTTCTCTATCTCTTTCTCTCTTTTTCTCTCTCTTGCATTCTCTTTTTTTCTCTTTTTCTTTCTCTCCTTCCTTCTCTCTCTCATTCTGTCTCTTATTCTCTCTCTCTTTCTCTCTCTCTCTCTCTCTCTCTCTCTCTCTCTATTTGTCTCTCTCTCTCTTTGCCTCTCACTCTCTTTGCACCTCTCTCTTCTTTCTCTCTGCTTCTCTCTCTCTCTGCGTTTGAGATGCTTATCTTTGTGCTATTTCTTTACCCCTGTCACTAACACAAAGTTTTCAGTCCTCTCCAGATCTTCATATTGCCCCTTTGCCTCTGCTATCACCATACCAGGCTCTGCAAACAAGTCATATATTTGATAACTTGGTTGAGGGAATTGTGTCCATTATAAAACTAACCATCAAACAAGTCATATATTTGATAATTTGGTTGAGGGAATTGTGTCCATTATAAAACTAACCATCAAACAAGTCATATATTTGATAACTTGGTTGAGGGAATTGTGTCCATTATAAAACTAACCATCAAACATGTCATATATTTGATAACTTGGTTGAGGGAATTGTGTCCATTATAAAACTAACCCATCAAACAAGTCATATATTTGATAACTTGGTTGATGGAATTGTGTCCATTATAAAACTAACCATCAAACATGTCATATATTTGATAACTTGGTTGAGGGAATTGTGTCCATTATAAAACTAACCATCAAACATGTCATATATTTGATAACTTGGTTGAGGGAATTGTGTCCATTATAAAACTAACCATCAAACAAGTCATATATTTGATAACTTGGTTGAGGGAATTGTGTCCATTATAAAACTAACCATCAAACAAGTCATATATTTGATAACTTGGTTGAGGGAATTGTGTCCATTATAAAACTAACCATCAAACATGTCATATATTTGATAACTTGGTTGAGGGAATTGTGTCCATTATAAAACTAACCATCAAACAAGTCATATATTTGATAACTTGGTTGAGGGAATTGTGTCCATTATAAAACTAACCATCAAACATGTCATATATTTGATAACTTGGTTGAGGGAATTGTGTCCATTATAAAACTAACCATCAAACATGTCATATATTTGATAACTTGGTTGAGGGAATTGTGTCCATTATAAAACTAACCATCAAACAAGTCATATATTTGATAACTTGGTTGAGGGAATTGTGTCCATTATAAAACTAACCCATCAAACAAGTCATATATTTGATAACCTGATTGATGGAATTGTGTCCATTATGAAACTAACCCATCAAACAAGTCATATATTTGATAACTTGATTGATGGAATTGTGTCCATTATGAAACTAACCCATCAAACAAGTCATATATTTGATAACTTGATTGTTGGAATTGTGTCCATTATAAAACTAACCCATCAAACAAGTCATATATTTGATAACTTGGTTGAGGGAATTGTGTCCATTATGAAACTAACCCATCTCTAGCTCTGTAAACAAGTCATATATTTGATAACTTAGTTGATGGAATTGTGTCCATTATAAAACTAACCATCAAACAAGTCATATATTTGATAACTTGGTTGATGGAATTGTGTCCATTATGAAACTAACCCATCAAACAAGTCATATATTTGATAACTTGGTTGAGGGAATTGTGTCCATTATAAAACTAACCCATCAAACAAGTCATATATTTGATAACTTGATTGATGGAATTGTGTCCATTATAAAACTAAGCCATCAAACAAGTCATATATTTGATAACTTGGTTGAGGGAATTGTGTCCATTATAAAACTAACCCATCAAACAAGTCATATATATGATAACTTGGTTGAGAGAATTGTGTCCATTATGAAACTAACCATCAAACAAGTCATATATTTGATAACTTGGTTGAGGGAATTGTGTCCATTATGAAACTAACCCATCTCTAGCTCTGTAAACAAGTCATATATTTGATAACTTGGTTGATGGAATTGTGTCCATTATAAAACTAACCCATCAAACAAGTCATATATTTGATAACTTGATTGATGGAATTGTGTCCATTATGAAACTAACCCATCAAACAAGTCATATATTTGATAACTTGATTGATGGAATTGTGTCCATTATGAAACTAACCATCAAACAAGTCATATATTTGATAACTTGATTGATGGAATTGTGTCCATTATGAAACTAACCCATCAAACAAGTCATATATTTGATAACTTGGTTGATGGAATTGTGTCCATTATAAAACTAACCCATCAAACAAGTCATATATTTGATAACTTGATTGATGGAATTGTGTCCATTATAAAACTAACCCATCAAACAAGTCATATATTTGATAACTTGGTTGGTGGAATTGTGTCCATTATAAAACTAACCCATCAAACAAGTCATATATTTGATAACTTGATTGATGGAATTGTGTCCATTATGAAACTAACCCATCCCCAGTTCTAAAGCTCACTTTATATCTTCCACTCATAAAGAAATATTAAACATCACCAAAAAAGGTGTAGTGCTGTCAAAACTTGGATATGCTAGATTCTAGAATAATCAGGAAGATAATTACCACTGAAACAGTAAGTGGTAGGATCCAGATGGAGAGAAGGGAAGAACCAAGAAGACTGCAGTAGAATACATACAGAAACAACAAATTTAATGGTCTGGTTGTATCTTCATCATTGTGTGCCATACTGGTTGGTTTAGGGGTGCATGTCCTTCCACAATTCTCTATCCACAGTGCTTTATATCAACTCTGTTGTTGACTGTTTTTCATGCCGAGACAAAGCTGTCTAGTATCTTCTTTCTTGGTCATGTGCGATTGCTTGTTCCTTGTATTTTGCCAGGTGTAACCAAGCATTCCAACTTTCTTCTTCTTAAGATGTGCCTGAAAAATGTTGATTGTTTCTTTCTGATGTTTTTTAGGAGCTCCCTTTTTATGTTGGCCTCATTGAGAATGTTCTTGTTGGTCTTTTTAGCTGTCCAGGGAACTTTCAACATTCTTCTGAGAAATCTCATCTCTGTGGCCTCTAATCGCCTTTCATTTGTTTGTCTACTGTCCATGATTCACTTCCATAGGTCAGAATTGGCTTTATATAGCACCAATAAACTCTCTTTGTCTCTCTTGGTCATATAACAAAACACAACCAACTAAACACAATCCACACAACTCTCAACAAACACTGAAAAGGACAACAAATAAAGGCTTAGAAAAAGATGGATAAATGGAATACCAGAAATACTCAGAGAAATTTACCAGCAAAAGAGACCAACAAAAAGACTCGATCTATCTATTGACCTTTCGAGCCATAGCCGGCCCATAGGGCGTAGACCAAGATATTCCTTCTCTTATCTTAATTTTTATTCTAGCAGTTTTCAATTCTTTTAAAGATATTTTATAAAATCTCGCCATTTGTCTCTGTTCTGTGCAAGCAACTCTATCTCATTGAGGGAGCCGAATCCTGCTGCTCTTGCCTCTCTCATCAATGTTCTTTCAGTGTCTCTCTGGGTCTTCCTCTTTTCCTCTTACCTGTTGTTTCCCACATGAGGGCTTGCTTTGCTATTCGGTTATTATCTCTTCTCATCACATGTCCAACATATGACCATCGTCTTTTCTTTATTACTGAAGATATTAGTGGTTGATTGGCGATTTCTCTAATTTCCTCGTTTGTTTTGAATTCGTTCCATGCTATACCAAGTATTTTCCTTAGACATTTATTTTCGAGTTCAACTTTGTTTCTATGTCGCTTGTTGTTTTTCAGCTTTCACTCGCATACGTAAGGGTTGATAGTACATTTGATTTGAATAGTCTACGTTTTGTGTTTGTGCTGATGAGTTTTGATTTCCACAACTTTTCAAGGCTTCTGAAAGACATTGCTGCTTTAGCTATTCTGAATCTAATTTCTTTACTTGTATCCCCTTCTCAATCAATGTGACTTCCAAGATAGATGAAGTGATTGATCTCTTCTACTGGTTTGTTTGTGCTAAAACAAAAAAAACTATAAACTATAAAATCCACAACACAAAGGTAAATGAGGAAAGAAAGAAGAAGAAGAAAAGAATAATCTCGTGTGTCAAAGTGCTTAGTGCAAACATCTGCTGATAAAGTGCTTAGTGCAAACATCTGCTGATAAAGTGCTTAGTGCAAACATCTGCTGATAAAGTGCTTAGTGCAAACATCTGCTGATAAAGTGCTTAGTGCAAACATCTGCTGATAAAGTGCTTAGTGCAAACATCTGCTGATAAAGTGCTTAGTGCAAACATCTGCTGATAAAGTGCTTAGTGCAAACATCTGCTGATAAAGTGCTTAGTGCAAACATCTGCTGATAAAGTGCTTAGTGCAAACATCTGCTGATAAAGTGCTTAGTGCAAACATCTGCTGATAAAGTGCTTAGTGCAAACATCTGCTGATAAAGTGGTCACTTATGGTGTTTCTCCTTTCCTACCAGTCTTGTGATTTGCCCAGATTCTGAAAATGGGTATCAGGCTTTCAATGAGAAAGTAGGTCAGCCTGGCATGGTGCTAAACCCATAAACAATAAATATGTCAATGATGAAGGAACATAAATAAACATACTAGCACCATATTCTTCATTTATAACCGATTTCTTCTTCCCATAATCATGGGCGTCTTTGGGACACCAATGACAGACTTCGTCAACCTTCTATATTCTTTTTATCTTCTGTCATTCTTTGAAACTTCTCACTCCTTTTACAATTCCTTACAGAATGGTCAATAGGAGGTCAGACAATTGAGGTGCTTTGCCAAACCATTTGATTTTGCATTTCTTCACGAAAATCATCATGTACGCTGACCGTATGATAAATCTTCTTGCTAACTTTTTCATTTGTGATAAGAGATGTCTAAAATCTTAGAGTAACATTTCATCTCCATAGTTTGTGTTCCTTATTTGGTGTGTCATTTTCCCAGGAGTCCATTTATCACCCTTGTTCTATTGAACAACAAAAATGTCACAGATGTGTTTTTTTTTTTTAAATAGGATGTGAAGTTGTTGCAAGTTCCCCATAAACTAACTCTCTGCTTGTTTTCCCACCCACGGTGTGGTCTCAAATGTTCTGAGATAACAAGAATTGATTGTATTTTGTGTGGCAAATTATTTACTGATAACATTTTATCACTTGACAGGAATTATCCAAAATCACCATGCCTGTGGTGTTTAATGAGCCCCTGAGTTTTATCCAGAGATTGGCCGAGTACATGGAGTACGCTCCCCTCATAGAAAAGGCAGCAAAATGTGATAATCCCATAGAAAGGATGGAGGTATGTACTGACACTAGGGAAAGTTATGTGGTTCGGTAAAGGCTGTCCCATGACATGAAATAAAATAGGTTTGTAAAGCATTATTAACACAACCCCGTACCAATATGGCTGCAAAATGTGGCTTTAGTTACTTATGTGTGAACCCCAAAAGCCAGTTTTTGTGGTTCTTATTTTAGAACATACTTCTGCAGCTATTTTCAGTTGAACTTTATAAAAAAAAAACTTTCTTATTCAACCTCTTTTATAACTTCCAAGGGTGTAAATTGTCCGAACAAACTGTGTGTTTTAGATCAAATTTCACTGATTTTCTAACTGTCACTTGGAAGTTCATCAGTAATATTTTCAAAATTGAAGGTGATCCTTTTGTAAATGGCAAAGTAAAATGTTGTAGAAAGCCATTGATATGGTAAATGAGTGGGTGATAAATATGGAAGATGAACTGTTGTCATCAGACAACGAGTATCAGTATCAAACCAAGTGATGATAGTTGCCCTTTAGTGACAAACGGAGATGGAGATGGTATCTGTGGACATGGTCAGAATTTCTGCAAGGGTCTTTTTTTATATTATTCCATGTCCATAACTTTAGACATTTTCAAGTTATTCTTGAAAAGTTTTGGACGTATATTAGAAATTGGATTGTCAATGTTTGTGAGTTGTTCCCATTAACACGGATACACTTATTTGGATTTTGCTGACCTGAAGGTAAGAAATGTCTATATCTTGTCTTTAAACAAAAATATAGTCAGTGTCAATATTTCATTGGGGATGTGCAGTCTTGAAGGACTACTAGTTTTACATGAGAGAACAATGAGACAGACCACCAGTTTTATATGAGAGAACAATGAGACAGACTACCAGTTTTATATGGGAGAACAATGAGACAGACTACCAATTTGACATGAGAGAACAATGAGACAGACTACTAATTTTACATAGAGAACAATGAGACAAACTACCAATTTTATATGAGAGAACAATGTGACAGATTACCAGTTTTATATGAGAGAACAATGAAACAAACCACCAATTTTATATGAGAGAACAGCAAGACAGACTACCAGTTTTATATGAGAGAACAATGAGACAGACCACCAATTTTATATGAGAGAACAATGAGACAGACTACCAGTTTTATATGAGAGAACAATGAGACAGACTACCAGTTTTATATGAGAGAACAATGAGACAAACCACCAGTTTTATATGAGAGAACAATGAGACACACCACCAATTTTATATGAGAGAACAATGAGACAGACCACTAATTTTATATGAGAGAACAATGAGACAGACTACCAGTTTTATATGAGAGAACAATGAGACAGACCCCAAATTTTATATGAGAGAACAATGAGACAGACTACCAATTTTATATGAGAGAACAATGTGACAGATTACCAGTTTTATATGAGAGAACAATGAAACAAACCACCAATTTTATATGAGAGAACAGCAAGACAGACTACCAGTTTTATATGAGAGAACAATGAGACAGACCACCAATTTTATATGAGAGAACAATGAGACAGACTACCAGTTTTATATGAGAGAACAATGAGACAGACCACCAATTTTATATGAGAGAACAATGAGACAGACTACCAGTTTTATATGAGAGAACAATGAGACAGACCCCAAATTTTATATGAGAGAACAATGAGACAGACTACCAATTTTACATGAGAGAACAATGAGACAGACTACCAGTTTTATGTGAGAGAACAATGAGACAGACTACAATTTTATGTGAGAGAACAATGAGACAGACTACCAGTTTTATGTGAGAGAACAATGAGACAGACTACCAGTTTTATGTGAGAGAACAATGAGACAGACTACCAGTTTTATGTGAGAGAACAATGAGACAGACTACCAGTTTTATGTGAGAGAACAATGAGACAGACTACCAGTTTTATGTGAGAGAACAATGAGACAGACTACCAATTTTATATGAGAGAACAATGAGACAGACTATCAGTTTTACATGAGAGAACAATGAGACAGACCACCAATTTTATATGAGAACAATGAGACAGACCACCAATTTTACATGAGAGAACAATGAGACAGACTACCAGTTTTATATGGGATAACAATGAGACAGACTACCAATTTGACATGAGAGAACAATGAGACAGACTACTAATTTTACATAGAGAACAATGAGACAAACTACCAATTTTATATGAGAGAACAATGAAACAAACCACCAATTTTATATGAGAGAACAGCAATCAGAGGAGTATGCAACAGTGGCCTCCAAATTGCTACAAAGAGCTATGAATGCACTGAATTCATGGACAAATAGATGGTGTATCAGCATCAATACAGACAAATGCAGTACTACACTTTTCACACTCTCCCCAAAACAAAAAGCAGGAGCCATCTACATTAACAATGAGCCTGTGAAAGAAGACATACAAGCTACATATCTCGGAGTTACATTTGATAACAAACTATCTTGGAAACAGCAGATAAATAAGGCAACCCAAAAAGCAAGGAGAAAATTGGCTATTCTAAGAAAGTTGTGTGGAACCACATGGGGTGCGAGTGGGAAAATACTCAGTAAAGTTTACCAACAGAGTATACGCCCACATTTAGAATATGGATCATCCGCATGGTGCTCAGCATCAAACACCACATTGCAAGAACTGGATAAAGTACAAAACCAGGCACTTAGGGTCATCACAGGAGCAATGAAATCAACACCAATATTGGAGATGGAGAAATTGTGGAGGATACCAGCACTGAGAGAACGGAGAGACACAAAGGTGCTGATACAGGCAGAAAAATTTGTATGCATGCCGAGACATCCAATGAAGGACAGATTCCAAAATCTTGCATTGGGACGACTTAAGAGAAGCAGCTTTATCCACCAAGCCAAGCGTATTAGTAGACAAACACCAGACATGCCAAGAGTTGTTAAACCCCTTCTGCCCATACCAGAACAGACTCCCTGGACAGATGAATCAGGATTATCAGTTCAAATACGGACAGAAGTGAAAGGAATAGTTGACAAAGAGGAACAAAATAGTCTACAGCGAAAAACAATAGCTCTCAGTTTCCTGGATGAAGAATACCCACAAGACCTATGGATTCGTGTGTACACAGATGGATCAGCACAGAATGCAGTAAAGAATGGGGGAGCAGGTGCATATATAGAGTACCCAAATAACACTAGGGATATGGATAAAATAGCAACAGGGAAATATTGTCACAATTATGATGCAGAAATACAAGCAATAAAGTTGGCAATAGAAAAACTGCTGAACAGTAATCTTAGCCCTAAGCCTGTAGTGTTTTTGACAGATGCAAGATCAGTACTCCAGGCACTACAATCCAGAAAATTACCACATCTGCAGATCTTATTGACTGAACTCTGCAAGCACCACAGGGTTGCCCTGCAGTGGATCCCGTCTCACTGTGGAATACCAGGAAATGAGAAAGCAGATCAGTTGGCAAAGGAAGGTTCAACAGGCACACAACTAGATACACCAGTTACATACCATCATAAGAAACAGATAATCAAATCAATCAGAGGACCACAAGCCCCAAATCAGGATGCCTTTCATAATATGAATAGATATGAACAAGTTATCATTATACGCCTAAGAACAGGACACAATCGACTCCATAGTCACATGTATACAAAATTCAAGATCGGCACATCAACTACTTGTACATGTGGACAGGCACCCCAGACTGCTGAACACATACTTCAAGACTGCACTGAATATAGTAGACTGAGGAAAATCCATTGGCCCATAGATACAACACTACAGACAAAACTATATGGGCCACTGCAAGAATTACAAAAGACAGTAAAATTTATACAGGAAACGACATTGCAGATATAGACAATACTTCAGGCGAACGAAAGATAGATAGATATGAGAGAACAGCAAGACAGACTACCAGTTTTATATGAGAGAACAATGAGACAGACCACCAATTTTATATGAGAGAACAATGAGACAGACTACCAGTTTTATATGAGAGAACAATAAGACAGACTACCAGTTTTATATGAGAGAACAATAAGACAGACCCCAAATTTTATATGAGAGAACAATGAGACAGACTACCAGTTTTATATGAGAGAACAATAAGACAGACCCCAAATTTTATATGAGAGAACAATGAGACAGACTACCAATTTTACATGAGAGAACAATGAGACAGACTACCAATTTTATATGAGAGAACAATGAGACAGACTACCAGTTTTATATGAGAGAACAATGAGACAGACTACCAGTTTTATATGAGAGAACAGCAAGACAGACTACCAATTTTATATGAGAGAACAATGAGACAGACTACCAGTTTTTTTATGGGAAACATAAGACAGACCAGACTTTATATGAGAGAACAATGAAGCAAACCATAATTTTATGATAGAAACGAGAGACAAATCACCATTTTTATATGAAAAACATTGTCGTATGAGAGAAAGTTGAGACAGACCACCAGTTTGATAAATTGATTTATGTAAGTTTCTGAGAGATAACAAAGGAAATAACTATATATATAAGAAAGATGTTTTAAGCAGTTGCAACAGATCGCACAAATTATTTGCTTGTTTCTGTTTTTTTTTAAATTTCACAATAGTATGTGGCTGCCTTTGCTGTTTCTGCTCTGTCATCCAACTGGGGTAGGATAGGAAAACCTTTCAACCCTCTACTGGGAGAAACGTATGAGCTGGACAGGTATATGTGGCTGCTTGTTTTGGTGTTTGTACTGTTTACTTATTGAGGACACATATTCTCTGGTCATGTTTTATGTTTGTACTGTTTACTTATTGAGGACACATATTCTCTGGTCATGTTTTGTATTTGGTTGTGGATGTGATGACAGCCCCTTTCCCTTGACAGTTTCTCTACCTTAACAGCTTTTCTCCCTTGACAGCTCCTCTCCCTTGACAGCCGCTTGCCCTTGTCAGTTTCTCTACCTTGACAGTTTCTCTACCTTGACAGCTCTTCTCCCTTGACAATTCCTCACCCACCCTTGACAGCTCCTCTCCCTTTACAGCCCCTTTCCCTTGACAGCTCCTCTCCATTTACAGCCCCTTTCCCTTGACAGCTCCTCACCCACCCTTGACAGCTCCTCACCCACC
This sequence comes from Megaustenia siamemsis, assembly GCA_032433765.1. Lineage (NCBI taxonomy): Eukaryota > Metazoa > Mollusca > Gastropoda > Stylommatophora > Ariophantidae > Megaustenia > Megaustenia siamemsis. Next base: position 72,660,026 of record JAVIAB010000041.1, on the reverse strand, counting down.
CTTGACAGCTGCTCTCCCTTGACAGCCCCTTTTCCTTGACAGCTCCTCTCCCTTGACAGATCCTCACCCACCTTTGACTGCTCTTCTCCCTTGACAATTCCTCATCCACCCTTGACAGCTCTTCTCCCTTGACAATTCCTCACCCTCCTTTGACAGCTCCTCTCCTTTGACAGCTCCTCTCCTTTGACAGCTCCTCTTCCTTGACAGCTTCTCTACCTTGTCAGCTCCTCTCCCTTGGCTCCTCTCCCTTAACAGCTCTTCTCTCTTGACAGCTCCTAACCCTCTCTTGACAGCTCCTCACCCTCCCTTGACAGCTCCTCACCCTCCATTGACAGCTCCTCTCCTTTGACAGCTCTTCTCTCTTGACAGCTCCTCACCCTCTCTTGACAGCTCCTCACCCTCCCTTGACAGCTCCTCACCCTCCATTGACAGCTCCTCACCCACTCCCTTGACAGCTCCTCTCCCTTGACAACCCCCACCCTTGATAGCCCCTTTCCCTTGACAGCTCATTTCCTTAAGCTATACCCTTCATGATTATCATTTATATAATTGCTGGTATTTTATAAGTTATAAATAAATAGCCCAATACTTGGTCTAAAGAGAAATAAAATCAACAGATGGTGCATTGATATTGATGTTGCACAGCTAAAATTAATTTCAGTACATGCATCACAGATTACACACATGAAAAGAACTACTCCATCTTTACTACATTTACATTTTGCAGTGTTAGTTATTACAAATTGTACTTGCATCTTGTTTGTTGTGCACTGTCGAAAGTCTGTGCCATTTTATCGCCAATGCTCAACGGTGGTGTACACTGTTTGAGAATCCCAGCACTAGAGTACTACAATTTGGTGGAATCATATTCTGTTTTAGATGGTATTGTTATTGAGTTATTAGCGGGTCATCATCATCGCACTCTGAACATGTCCATTGGTGCTCAGATCCCCTCCTCAGCAAGTCTCGAAGTGTCCAGCAACTGACGACTCAAGTTCTGTGTTAGTTGATTAGTCTTCTTACATGCCCACTAAGTTTCTCGTTTCTGGCTGTGATCATCTTGACTCCCATCTCTTTCATCCCAAGGAGTGACGTTGACTCATGGTTATCGAAGTCCTGTGTCCTTCCAACTTCCTGGATGGCATTGATGATGTCCGCCTGATCCATTGGTTGACCTCAACAATAGTGCAGCTAGCCAATCTGTCCACCTTTTCATTTCCCCGTACTCCAGCATGTCGTGGAATGTAGACAAAGGTGACCTTATGTATTTTTGACTTCTGCAATGACTCTACCCATTGCCTATGTACAGATCCCGCCTCCACTTTTTGCATCATGCTCATCGAATCACTCAGTATACAGGCATAGGTGTAGTCTTGTGATTTAGATGTTAACTAGAGCATAAAGTGCTTTTGTTCACCATAAAAGCTGTTGAAAGTTTTTAAAATAGTTCCCACCTCCCTCCCTTCCTCCCACTCACATATCCAAAATAGGTGTGAAGCCAAACTAGCCTAGTTAAATGTCAAGACTGACTTAGGTAAAATAGTAGCCAGAGCAACATATATAAAGATCTTAATAATAAGTTAAAAAACTCAACAAAGCGTGATAAAAGAATAGAGATAGGAGAAATGGCCATGCAACCAACAGTCTCATCTACCATTAGGAAATATCAAGACACAGAAAAGGAGGAAGATCTACAGAAACACTAAGAAGAATGCGTTTGCCAGCTTTCACCTCTGGCGAAGTCCCACTAGAAATTGAATTTTGCGTGTTAATCCATTTTTCCCTGACAGCCATGTGCACATGGGTCCCTCGCTATTCGTTTTCGGAGGTAAACATATTTTTTCTGTCGATGAGTAATGACGTTTCAAGCTGGGCCTCACTGCTGAGACCAGGGGTGGTTGTCGCAGTGAGGAATCACAAATAAAAAATACCGATTGTTGCAGCCGGGATTTGAACTCACAACCTCTCTGTCACAAGACCGGCGTCTCGCCTTGAGGCCAACCAGTACCCCAAAGAACACTTATAAAAGAAGCAATGTTGGCAGGCATGGACTCATTAGATAAGATCATACATCTCACAAAGACTAGAGCCAGGTGGCGAAAAACATGAGCTCTTTATGACGTCTAGCAGTGGAAGGATTATGATCAAGTATATCAAACAGCAAGGAAATACAACATACTCCAACTGTTGAAATTCTCTCTATCCCTAAACATGCTCTAAATACGTGGTTGAAACCAAATATCTTTTGTTCAAGAAGCAACCTTGTATCCCTTCCTAAGCCATAGAAGATAATCATTATGTAGCAGAGAGCTCAGAAGCTGTAGTCTACTTTCATGTGTGTTATTGTTGTTAATACACACATTAAACACATAATACTATGCAATCAATTTTTGATAATAGAAACAAGAAAAAGAGTTCTTAAATGTTATGTAGAGCCAGTCTTACTTAACATATGGATGTGAATCATGGACAATAGGACAACAGACAAGAAAATCACTGGAGTCTGTAGAAATGTGGTTTTACAGAAGAATGTTGAGAATACCATGACAGCTAAGAAAAGTAATGAAAATGTTCTGAAAGAGGTCAAAGCAAAACGAGAGCTAATTGTGTAATGAGAAGAGAACAATGAGAAGAGCTCATGTAATGAGAAGAGAACAATTGAAATATATTGTAACAACTGGAAAAATTGAGGGACGAAGAGATAGAGGGAAGCAAAGAGAAAAAATACCAAACAGCTTAAGAGAATGGCTTGGCAGGTCAACAACAGAAATGATAAATAACTGTCGAGATTGAAAGTTGTGGAGAGACATGATCACCTACGCCAGCAGGCCCGGTACTTGATGATGATGATTGTTGTTAATGATCAAATATGAGAATAAAAACTGGCAGCAATTATAGTTTTAAGTTATTTATAAATTAGGTATCTCATGATTGTTAATGTTGTAAGGGTTTACCAGGACATGTCCAGGTCAAAGAAACGGCTGTGTGTGGAAACAAAGAACTGGAAATGTTGACCAGAGACAAAGTTGGTCTAGTTGTGAAGACCTGTGCAGAACATGAACTGGAAATGTTGATGAGAGACCAAATTGAGCTAGTTGTGAGGACCTTTGCAGAACAAGAACTGGAAATGTTAACCAGAGACAAAGTTAAACTAGTTGTGAGGACCTGTGCCGAACAAGAACTGGAAATGTTGACCAGAGACCAAATTGAACTAGTTGTGAGGACCTGTGCAGAACAAGAACTGGAAATGTTGACCAGAGACCAAATTGAGCTAGTTGTGAGGACCTGTGCAGAACAAGAACTGGAAATGTTGATGAGAGACCAAATTGAGCTAGTTGTGGAGACCTGTGCAGAACAAGAACTGGAAATGTTGATGAGAGACCAAATTGAGCTAGTTGTGGAGACCTGTGCAGAACAAGAACTGGAAATGTTGATGAGAGACCAAATTGAGCTAGTTGTGGAGACCTGTGCAGAACAAGAACTGGAAATGTTGACCAGAGACCAAATTGAGCTAGTTGTGGAGACCTGTGCAGAACAAGAACTGGAAATGTTGACCAGAGACCAAATTGAGCTAGTTGTGGAGACCTGTGCAGAACAAGAAATGGAAGGTTGATCCTAGAAGACAGAATATATTAAGTTTGTATTGTTTATTTGTTATATTCACAACACATACAAGATCTCAAAGCTTGTTGATAATGAGTAAGATAAAAAAAAAATAGCTTTGTTCCTCAGTTGAACCCTCAAATACTTACACTTTGTGTTTTTTTTTGTCTCCACAGGCCAGACTTAGGTTTCCGTTTTATTGGAGAACAAGTCAGTCACCATCCTCCCATCACAGCCTTCAGTGCCGACGGGAGTGGCTACACCTTCCATGGATCCATACAGCCCAAGCTCAAGTTCTGGGGCAAGTCGGTGGAGATTAACCCTAAGGGACTTATTTCTTTAACTTTACACAAGTGGGTTTTGGCATTTTTTATTTTTGTTGTTGAAGTGTTATGGTTTGTTTGTTTGTATTTTTTACATGCCATGTTTGTGCGAGAGTTTCAGTGCTAGGGTCACTTCTTCCTTTTAACTCCCTGTGGAGCATAGATCTTCAACAAACACTTCATCTTCCTGGGGAGCATAGGTCTTCAGCAAACATTCTCATCTCCCAGTGGAGCATAGGTCTTCCACAAACACTTTCATCTCCCTGTGGAGCATAGGTCTTCAACAAACACTTTCCAAGCCGTTCTGTTCTTGCCGTTCTTTTAAGATCATTCCCTTTAGCTTAATCTCTGATTCTATCTGTCTTCTCCAAGAATAATATGGTCTTCCTCTTTGTCTCTTCCCTTGGGGATTCCAAAAAAATTTTAAAAAAATAAAAAAAGGTGTTGTGTAATACTTTCAGTTGGCTTCTGAAGTGTATGTCCTATTCAGTGCATGTGTGTGTGTTAGCATTTCTATTTGTAGCAGTGTGGATGTGAGTTAGTAATTCTGCTGGGGTCTAAGCATTAGTGTGGTTGTGGTCATCATCATCATTGAGTGCCGTCTCCGCATCGAATGTTGGCTACCATGGAGTGCCATTCCACTCTGTCTCTTGCTTTGATGGTGCAGATTGTCATAGGCTGACTTGTCCATCTTTTGATGTTACTCGTCCATGTTAGTCTTGGTCTGCCTCTGCCAATTTTACCTTGTATTTTCCCTTCCAATACTACTTTTATTAGGCTGTTGTGTCTTTTAACATGCCCCCAAAAATTTCATTTGTCTTGTTCTAATTGTGTTTAGTTCTCTTTTCATTTTTAGTTGTTTTAAAACTTCATCATTTGTTTTCTTTTCTTTCCATCCAATTCTACCTATACTTCTATAAATCCACATTTCAAAGGCTTCAATTTTCTCCTTCTATTTTCTTGTCTAATGTCCATGTTTTTGCACCATACATGAATATTGAGAATATGTAACATTTTGCCATTCTTAGTTTTAGCCCTGGTCTTATTTGTTTTGATGTTAGTATACTTTTCATGGCATTAAAATTACTTTTTGCCATACCATTTTTTTTGTTTATTTCAATTTTACATTTTCCATCACTAGTTATAGTATCTGCAATATGTGCCATTTTGGCACGCAAGGTTTCTGTTTTTGAGATTGTGGTTCTGCCCTATGTGCCGTCTTTGGCTCGAAAGGACAATAGTTATAGTATGTCCCAGGTAGTTGTAGCTCAGAACTGTCTCTAGCTGTATTCCTTCAACTTTGATATTTATTTGTAGGCCTTTAGAATTTTCTTAGTTTATGATCATAGTTTTAGTCTTTTTGATATTCATATCTAATCCATATTTTTTGCATGTCATGTTTATTACATTAAGTAATTGTTTTAGATCTTTAGGATTTTCTGCTAGTAGTACAGTACCATCAGCGTATCTTAGTTAATGATTATCTTTCCATTAATGTTTAGGCCTGGCATCTCTGTGATGTTTTTAAAGATTTTCTCAGTGTATAGATTGAACAAGCTTGGTGATAGGATGCATCCCTGTCTTACTCCTCTTTTTATATCCATGGGTGTAGAGTTCTCCTTGTTATATTTTATTATTGCTGTTTGCTCCCAGTACAAATTACATATTAGTCGTATGTCTGTATCGTCCAAATTTGTTTCTTTTAGGCAGTCTATAAGTTGGTTATGGTGTATTCTATCGAAAGCTTTGGTGTAGTCTATGAAGCAGGCATATATTGGTTTGTTTACTTCTATGTATTTTTCAATCATTGTCCTCATGCTGAATATGGCTTCTTTTGTGCCACTGTCTTTTCTAAATCCAAATTGCTGCTCATCTAATTTAGTATTGATTTTATTCTGAATCCTTCCCTGTATAACTTTTGTTGTGACACCACTACTTATGTGAGTGTGTCTGTACAAGTGTCACTGTTTATAAAATCATAAGTGTGCTGATATTGTTGGTCTTATTTTAAAAAAAATATTTATAAGATAATGCTCAGCGCTTGTATCTTTTGGTGTATTTTCTTTAGTGTCACTGTGTGCGACAAGAGACATAGAAACAAAGTTGAATGCATTCGAAAATATATGTCTAAGGAAAATACTTGGTATAGTATGGAATGAATTCAAAACAAATGAGGAAATTAGAGAAATCACAATCAACCACTAATATCTTTAGTAATTAACAAAAGACGATGGTCATATGTTGGACATGTGATGAGGAGAGATAATAACTGAATAGCAAAGCAAGCTCTCATATGGGAAACAACAAGCAAGAGGAAAAGAGGCTGACCCAGAGAGACACTGAGAAGAATATTGATCAGAGAGGCAAGAGCAGCAGGAATCGGCTCACTCAATGAGATAGAGTTGCTTGCACAGAACAGAGACAAATGGCGAGATTCGATAAAATATCTTTACAAGGATTGAAAATTGCTAGAATAAAATTTAGATAAGAGAAAAAGTATCTGGGTCCCTATGTGCCAGCTACGGCTTGAAAGGTCAATAGAACTGTGTACATATATTGAGTTAGAGAGTGGGAAAGATCATGTACACAAAGTTTGACTTGTAATTTTATAGAGAGAGAGAGAAAGATCACTTGAACATGTACACAACTTTGACTTGTACTTTTATAGATGAGCGAGAAATATCACATAAATATGTACACAACTTTGACTTGTACTTTTATAGATGAGTGAGAATTATCACATAAACATGTACACAACTTTGACTTGTACTTTTATAGAGAGAGAGAGTGAGAAATATCACATAAATATGTACACAACTTTGACTTGTACTTTTATAGAGAGAGCGAGAAATATCACATAAATATGGACACAACTTTGACTTGTACTTTTATATATTGAGTGAGAAATATCACATAAATATGTACACAACTTTGACTTGTACTTTTATAGAGAGAGCGAGAAATATCACATAAATATGTACACAACTTTGACTTCTACTTTTATAGATTGAGTGAGAAATATCACATAAATATGGACACAACTTTGACTTCTACTTTTATAGAGAGAGTGAGAAATATCACATAAACATGTACACAACTTTGACTCATACTTTTATAGATTGAGTGAGAAATATCACATAAACAACTTTGACTTCTACTTTTATAGAGAGAGTGAGAAATAATCACATAAATATGGACACAACTTTGACTTCTACTTTTATAGATTGAGTGAGAAATATCACATAAACATGTACACAACTTTGACTTGTACTTTTATAGATGAGTGAGAATTATCACATAAACATGTACACAACTTTGACTTCTACTTTTATAGAGAGAGAGAGTGAGAAATATCACATAAATATGTACACAACTTTGACTTGTACTTTTATAGAGAGAGCGAGAAATATCACATAAATATGGACACAACTTTGACTTGTACTTTCATATATTGAGTGAGAAATATCACATAAATATGTACACAACTTTGACTTCTACTTTTATAGATTGAGTGAGAAATATCACATAAATATGTACACAACTTTGACTTGTACTTTTATAGATTGAGTGAGAAATATCACATAAATATGTACACAAATTTGACTTGGACTTTTATAGAGAGAGTGAGAAATATCACATAAATATGTACACAACTGACTTGTACTTTTATAGATTGAGTGAGAAATATCACATAAATATGTACACAACTTTGATTTGTACTTTTATAGATAAGTGAGAAATATCACATTAACATGTACACAACTTTGACTTGTACTTTTATAGAGAGAGCGAGAAATATCACATAAATATGTACACAACTTTGACTTGTACTTTTATAGAGAGAGCGAGAAATATCACATAAATATGGACACAACTTTGACTTCTACTTTTATAGAGAGAGTGAGAAATATCACATAAACATGTACACAACTTTGACTCGTACTTTTATAGATTGAGTGAGAAATATCACATAAACATGTACACAACTTTGACTTCTACTTTTATAGAGAGAGTGAGAAATATCATATAAATATGGACACAACTTTGACTTCTACTTTTATAGATTGAGTGAGAAATATCACATAAATATGTACACAACTTTGACTTCTACTTTTATAGATTGAGTGAGAAATATCACATAAATATGGACACAACTTTGACTTCTACTTTTATAGAGAGAGTGAGAAATATCACATAAACATGTACACAACTTTGACTTGTACTTTTATAGATTGAGTGAGAAATATCACATAAACATGTACACAACTTTGACTTCTACTTTTATAGAGAGAGTGAGAAATATCACATAAATATGGACACAACTTTGACTTCTACTTTTATAGATTGAGTGAGAAATATCACATAAATATGTACACAACTTTGACTTCTACTTTTATAGATTGGGTGAGAAATATCACATAAATATGGACACAGGAAGTCAGTGGTGGGGTGTGCTAAACACTCCAAGGTATGGTGACAGCTTTACAAATAAAGAACACAACACAATACTGACGTTTCGGCCTGTGGCCTTCTTCAGAATACAGGGACAACGACAACAAGCGGTGAAGCACAATTACTACATGTTAGATGATCAAGTGGAGGGCGAGGAAAGTAGGATGCAGAAATAAGAAAAGAGAGAAATGAATATTACATGATGAGAGGTATGATGGGCGTCAAAATATATAAAATAGAAAAAGAGAGAGAAAAATGTATAATAAATTGTACTTAGCTGAGCTCAGAGCAGGGAAACTGTAATCCGTGCTGAAACAAGTCGAAATGACTAAAAGCGCAGAGAACGTGTATAGAAAGCAACACGTGACAAAGACAGGTCAGTAAAGAGGGCAAAAGTATCTAATATCGGGAAAACCAAAAAGGGGGGGGGGGGAAAGGGGATAGACGAGGACACTCCTGGGACACAACAAGCAATACATATAAATCACTCAACAATGGAAGTGAGAGATCACGCGAGAGGTTAAGAGAAAGAAATTGAATGACACGACAAAGTAGTAAACTAGGCAGTGGGTGAGAGAGATGGACTCTACAGAATGGATGGCCTCGAACTGAAAGAGTTGAGAGGTAGGTCAACGAAAGGAAGGATAGGATACTGGAGGAAGAGATACGGTGAGGAAGAATAAAAAAGCCGGTATAATGAGAAGGGCGATAGAGGGGTGGTCCGGAGGAAGTTAGTCTATCGGGAGGTAGGGAAGTATTAGAGGAGGAGGTATGGAGAGGAGGGATAAGAAGCAGGTATGTGAAAACTGGATAGGGGGAGAGGCGGTAGGTCAGAAGTGAATGGAAAAAGAGAAAGTCTGGAAGAAGTGGAGCAATAGGGGAATGGTGTGCAAGAGGTATGAACCATAGGAGGTAAAGAAGTAGGGAAATGATAGAACAAAGGGGGGAATGAAAGTGGGCATCAGGATAAGGGGGATACTGGAATAGTAGGTATAGATGAGTAGTGACTACAAGTGAATAGAGAGGAGAGGGGTGAGCTAGGAGTAGATCAGCAGAGGGGTGGTGGGAAGGACGAGGAACAATAGAGGTGGGCAGAGAGATCGTACGTACAGTCCAGGTGGAGAGGTAATATAGTGATAAAGAGGTAAAGGACATGAAGGTAGTCAGAAGAGAAAAAGGTGTAGGGAGGGGGGGGGTTGAGGAGGAAGAAGGCAAGATGGGGGTTACTCCAAGAGGATATGAAAAGCAGGGATGGACGAGGAGTAGAGGACCCAAGAAGAGAAATAGGAAGAGAGGTCCATAGGTGGGAGGGTGGAGTCGGAGGCCGGAGGGTCCTCAGAGGGACAGGGATACATTGATGCCACGAGGGGTGAGGCAGCCCCAACGAGCGATCAGACGGTGCTCAAGAGTGAGCCGACTGTGGTGATCAGAGGAGCATGATACTAGGCCAGTTACCAAGACATCAGTCTTACCTCGATGGCCCCTCGAGTTAAAGTGGGCTGCTACAGGAGTGTCCGCTTCTTGGGTGATGTCATTCAAGTGTTCCCGGCACCTATCGCCGATTCTGCGACCAGACTGACCGATGTAGGTCAACTTGCATCGCTTACAGATGATGGCATAAATGATGTTCCGCGATGTGCAAGTGAATCCCTCTCTGATCTCGAAAGGACCATTAGGGAAGAGGACAGTGTCGGTCTGGAGAACGTGGTCACAAGTTTTACATACTCTCCGGTTGCAGCGGATAGTGCCTCGATGGCTGAAGTGGTCAGCAGGAAGACGGCCCCTGACAAGAAAGTCTCGGAGGTTCCGGTCACGTCTAAAGGCCACTAGTGGCGGGTCAGGGAAGAGCAGACGAGTAGTAGGGTCAGATCGAAGAATAGGGAGGTAGCGGTGGATGGTCCTAATAGCGGCGTAGTGGTGAGGGTGATGGGTGAGAGCGAGCACTACTCTATCAGAGGGGGGATGAGTAGAGGGGGTAAGAGCAGACTGACGTGAAGTGTGGAGAACTCGACGCAGGGCAGGGAGGAGAGCTGATTCTGGTTAAAGGCGTCGGCGGAAGAAATCAAGCATGAGGTGGGCATTGTGAAGGAAATCTTCATCGTCTTGGCAAAGGCGACGAAGTCTGAGAAGCTGAGAATAAGGAAGAGAGTTCTTGCAGGATGTAGGATGAGAGGAGTCGTAGCGAAGGAAACTATGGGAGTCCGTGGCCTTGTAGAAGACCGAGGTGAGAAGATGAGAGGTGCCCAAGGAGACTAGGATGTCCAGGAAAGATACGGAGGAGGTGGAGATGTGGAAGGTGATGTGGATAGAGGGGTGGAAATGTCCGACATAATCGATGAAACGGGAGATCTCATCTTCTGGAAGGTCAGACAGACCAATGCAGTCATCAATGTACCTACGATACATAAGGGGAAGAGGGCCCTGGTAGGTATGGATGATTTGGTGCTCAAGGTAACCCATGAAGAGACAAGCATAGCTAGGGCCCATTTTAGTGCCCATCGCCACACCGCTGATCTGGGTGAAGAAATTGCCATTGAACTCGAAAGAGTTGAGGTTCAAGACTAATTCTGCTAGACGGAGGAGGACGCCAGTGGCGATGGAGGGTTGGATCCTACGGTCCAGGAAAAACTGAAGAGCTTGAAGGCCGTCGGAGTGGGGAATAGAAGTATACAGGGAGCAGACATCCATAACGAAGAGGCGGTAGTGACGATCAGGAAGGAGGGTGATAGAGGAAAAGATATTAAGGGCGTCGTTAGTGTCTTTGACATACGAAGGGAGGCCCATAACTATGGGTTGAAAGACACTGTCGAGGAAGTCAGAAATGAGAACAGTAGGACATGAGATGGAAGAGACAATAGGACGTCCAGGAGAGTCAGGTTTATGTATTTTAGGCAGCATATAAAAAGAGGGTCTGCCCAAGCAGTGGTCAGGAAGGATCATGCTGGAGGAGCTAGAGGGAAGTAATCCATCCTGAATGAAACGGAGGATCGTACGACGCACCACGGCGTTATTAGAGACAGTAGTGTCGTCGGGGGTGGGGAGGTAGAAAGTCGAGTCGGATAATTGTTTATCACCTTCCCGGATATAAAGGTCTTTCCTCCATACCACCACAGAGCCGCCCTTGTCGGCCGGCTTGATGACAATATCATCACGTCGGCGAAGATCCCAGAGGGCTTGGTACTCTTCACTACTAAGATTAGAGCGTCAAAGTCTATGGGGACGAAGTGCCTTAATATCCCGGTAGGAACTGTTAATAAACTGGTCCAAAGCCTGTGATTCGCCCGAGCGGGGAGTCCAGTCAGATTTACGGGGGGAAAAGCGGGCAAATTCGTCTGTAGGAGGAGGTTGAGAGGAAGAGTTCGGATGATTAAAGTAATAGAGTTTGAGTCGTAGTCGTCTGTGATACTCTTGAATGTCCCGTAAGAGAGAGAATGAGTCACTCAAAGGGCGAAGGGGACAAACTTAAGACCCTTGCTGAGAAGAGAGCGCTCATGGTCGGAAGGGGCAAATCAGGGGGAATACAAGTGACAAGGGAGCTAGAGTCAGAGGCATTGGGGAGAGGAGGAGGTGAGGGAGGAGGAGGAGGACGGAGCTTCAAGAGTTTATGTTTGTGCTGAGAGGATAAAAAGTCATACACAGATCGGTTGTGGTGGTGGATGGTATGGCGGATGAAGCGAAGAGTCCCAGGAAAGTTAGAGGTGAGTAGATGGAGTTGGGATAGGAGGTGTTGTTGGCGGGTGTTGAGGTGGGATATAAGACGAGAGTGGCTAGAAGCGACAAGACGAACACGTTTCAGGCCATGCTGGAGTTCAAGGTTCTGCAGTTGGCGGCGAAGATAGTTAGAGAGGTGGGGTTGACCGACTTGAGGTGAGAAGTGAGATCGGAACCCACACGGGAGAAATTTACGATGGAGGCAGTTGTTCAAGAAATTCAGGTGACAGGTAAATCTAGTTTTCTTGAAAGTAGTGAAGGCAAAGTCCTGGGAGATGTTAGAGAGTTCGGGGGGTAGAGTGGAGAAAGAGGCGATGATGGAGTGACGGATAGAATGAGATAGATGTTTGAGGGAGGGCATAGTGAGGAGATGAGAGAAGATCGAGAAGAGAAATGAGAGATAAACCAACTAGATGAAGATAGGTAAGATACGTGAAGGTATAGAGAAGCCAATAATAGAAAGAGGGAAGGTAGTGAATAGAAAGTATGAGGTGCAAAGTGCAAGAGGGGAGGGTAAGGAAGCACCCAGAAGTGAAGGCGAGGAGAGACTGACGAGAGATAGAATAGGTAGGTGAAAGAACGGAGTGGAAATGGTTCTAACTAAAGTACACAGAGATGAATGACGTTAAACAAACATAAAGTAGCAGCGATATCAAATGAGTAGGGAACAGGCAAATAATTGCAATGCTGCGGTAAAGCTGGTAGCAAGGAGCCAGTGGTGGGGTGTGCTAAACACTCCAAGGTATGGTGACAGCTTTACAAATAAAGAACACAACACAATACTGACGTTTCGGCCTGTGGCCTTCTTCAGAATACAGGGACAACGACAACAAGCGGTGAAGCACAATTACTACATGTTAGATGATCAAGTGGAGGGCGAGGAAAGTAGGATGCAGAAATAAGAAAAGAGAGAAATGAATATTACATGATGAGAGGTATGATGGGCGTCAAAATATATAAAATAGAAAAAGAGAGAGAAAAATGTATAATAAATTGTACTTAGCTGAGCTCAGAGCAGGGAAACTGTAATCCGTGCTGAAACAAGTCGAAATGACTAAAAGCGCAGAGAACGTGTATAGAAATCACAACTTTGACTTCTACTTTTATAGAGAGAGTGAGAAATATCACATAAACATATACACAACTTTGACTTGTACTTTTATAGATTGAGTGAGAAATATCACATAAACATGTACACAACTTTGACTTCTACTTTTATAGAGAGAGTGAGAAATATCACATAAATATGGACACAATTTTGACTTGGACTTTTATAGAGAGAGTGAGAAATATCACATAAACATGTACACAACCATGACTTGTACTTGTATAGAGAGAGCGAGAAATATCACATAAATATGTACACAACTTTGACTTTTTCTTTTATAGATTGAGTGAGAAATATCACATAAATATGTACACAACTTTGACTTGTACTTGTATAGAGAGAGCAAGAAATATCACATAAATATGTACACAACTTTGACTTCTACTTTTATAGATTGAGTGAGAAATATCACATAAATATGTACACAACTTTGACTTGGACTTTTATTGAGAGAGTGAGAAATATCACATAAATATGGACACAACTTTGACTTGGACTTTTATAGAGAGAGTGAGAAATATCACATAAACATGTACACAACTTTGACTTCTACTTTTATAGAGAGAGTGAGAAATATCACATAAATATGTACACAACTTTGACTTGTACTTGTATAGAGAGAGCGAGAAATATCACATAAATATGTACACAACTTTGACTTGTACTTGTATAGAGAGAGCGAGAAATATCACATAGATATGTACACAACTTTGACTTCTACTTTTATAGAGAGAGTGAGAAATATCACATAAATATGTACACAACTTTGACTTGTACTTTTATAGAGAGAGCGAGAAATATCACATAAATATGTACACAACTTTGACTTGTACTTTTCAGGTACAATGAGAGTTACACCTGGCAGAATGTCAATTGTGTGATACACAATGTCATTGTTGGATCTTTATGGGTGGAACATGTCAGTAATTTTCTTGAGCATGCTATTTTAGTTTAGGTAGAAAAGTTTAAATAGGAGTGTTTTCATTTTTGCTTTGAACAAAAGAGTTTAGGTACATACGTTAATTATCTTAGTGCGTAGTTAGAAGAGTTTAGATACAGAGAGATGAATTCTGTTTTTTTTTAAAGTTGAATATTTTGTTATCTTTGAGCAACATTGTTTGCTGGTCTAATATGTTTAGTTGTCTTTTGAAGTGTATGTTCTATCCATCCCCTCTGTCCTTTATTTATCATTTCTTCCTATCTACGCACACGCATGCACACACAGACAGAGCATAGGTGATCATGTCCTTCTACAATTCTCTATCCATAGTGAATCAAATCAATTCTGTTGGCTGTTTTCCATGCTGCCAAGCTATTTAGTATTTTTTTCATTTTTGTCTTCCACGATCTCTCTTTTCTTGCATTTTTCCAGTTGTAACCAAATATTTCAACTTTCCTCTTCTCATGATGTGCTGAAAATAGTTTCTTTCTGAGTATATATATATATTTTAAAAAAGTAAAGTACCCCTGTCACGCCAAGTGGCGTATAGGGAATATGGTGTTAGTGACCATAAATTTTACAGACCTTCAACACATGATTTTTTTTGGTAATGTGGTCGATATTACGCCTGTGCCACTTTACTTTTCCCAGAAAAAAATCCGGTGCTCATTTAAGGCTGGGTGAACCCAGAAGCTGTCGGTTGGGATCGAACCCTACCCCTTGTCCTTTGTAGTCCAGTTCACTAACCACTGAGCTATCGCGGCTCCCTGAGTGTATATATATATATATATATATATATATATATATATATATATATATATATATATATATGGGTGTACTGGTGAATAATCAGACAGGATGAAATGAATTGGTGCTTATCAGACATGTCTCTTGCAATTGAGTGAAGTTGAGTTGTGTGCTAAACTTACACTAGTATATTGATTTGTGTTTTATACTTTAGTCTGTTGTATTTTCTGTTGTTGGAAATAATTACAGCATGTGTGTGTTTACTTTTAGTACGGAGTCATGGAGATAACCTCCGACAAAAGCAACATCAGTGCAGTGATCAACTTCAAACAGAGTGGATGGTTTGCCAAGGACTTGCACCACATTGAGGGATTTATATACAGGGACAAGTAAGTGTTGAGGAATTGGGGTCTGTCTGTGAAATGCTGATGTTAGTGCTATTGTGATAGGAGAGTTAATTCTTACAGCATTTAGTGACAGGGGAGTTAATTCTTACAGCATTTAGTAACAGGGGAGTTAATTCTTACAGCATTTAGTGACAGGAGAGTTAATTCTTACAGCATTTAGTGACAGGGGAGTTAATTCTTACAGCATTTAGTAACAGGGGAGTTAATTCTTACAGCATTTAGTAACAGGGGAGTTAATTCTTACAGCATTTAGTGATAGGAGAGTTAATTCTTACAGCATTCAGTGACAGGGGAGTTAATTCTTACAGCATTTAGTAACGGGAGTTAATTCTTACAGCATTTAGTGACAGGAGAGTTAATTCTTACAGCATTTAGTGACAGGAGAGTTAATTCTTACAGCATTTAGTGACAGGAGAGTTAATTCTTACAGCATGTAGTGACAAGAGAGTTAATTCTTACAGCATTCAGTGACAGGGGAGTTAATTCTTACAGCATTTAGTGATAGGGAAGATAATTCCTACAGCTTTTAGTGACAGGGGAGTTAATTCTTACAGCATTTAGTGATGGAAGTTAATTCTTACAGCAGTTGGTGACAGGAGAGTTAATTATTGCTGCTATTTAGTTATTTGCCGGTCATCATCATTGCACTTCGAACATGTCCATAGGTGCTCAGATCCCCTCCTTAGCAAGTTCCACAATATCCAGCTACTGAAGACTCCAGTTCTGTGTTGGTTGATAAGTCTTCTTATACACCCACTATGTTTCTTGTTTCTGGCTGTGCCCATCTTAACTCCCATCTCTGTCATCCAAAGGAGTGACGTTGACTCATGGTTGTCGAAGTCTTGTGCCCCTTCCCACAATCTCGGAGGGCATTGATGATGTCTGCCTGATCCATATGAGACCATCTTCAATGATACCACAGCTAGCCAGCCTGTCCGCTCTTTCATTTCCTCGCACTCCAGCATGTCCAGGGGCATAGGCAAAGGTGACTGTGTAATTTTTACCTCTGCAATGAATTTACCCCCATTGCATGCGTACAGAGCCCACCTTCACTTTTCTTATCATGCTCACCAAATCACTTAGTACGCAGGCATGGGAATAGTCTTGTACTCTAACAAGATGAATGCCCTGTTCACTGCCGTCACCTCCATCACCATGTTACTCATGGTCATAATGTATACACCATTGTCTTTGACTATTCTGCTGCTATTATCATTTTTGAGTGCTGTCTCCGCATCGAAGGTTGGCTACCATGGAGCGCCATTCCACTGTGTCTCTTGCTTTGATGGTGCAGGTTTTTCATAGGCTGATTTGTCCATCTTTTGATATTACTCGTCCATGTTAGTCTTGGTGTGCCTCTTTTACCTTGTATTTTCCGTTCCAATATTACTTTTAGTAGGCTGTTGTGTCTTTTAACATGCTCCATAAATCTCATTTGTCTTGTTCGAATTGTGTATAGTAGTTCTTTTTTCATTTTTAGTTGTTTTAAGACTTTCTTTGTTTTCTTTTCTTTCCATCCAATTATTCCTATTTTATTAATCCACATTTCAAAGGCTTCAATTTTCTGTTCTGTTTTCTTGTCTAATGTCCATGTTTCTGCACCATATAGGAATGTTGAGGAGATATAACATTTTGCTCTTCTAAGCTTTAGCCCTGGTGTTATTTGTTTTGATGTTATTCATGACATGAAAATTACTTTTTGCCATATCTATTCTTTTGTTTATTTTAGTTGTACATTTTCCATCACTGGTTATAGTATGTCCAAGGTAGTTGTAGCTCTGAACTGTCTCCAGGTCTATTCCTTCAATTATGATAAACTTGGTTTTGAGTGTTACCTTTGTTTATGATCATTGTTTTAGTCTTTTTGATATTTATGTCTAATCCACATAGATAGGAGAAATAAATTAATTATCTTTGTTAACAGAGTTAAAGAGAAATAAATTAATCTTTGTTGACAGAGTTAAAGAGAAATAAATTAATCTTTGTTGCCAGAGTTAAGGAAAAATAAATTAGCTATCTTTGTTACCAGAGTTAAGCAGAAATAAATTAATTATCTTTGTTGACAGAGTTAAAGAGAAAAAAATTAGCTATCTTTGTTGCCAGAGTTAAGGAAAAATAAATTAGCTATCTTTGTTGCCAGAGTTAAGGAGAAATAAACTTAATTATCTTTGTTGACAGAGTTAAGGAAAAATAAATTAGCTATCTTTGTTGCCAGAGTTAGGGAGAAATAAATTAATTATCTTATTGACAGAGTTAAAGAGAAATAAATTAATCTTTGTTGCCAGAGTTAAAGAGAAATAAATTAGCTATCTTTATTGCCAGAGTTAAGGAAAAATAAATTAGCTATCTTTGTTGCCAGAGTTAAGGAGAAATAAACTTAATTATCTTTGTTGACAGAGTTGAAGAGCAATAAATTAATCTTTGTTGACAGTTAAGAGGAAATAAATTAATCTTTGTTGACAGAGTTAAGGAGAAATAAATTAATCTTTGTTGACAGAGTTAAGGAAAAATAAATTAGCTATCTTTGTTTCAGAGTTAGGGAGAAGTAAATTAGCTATCTTTGTTGCCAGAGTTAGGGAGAAATAAATTAATTATCTTTGTTAACAGAGTTAAAGAAAAAATAAATTAATCTTTGTTGACAGAGTTAAAGAGAAATAATTAATCTTTGTTGCCAGAGTTAAGGAGAAATAAATTAATTATCTTATTGCCAGAGTTAAAGAGAAATAAATTAGCTATCTTTGTTGCCAGAGTTAAGGAAATATAAATTAGCTATCTTTGTTGCCAGAGTTAGGGAGAAATAAATTAATTATCTTTGTTAACAGAGTTAAAGAGAAATAAATTAATTTTTGTTGACAGAGTTAAAGAGAAATAAATTAATCTTTGTTGACAGAGTTAAGGGAAAATAAATTAGCTATCTTTGTTGCCAGAGTTAAGGAAAAATAAATTAGCTATCTTTGTTGCCAGAGTTAAGGAAAAATAAATTAGCTATCTTTGTTGCCAGAGTTAAGGAAAAATAAATTAGCTATCTTTGTTGCCAGAGTTAAGGAAAAATAAATTAGCTATCTTTGTTGCCAGAGTTAAGGAAAAATAAATTAGCTATCTTTGTTGCCAGAGTTAGGGAGAAATAAATTAATTATCTTTGTTGACAGAGTTAGGGAGAAATAAATTAATCTTTGTTGACAGTTAAGAGGAAATAAATTAATCTTTGTTGACAGAGTTAAGGAGAAATAAGTTATTTACCTTTGTTTTGTCAGAGTTAAGGAGCGGGCATTGTATGGGAGCTGGGTGCTAGGCCTATATGCCTCTTGTTCTGAAGCCTATGACAAGCACATCTCTGAGATGGCAGCCACCAAAAGCAAACATTCCGTGAAGGTAGGTCATGGAGGCACAGAAACTAACCTTCCTGTTTGTAGCTGGAGGGCTGTGTCTGTGAATTACTTTACTATTCTGGGCAGCAACTTCATTTTCTTAAATGTTCCTCTGGATATCCAGGAGAAATACATATCTCTCTTTTCTAACAACCTGAACCATTATTACTTGGGTAAAGGTCAAGTTTAGTCCAATAAATTATTACAGTTCAGAAAAGTAGTGTCCCCTTGAGTAAACATTGTACTTTATCCAGTGGTTCTTAATCTGTCAAAAGAAGACCACTAATTCTAGAGAAAATAGAAACAACACAAGTGTATAGTCCTATATTTTCAATACAGCTTGTTTTCACAATTGTGGGGCCCATTTGCTGCAGCTTTTACACAAATATTGTTATTTATCATTTAATGCCATCTCAGCATTAAAGACTGACTCAGGAGGGGTGGGTACTTGACTCCTATTGGCACAACAGATTTGTGACTAGAGGTAGTGACTCCTTGTTAGTTTTATATCTTATCTTGCCTTATATATATTTATTGCATGGCTATCCAAAGAGAGAGAGAGAGCTGTATTGTCCTATTTTGACAATGAAAGAACAGATGGGATTGCATCAAAGATACTGGAGGAGACACTGGCTACATGTCAAGTCGAAGGTGTTAGTTGGGATGGGTTTTTCATCACCCTCAGGTTGTGTAAACTTTAAAATAGATGTGGAACAAGTTTTTTTTTTCTTTATTGCTAGGATCATCAGTGGCGTATAGGGAATATGGTGTTAGTGACCTTACAATTTTAGAGACCTTCAGCACATGATTTTTGGAGTAATGTGGTCGGTATTACGCCTGTGCCGCTTTACTTTCCCAGAAAAAAATCTGGTACCCATTTAAGGCCACCCAGAAGCCGTCGGTTGGGATCTAACCCTACCTCTTGTCCTTTGTAGTCCAGTTCACTAACCACTGAGCTATCGCGGCTCCCAGGATTATCATCACTGCACGCCAGACAAATCCACATGCGACCCAATATCCTCTTTGAGGAAATCCTTGGAGAATCCCAGCCCATGTGCATGAATTCTGTGCTACGGCCTAGGATCCATGGTGTGGGTAGCTATCTGCTGACAATTGTGCCCAGGCAGCGGCCATATTTATGTCCTACTCTGTTTGATTTTAACTGCCAAGGTATCTTTAACGTGTGCAACTGCACACGGACCTCATGTTTATTGTTGTTATCCAAGAGAACGAGACAGTTTATGATTATATCAAATTAGCAAGTTACCCTTCGTTGTCCACTACGGGAAGACTCAGCACAAGATGGTTTGCCCCAATTATCCATCAAAATCAATCAATTAGTAACGACTCATGAGCTGAAAGTGATCAGTAACTCATAGCTGACTGTTTGCATCATAAAATGTGAATCAAGGCTGATGACATACAAACTGGTCTGACTAAGCAAGTAAGGACTGAGAGGGGAGGTAACAATGAGGAGAAAAAAAAATGCCATGCCTAACATTAAATTATGATACCTTTGTAAAAATTATTGACTCAAAATACAAATTCTTGAAATCCAACAATTTGCTGCAGACAAACATTTTTCCCCTCCCTATATCTTCCTAATTAATGCTTCCAGTGACACCTGATTGTTGGATTTGTTTGGATTTTTTTACCAACTTGTGCTTTGTAAAAAGTATGTATGGTCTTTGATGTCTTGACAGACAGTTGGTAACAAGCAATCATGATGAGTCAATAGTTCGGTAAAGCATTAGCGTACATACTGGGGTGCTGCTTTACTGAACATCTTCTCTCGTGGCTGAATTTGCCAATCCTGGACAGACAGATCCATCCACAGAACGAGCAAGGTGTATTTGCTGTACCTGGCCTTGTCTCTTTGGTCTTCTGAATTTGACATCAGCACTGTCTCAAAAGTTGCTATGCCATTTTTTTTAATTTTTGCTCTCCATGTGCTACGATCTGCAGCCACATTTTCCCAGTTTCTTTCACTTATAGAGAATTCCTTCAAGGAAGCCCTGCAAACATCCTTATATATCAGCACTGGTCTGCCCTTTGGTCTCTTTCCATCCTTAAGTTTGCCATACAATATTTGTTTGGAAATACGATTGTTTGCCATTCTTCTTACATGGCCTTAGTCTTAGTCTATGAATCCTAAGTGTTGCCATGATTGATGAGAGTTTGGCTCATTGTAAGACATTTGAGTGAGTTACTTTGTCATGCCATTTGATGTTCATAATCTTCCGAAGGCAACGTACATGAAAGCTGTTTAACCTTTTTTCCTGCCCTGCATAGGTAGTTCAAGTTTCTGATCCGTATAGAAGTGTACTAAGCACACAACTTTGGTAAATTTGAATATTAGTCCTAAGTGTTAAATTGGTGTTGGTCCATGCTCTATTTTTAAGTTTACCAAATGTGGAAGCTGCCTTTTCGATTCGGAAATTTATTTCTTCTTCAAGGGAGACATTCATTGGTTGTGACCATAGAACTGGGACAGGTGAACTTTCTCACATGTTCAAGGGGTATGTTATTTAATGATATAGCTACGGGGCTGGCTACACCTTGTTGAAGCACCACAGTCTTCTAGATACTTATTGACAGGGAGAATAATTCATATGATCTGGCTATGTAACCGGTCTATGCCGCCCGAAACAATTTACTATGGTAACAGCGTATGATGTTTTGGTTGGACCTGCAATGTGGCAATTGCTTATTGTAACAGGGATGTGCCTGTTGTGCCTTGAGACAGTTGACCGTTGCGTGGGACAGATCTCCTTGACCCAATTGAACCCACGATGTTGACACCTGTACTAAGCCGTGTTCAGAACTACCGAACACTCCACAGGCCTAACTGCGTGTCCAGTGTTGTATTAGTGATGTTTTTATAAGACCATTGATGACCGTAATGGTGGTGACTCGTTGCAACCCGCCGTTCGTTCGTCGCCCCTAGGCCATGAGTACCATACTGAAACAATCGATTGAATAAAACCAGGTCTGAATGAACAACAACATAAACTTTATTCAGTTAACAAAATTCTTACATTGGTGATAGGCCTCTTGCTCGTTTCACTCGCCCAGTGAAAACTCCACCAAGCGTCACCAATAGATCAAATGTGTTGACCTCTCACTTTCACCGAATACATTAATCACTGTTCCCTTTCACATAAAAGACAATCAAAAACAAGCCTCTCGCTCGTTTTCATTGCCAGTGACAACTTCATTGTGCATCACAAATAGATTAATGTGTCGACCTCTCACTTTCACAGAAATGCATTATACAATGTCCAATTTCACATAAAAGACAGCATCAGAAACAAGCATCTTGCTCGTTTTCATTGCCAGTGACAACTTCACTGTGCATCACAAATAGATTAATGTTTCGACCCCTCACTTTCACAGCAATGCATTATACAATGTCCAATTTCACATAAAAGACCACATCAGAAACAAGCATCTTGCTCGTTTTCATTGGCAGTGACAACTTCACTGTGCATCATAAATAGATCAAATGTATCGACCTCTCACTTTCACAGAAATGCATTATACAATGTCCAATTTCACATAAAAGACAATCAAAAACAAGCCTCTCGCTCGTTTTCATTGCCAGTGACAACTTCACTGTGCATCACAAATAGGTCAAATGTGTCGACCTCTCACTTTCACAGAAATGCATTATACAATGTCCAATTTCACATAAAAGACCACATCAGAAACAAGCATCTTGCTCGTTTTCCTTGCCAGTGACAACTTCACTGTGCATCACAAACCGATTAAATATGTCGACCTCTCATTTTCACAAAAATGCCTTATACAATGTCCAATTTTACATAAGATACTGCGTCAGAGCAAGCATCTCGCTCGTTTTCCCTGCCAGTGACAACTTCACTGTGCATCACAAATAGATTAATGTGTCGACCTCTCACTTTCACAGAAATGCATTATACAATGTTCAATTTCACACAAGATACAGTATTAGAATCCCTTCTCTGAAATAACAGTAATTTAACGAACTGTAGAACTTGAGTAGCCAACTGGCTCACACCACTGACAAAAACAACCCTACCATTCCAAGGGTTTCAGCCAACTGGCTCACACCACAAACAACTCACAACTAAAAAACAAAAACTATTTTAAAGGCTGCTAGCCAAAAGAGGCTCACGCCTATCGGTGAGACCCATCGGAGGTTGTCGTTACCAGAAGCTTTTCCACTTGAGAGGTCGCGGATGACATCGTGAAGTTCTTTCTCAGTAGATTCATTGTCCAGTTGAGTCAGCACTGAGTATTTTGGGACTTGCTGGTCTAGGAGTGGACTTGCTGGTCTGTCTGTAGACTTGAATAATGTTCTACCCATCTTTCCAGATGTTTAGTTTTGTCACTGATAGACTCACCGTTAGCATCTTTTAAGGGAGCAATTTGTGAGATGTTTGGGCTTAGAGCAATCCTAATGTTGTTGTACATAGTTCGTGAATCACCCAGCTCAGCAGCTTTCTGGATAAAGTATAAAGGTGTCATAAAAATACAGTTGTTTTTTTTTTTTTTTTAAAGTTAGCAAATTTTTCAAGAAATTTCCTTTTTTTTTCTTTATGATGGGAAAATCTCTTCGTCTGTTGGCGAGACATGAAACAAATCTTTGTAACATGGGATAGGCAGCAAATAACAGCAAGAGGAAGCCAAACATGTGGCTGCAATGACAGACTGACAGCCGAAGTGTCAACTGACAACATAACATCTCTGGTAGCTACAGTGCCATATGGTCGAATTTCAGGTCATAAATAAAGTATTAGCCAGAAATTTGATTACCGCATCTAATTCTCTTGTCTTTCTTGGGTAAACACAAAATTGTGTAGTAAAAGCTCAAAGGAAATTTTATTTCAAATGTAACAATTAGAGTGTTTGTAATTTTTACGAAAGTATCATCAAAATGTGACTCACTGATAGATGTCATAATCTAGTATTAGTTTGAACACACCTCCCTATCTGTAGTGATTACCTGTGTCACACTTGACTGCCACTCACACATTCTAATACCTAGTTATCTCATTAAACGTCTCGTCCAATCATGTAACAGATTTCCCAAGTTCCCCTTACCTCCTGCGTCCTACTTGATTGACAGTCTTCTCACTGGTAGTGTTTGGATCATGCCTTAATTAAGTCTCGTTTTCATTTTATATATATTTTAAATTACGAATTTTCACTTATTATCTATTTTTATCCTCCAATATGTAGCTCATCTTCTCTCTTTTGTTTCATT
The DNA here is from genome assembly GCA_032433765.1 of Megaustenia siamemsis. Lineage (NCBI taxonomy): Eukaryota > Metazoa > Mollusca > Gastropoda > Stylommatophora > Ariophantidae > Megaustenia > Megaustenia siamemsis. The sequence continues at coordinate 72,636,119 of JAVIAB010000041.1, read as the reverse complement.
ATTTTATCTCTTATCCCTGTTTATTCCTCCTTTTCTTATCTGTGACACTCATCCTAAATGTAGAAGAATTTACTTTATTTCATTGTTCGTTTGTGTTGGTCTCGTTTTCTGAAGAAGGCTGCATGTAGGCCGAAATATCAGTATTTTGTTGTGTTCCGTTTTGTAAAGCTGTCACCATACCTTGTTGGAGTGTATGTTACACCCCACTACTTGCCACCAGCTTTACCTACTTGCCACCAGCTTTACCGCACCACTGTAATTATTTACCTGGTTCCCCCTTTTACATTGGCCATGTAATGAGAAGGGAAAAGCTGGAATATATTATGACAATTGTGAAAATTGAGGGATAAAGAGATAGAGGGAAGCAAAGAGAAAAGATACCAAGACAGCTTAAGAGAATGGCTTGGCAGAATGTCAACAACAGAAATGACAAATAAATGTCAAGATCGAGTGTTGTGGAGTGACATGATCACCTATGCTAGTTGGCATGATACTTGATGATGATGATAAATGTCCTTTTAAGGGTAGACAAGGAAGATTAGTGGTCATCAGGCGAACAGATAAAGAAAATGAAGAATTACTCCCCGTCACACAAAGTGGTGTATAGGGAATATGGTGTTATGACCATAATTATTATTTTGGTGCATGATTTTTGGGGTAATATGGTTGATATTATGCCCGTGCTGCTTTACTTTCCCAGGAAAAAATCCGGTACCCATTTAAGGCTGGGTAAACCTGGAAGCCTTTGATCATGATTGAACCCGACCTTTTGTCCTTAATAGTCCAGCTCACTGACCACTCAACTATCGCGGCTCCCTGATGTTGGGTACTCCTGTGATGTTGATCTATGCCTGTTCATAAATAATAGTATTGCTTATCTCTTCACAGGAGAAGAAGGAAGAAGCAAAGTCACAACCAGTGACCTATAATTATGAAATTACTGGCCAGAAAACCTTGTGGAAAGTGAATCCACGTCCTCCACATTCAGCAGACGTAAGTAAATTGGATGTTCAGATATTTGTATTCTATTTTTTTTTTTTTATCATTAAATGCTAATTAATGAAAATGTTAGTACTGCTTTATCACTTTGTGGAATCTGAAGAATACATGTGTGTGTGTGCGTACGTGCTCGTGTGTCCATGCATGCGTGTGCAAGCGCTCATCCGGTATTACTAATGTCCATTGTGTTCTTTCTTCTCTGCCAGAATTACAAATGTTCCCTGTGTTCTTTCTCCTCCTCCAGTATTACTAATGTTCCCTGCATTCTTTCTTCTTCTCCAGTATTACTAATGTTCCCTGTGTTCTTTCTCCTCCTCCAGTATTACTAATGTTCCCTGCATTCTTTCTCCTCCTCCAGTATTACTAATGTTGCCTGCATTCTTTCTTCTTCTCCAGTATTACTAATGTTCCCTGTGTCCTTTCTCCTCCTCCAGTATTACTAATGTTGCCTGCATTCTTTCTTCTTCTCCAGTATTACTAATGTCCCCTGTGTTCTTTCTGCTCCTTCAGTATTACTAATGTCCCCTGTGTTCTTTTTCCTCCTCCAGTATTACTAATGTCCCCTGTGTTCTTTCTTCTCCTTCAGTATTACTAATGTCCAATGTGTTCTTTCTTCTCCACCAGTATTACTAATGTCCAATGTGTTCTTTCTTCTCCATCAGTATTACTAATGTCCAATGTGTTCTTTCTTCTCCTCCAGTATTATTAATGTCCAATGTGTTCTTTCTTCTCCACCAGTATTACTAATGTCCAATGTGTTCTTTCTTCTCCACCAGTATTACTAATGTCCCCTGTGTTCTTTCTTCTCCAGTATTACTAATGTCCCCTGTGTTCTTTCTTCTCCAGTATTACTAATGTCCCCTGTGTTCTTTCTTATCCTCCAGTATTACTAATGTCCCCTATGTTCTTTCTTCTCCAGTATTACTAATGTCCCCTGTGTTCTTTCTTCTCCACCAGTATTACTAATGTCCAATGTGTTCTTTCTTCTCCTCCAGTATTACTAATGTCCCCTGTGTTCTTTCTTCTCCAGTATTACTAATGTCCCCTGTGTTCTTTCTTCTCCACCAGTATTACTAATGTCCAATGTGTTCTTTCTTCTCCTCCAGTATTACCACTTCTCTTTATTTGCCATGAGCCTGAATGAACTGACTCTTGAGATGGAGAAGTCACTCCCCCCTACAGACTCTCGATTCCGTCCAGACATTCGCAATATGGAGGATGGCAAAATAGGTCAGTCTTCTCTACTGTTATGATTATATCTATCCTTACTAATTTTATTTTTCTTTTTGGTGGTAGGAGATATACTTTCTATCTAATCAGATGTCTCCTTAACTTGTTGATTTGTACATAAACACTTTCTAATTTATTTACTTAGAGTGTAATTTTCATAAAGATGGAGACCACAGTAACACTAATTAGCAATACTAAATGGCAAATGTTAAGTGGTTTTAATCAAACACCAATAAAGTCTTGACTCTAACTTTGCACTTGTTTCTATTTAGTTATTTTTGTTTCTATTTAGTTATTTGTCTTTCTATTTAGTTATTTTTCTTTCTATTTAGTTATTTATGTCTCTATTTTTTTTCCTATTTATTTATTTTTGTTTCTATTTATTTATTTTTGTTTCTATTTATTTATTTTTGTTTCTATTTAATTATTTTTGTTTCCTATGTCTGATTTTGCTAATGACGTCCTGGTCTGTTTTCTCATAGTTGAATGTGTGGAGCTTTCTTCTCTGGCGTTTATTTCTGCTTTTCTCAATTAGGAGGACACATGGATAGTGATCACTTCCGTGGAACCCCAGTGCACTCCACCTGCAAACCGGTGCGAAGGTGGAAGACACCAGTGCCAAGTCTATGACACTATCAGAGTCCCCTGTTCGAGTGGCCATTCGTGTTGCCCTTCCATCATTCAAGCACACTAAATCGGCCGATACCAGTGCATTCTCTAGGTCTTCTCCCTGCTTGTTGGTTATGACGTTGCCCCACTGGTCTCCTCTAGCATTAAAGTCTCCGCAGAAAATGACATTCTCTTCATCGAACTCGAAGAGATTCTGCCATTGTTGTGTGTTCACCTGCCCATTACAGGTATACACCTTAACAATCACGAAATGAACTGGGGTCTGCACCCTAACCGCATGTACCTGCAATTCTGCATTGTTCCACGCAGACATATCAACCTCAGCTGCCACCATATTGTTGCGCACAAGGATGGCCTGCCCAAGGTGTCGTCTATTGTAAAAGCAATGAAAGCCAGGAGTACTTACTGTCCTGTCACCAAGAAGAGTTTCTTGCAAAACCATTATTACAGAGCGCCCCTCGTAGGAGGCAGGAGAGATGGACGCAGCCACCCTGGTGGAACGTAGATGTCGAGGAAGCTTGGCGGAGCAAGAGACAAACGGTCAAGACATGGCAGAAAGCCAGAAGGTATGGTAGAACACAACCTGAGCTCTTGAAGCGTCTGAAAGTAGAGGTCGACCAAAAAATGATGCACTTTAAACTATGCGCTAAGCAGGCTAAGGATGCCAAATGGGATGACTTCTGTAAAAAAGTGTGCTCAGAAAAATCGCTAGCCACATTCTGGCGCCTTCATCAGTGCATGAATGGCACACCACGACACAGAGGTATACCAGACTTTCAGAGCACAGACCAGATATGGCACAAATCTGATGAGAGCAAAGGGAAGGCCCTGCTTGCCCGCTACATTGAGCAGACGGACCAAAGAAATGAGGCTGTAAGAATGAGGATACGGGGATCTTTGTCAAATTTGTGTGAGGATGTAGGGCTGGAAGAAGATCTCACAATCACAACCGATACCATTCGCGCGACACTTAAAAGGTCACACAACACTGCTCCTGGTCCAGATGGTGTTTGGTATGATGACATAGGCGATTTAGCTGATGACGACTTGACAACACTGGCCAATGAGTTTAATGCCAGTATTCGGAGTGGCCAGATTAAGGAGGAGTGGCTACACAGCTACTTACTACCGCTACCGAAGCCAAACAAGGACCATTCTCAGATCAGTGCCTACAGAATCATCACAATGCAGAACACTGCGGGCAAGCTGCTGGAGAAAATAGTTGCCCGTGTCCTCACGTGTCGCCTTGAACAGAAACGCGTATTCCCATCCACACTCGGAGGTTATAGATATAACAAAGAGACATGGCTCAATGCGGCAGTATTTGCCTATGACGTCTTCGAAGGCTTCCACAGACGAGAGGAGACATGTGCTGCTGCTATAGATCTGGAGGATGCATACAACAGGGTACCATTTGAATATCTCATGCATATGCTTCTCAAACTGGCGGTGAACCCCTTCCTCATAAGATGGATCGCCGCGGCACTGTTTCAGAGGAAGGTGATACTCAGATGTGGAAGTTGGTCTTCCGAGCCAACATCCATTTGTCCTGGGCTGCCACAAGGCTCACCATTGTCACCAGTTCTATTTAATGTGTATACAATAACGATCATGGCCCAACAGCTGGATGGGAGGGGAAGAACTATGACTTTTGCTGATGATATTCTGGTATATCGACAGGGAAGAGACAGACGGGGAATCGCCTCCACAATGCAAGACGAACTCGATCGCATTTCTTCCTGGTGTGGGGTTTCAGGTGCCTTGGTTAATCCTAATAAAGCATCAGTTTCATGGTTCTCCCTTAACAATCATATCGTTAATACGACCACACCGGTAGTACGAATGGGAGCTGATGAGGTGACCAGGGACAAGTTGATGACATACCTCGGAGTTAAGTTTGATCGCAGCCTGTGTTTTCGGGACCACGTTGACCATGTGATAACAAAATCCCGCAAAGGATTAGCCGCCTTGAAGGTCATGGCAGCTGCCAACATCGAGCAGAGGCTACTTACTCTTCTGTTCCAGGGATTAGTCCTCGCACCAATCGAGTATGCCCTGGCCATTCTTACTGTCAGTACGACTCAAATTGATAGGCTGGAGAAAATACAAAATGAAGCCATGCGCATTATCCTGGGATGTACGAGGGACACTCCCTGTGTGGCAATGAGATATCTTCTTGACTTTCCAACCATGGATGACAGAATCAAGATCTGGAGAGCACGAGCATACCTGAAGATTAGTACAGATACAGAGCATCCATTGCACCACGTGCTCAACACAGAGAAAGGTACCAGGCTAAAAAGAGGCAAATCATGGGTGGGCCGAGCAGAAGATGTCATCAAACAGGTCTGTGGGCTTACCAATCTCAGCGTTGGTGAGGAGTGGATACCGGTGCCTACGTCATTCAAGGGGACTTTCTCATGTATTGTCACACTCGACAGGAAAAGTAGGGAACAGAACCCAGTCGTGGTTAATGCTGAGGTCAACGGTCTCATCTGCGATAACACCGATGAGAAAGATGCAGTCATCTATACAGACGGATCTGTAAGTCGACACGAAAAAAGTGCATGGGCATTTACAGCACGTTCGGCAGGCAGAATAGCCAAGGAAGACAGTGGTGCATACGCCATGACCACGAGTAGCATGACAATGGAGGTGATGGCAGTGACCAAGGCATTCAAATGGTTAGAGTCACAAGACTGCATCCACGCATGTATACTGAGTGATTCGATGAGCATGATAAAAAAAGTGGAGGCGGGCTTTGTACGCATGCAATGGGTAGAGTCGTTGCAGAAATCCAAAATACGTAAGGTCACCTTTGTCTATGTCCCTGGACATGCGGGAGTACGGGGAAATGAGAGAGCGGACAGGTTGGCTAGCTGCGCTGTCATTGAGGACGGGCAACCGATGGATCGGGCGGACGTCATCAATGCACTCCGAGATGTGGGAAGAGCACAGGACTTCGACAAACACAGATCAACGTCACTTCTTCGGATGATGGAAATGGGAGTTAAGATGGGCACAGCCAGAAATGAGAAACTTGGTGGCCGTGTAAGAAGACTTATCAACCAACATAGAACTGGAGTCGTCAGTCGCTGGACACTGAGGGAATTGCTGAGGAGGGGATCTGAGCACCTATGGACATGTTCGGAGTGCAATGATGATGACCCGCAAATAACTCAATAACTCAATATTTTTGTTTCTATTTAGTTATTTTTGTTTCTATTTAATTATTTTTGTTTCTATTTAGTTATTTTTGTTTCTATTTAATTATTTTTGTTTCTATTTAGTTATTTTTGTTTCTATTTAGTTATTTTTGTTTCTATTTAATTATTTTTGTTTCTATTTAGTTATTTTTGTTTCTATTTAATTATTTTTGTTTATATTTAGTTATTTTTGTTTCTATTTAGTTATTTTTGTTTCTATTTAATTATTTTTGTTTCTATTTAGTTATTTTTGTTTCTATTTAGTTATTTTTGTTTCATTTGTTATTAAACAAAAGTGCTACCAAATTTAATTCAGTAAGATACTACAAGGGACGACCAAACCATGAGGTAGTTACTGAAATGAAACTTTGAATTACAATATTTGGGGACTGGGTGGTCTAGAGGTAAGACATCGGTCTACAGGACATGAAGGTCTTTGGTTCATTTTTCAAAAATGGAAGTCGAAATGAGCAGGCAAAAAATATGGCTGCTATCCGGGCATAAATTGTTAAGCAAATCTACCTAACCATGCCAAAGGCGGCTGTGTCGGGCCAAAAGGCACAGATGTAACAGTTATGCCATAGATTTGTGACAAAACGCATCCACCCCCACTTAACGGGTGGATGCTAAGAAGAAGAATCACAAGAGAACAGAGTTTGAAACTTTTCCACTGACATTAGAGCTAGGAAATCAGGCTTGTATACACCATCCATATAATCTTTAGGTGAACCTGTACACTAGACCAAAAAAAACCTCGTACAAATAGGAAAAAAAAAAAAGATACATGTCAGCTTTAAGTGTTAATCTGTTTAATGTGTTTAAATTAATCATTTAGAAAAATGTTGAAAAAATAAAACACCTACTGCATTCAAAAGTGACTTGTGAATCCAATCTTGAAACTACTATGTGACAGCGTTTACCAGATTACAGTAAAGATCAACAATGAAATGCTTTCATCTTTCACCCCAGGCCGTGAGAACATAGTGAGTGTACTATGGCATATATCTTCAATTATGTCTTAGGGGTTTTGCCATCTTCTTGGCGAGACACAACACGTTCAACCTTAGATCAAGTCTTCTGTTTTATATTAGACCGCAATTTCCATTAAAAAATGGAAGAGAAAAACTACTTTAAGTAACTTTAGCTGTATGTAGACAGCAAATTGTTAAATTATATTATGAGCTAACTTATTTTCTTTCTTTGCCTTTCACCTGATGTATATTTAGTAACATAACCATGTGATATCTCCGGTTAAATTTGTTAAAATGTGAGTCGTTCACAGCAACTTCCTGACTGTACAAAATAAAGTTAACACTAATCGTGATAGCTCTGGTTAAATGCTATAAAATGTGAATACTTTCAGCTGTTCTCTGTAACTTTTTGTTTTGGTTCTTCGCCACTTCTGGAATTAGCTGATATACAGGTTTTGAAAAATTGTATGTGTATAGTAATTTTAAGAAGAAACAAATTGCAGAATTTCACTAAAATAAATGCTCTCTTTCTCATATTTATTGAGAGTATGGGCCATATTTTTTTTTAAAAAGACATTAAAAGAATATTAAATATGGGGAAAACATATACGGGAATTTATAGACTCGTATATCATCTTATGCTTAATAGAGAAGGGTGGCGAAAAATACTATAAGCCCTATGTGACATCTGAACTGGAAGGATGAAGAAAAATTATTTTAATAGTTCATGTGTAATAGGGAGAGAGGAAGAAAGAAATGTGAGGGGAGAGAATGACAAAAGAGAATAGAGGGAAGGAGTGAGGAAAATAAGGGGAAAAGGGTAAGTAACAAATCAGGTAGAGAGAGTGAAAGGTGGATGAGAGAAAGGCATGAAAGTCAAGAAAAAGGGGGAATGTGAAATCAGCTCAGGGGACTAAGTGACTCTCGAGAATTGTGAGAGGGTCATGTGTAACAAGAGGCAGAAGGAAATATAGGGTTTAAAATATAATCAGTGTTGATCCAGCGGTGGGCCTGTAGAGAGGTCCCGCCGAAAGGCATTAGCCTCTTTTGGCTAACAAACTTTAAAAGAGTATTGTAAATAGTTGTTTTTTTAGTTAAGCGAGCCAGTTGGCTGCCAGTCCTTGAATGACAAGGTTGTCCATTTTTCAGTTAGAACACCAGTGGTTACCCGAGTATACAGTTGTTTCGAGATAGTGTTAAGTATCCATGGGCCAGAGAAGTTGCCCACCACTGGAGATCAGTGACAGTTGTTAGTGAAGTCACTGAGCTTTAAGTCATGGTGAATAGTCACCAATGTTCTAGTACTGCCGCTCAACTCGGCTAGGAACAAGGCAGGGCGAATGGACACGTTGATTCCTGAAGTGGTGAGTAAGAGGCTCACTAACTTACAACAGTTTTAGTTTTTGTGTGCGCTGATCAATTTTTCCAAGTGTGGAGCAAGAAAGAGAAGATAATGTCATTAATAAGTTGGCAGACACAGGGCTGTTGACAAGTAACAGTTTGTGTGTGCACTGATCAAGTTTTCCAAGTGTGGAGCATGAAAGAGAAGATAATGTCATTAATAAGTTGGCAGACACAGGGCTGTTGACAAGTAACAGTTTGTGTGTGCACTGATCAAGTTTTCCAAGTGTGGAGCGTGAAAGGGAAGATAATGTCATTAATAAGTTGGCAGACACAGGGCTGCTGACAAGTAACAGTTTTTGTGTGCACTGATCAAGTTTTCCATGTGTGGAGAGTGGAAGGAGACATAATGTTGACAAGAGGTGGCAGACACAGGGCCGCTAATAAATAATAAAGTGTGTGTTCACTTGTTAAATTTTTCCATGCGTGAAGCGGGAGAGAGAGAGAATAAGTCATTGAAAAGCAAGCAGACAAAAAGCTGCTGGCGTGGTGAAATGTGTAACTGTGTGATATACAGTTTTGTTCATGATATGAGTAATAAATGGACATTGTATGATTTTATCGAGGTGAGACAATTCTTGCTGGATCACGTGAGTGCTCGGGTGTAGATGGTGTGCACCAATAAAGTTACCATTAATTTTCACAGTACTGGTCTTGTTATGTGTTGACAGCGAGGTAATTGCCTCAGAGTTGCAATGAACGAACAAGGGTTGTATGTGAGATTCACAGCACGAAGTACTATTACGACACCAGGCAGACAGCTAGGCCGGCTGTGGTGGTGTGGTCACGTTGGCTGATCAAGCTGACGGGTCAGCCTGTCATTCATAATAGGAGGCCTGTAGCAGCGGGGGGTGTGCAGCTGGTGTGCTGGGGAAGATTGACCCAGGCAGCCGTGGTTACAGAATAAAGTTTAGACGGTCATTCATTCATTCAAGGGCAGACAACAACGGAAGCGGTTACACATTGCTTTTCTTCAGGTTTTTAAAAAATTTTATTTTTATTTTTAACAATATCAATGTTTAGTTGTAAAAGTAAAAAAAAAAAAAAGTAAAAGATTATCTCCCCTGTCTTGCTAGGTATCTGGGGAATGGTGCTAGTGACCTTATTTTTCCATGGCCATGGCACATTTTTGGGTGATCTGGTCAGGCCACCTTTACTTCCAAGAAAAATTTCTGGCACCTATTTTTAAAGGCTGGGTAAACCCCAGAACATTGTTGGTCTGAAATAAAAAAAAATCTACTACTTCTGGAGATCAATCCCAGAAACTCATGATCAGGAAACAACCACACTAACCATTGTTAAACACTCTAATCACAAGAACACATCTGATCCAATTATATTTCATGTTAAACACTCTAATCACAAGAACACATCTGATCCAATTATATTTCATGTTAAACACTCTAATCACGATAACACATCTGATCCAATTATATTTCATGTTAAACACTCTAATCACAAGAACACAACTGATCCAATTATATATTTTTTGTTAAACACTCTAATCGCAAGAACACAACTGATCCAATTATATTTTTTGTTAAACACTCTAATCACAAGAACACAACTGATCCAATTATATTTTTTGTTAAACACTCTAATCGCAAGAACACAACTGATCCAATTATATTTTTTGTTAAACACTCTAATCGCAAGAACACAACTGATCCAATTATATTTCATGTTAAACACTCTAATCACAAGAACACAACTGATCCAATTATATTTCATGTTAAACACTCTAAGCACAAGAGCACAGGTGATTCAATTATTAGTCATGTTTGCTCTATTGATTCCCCGACAGACCGATCTGCTGAAGAAAGAACAGGGTAGAGGAGAAACAGCGAGAGGCAAGAACTGACAGGAAGAAATCAAAGAAGGAGTGGCAATCACGGTTTGTGCTATCAGTTTTTTTTTCTTGCTCACTTTTCTCAGTTATTTTCATCTGTTTGCCTGAATCCATCATTCTGTAGTCTTACTCTGTCTGCTTGTCAAAACTTATGGAAAGCTGATCAAGTGTATGTGAAGCAGCTTTTACAGCCCACACTGTAAGGTAGTCTTTGATAGTCACAGCGGTTCCTCTTTGGTTATGGTTATGGTTGGTTGAAGGCCCCGGTATCACTGCTGACAAATTAAAATCCATAATTGCTCAACCGCCCGTGCCAGTGAAATCATCCGAATTAAAACTCATCTCATTAGAGGATCCAGACAAAGAAAGGCAGCTGCAATCACCATCATAGCAGCTACATCACACGCCAACAGACATAAGGCCAAGCGGCACAGAAAGTGAGCACAGCTGAACTGTCCTTCGTCATACGAACTCACCATTCATTGTAAGCAATTGGAATATCAAAACACAATCTGGATGAAAAACACAGTTCATGGTGTGCACATAGCACCAAACTCAGTAGCTCTGGCAGCAAGTCAAACTTGTAATATGAAGAAACTGCAACAAGGAATACTTTTCAGGCTGAGCCTCAATGATTCCTGCCTCTTATCCTTCATATTGACTGGAAGGTCCCTCTTTGCACTGTTTCAGTCTATTAATCCAAGTCTTATCTATCTTTCACATTTGTGAACCTGTGTTGCAAATTGTGATACTTTCAGTTTAGAGGTGTTAATATCAAGGTTAGGTTTGGAGGGCGTGGCTGGGTGGTCTAGAGGTAAGATATAATATCTGGACAAGAAGGTTTTAGATTTTAAACCCGCCACAGATGGAGAGCTGGTGGCTGAATTGGTAACTTTTTAGGCTCAAGACCAGGAGAACGTGGGTTCGAATGCCAGTAGGGTCAACGTTTTTTTTCTATCGGGGTGGGTGAAATAAAACTCAGCCCTGAACACCTCTTGGCAACTGCACTGAAGAAGCAGCATTTATTCTCAAGTCCTATAATTTCCCTTACACCCCCACCCTTCCCCAATGTCTATCTCTCTCAAATAACAGCAAAAAGACAGAAGGTGCAATGTGCACATCAAAGAAATCTTAGCAGTTGGAAACCCAGAAAAAAATAGACCACAAATTTATGGGAAAACCCACCCAAAAACATTAAAAACTCTTGACAATAAAACATGAGAGTCCCTCTGAAATCTGGGAGTATCTGCCTGAATGGCAAGGGACACCTGGGCCCAAAGCTGCCAATGTGAAAAGGAGGAAAAAGTGATTTTCACACAAAATTGAGTCCCTCTGGGCTTCGCTAGAGATATAGAGCTGGTGTTCACAAACAAGGTTAGGTTAAATTTAGGTTTTAAAGAAAGTCTAGAGGAAATTGTCATGGAAGAAATAAGGAATGTGAATTTCTTAATATGGTTCATTCACAATCACTTGATAGGAGAATCACATTCTTTGGGTGTGAAATTAAGTTTATATACTGATCCTCATTTCTCCCTTCTCTTGGTTTAGTAATCCTGTGAATAAGGACAGGGTCACAAGATATACTAAAAGTGAATTTCAGTTTGGTTCACACATTCTAGGGCATGACATGTGAGTTTTCATTTGGCTTACACATTCTAGAACATGACATGTGAGATTTGATTTTCACTTCACACATTTCAATGGTAGCTCTAAAATCTTGCCTACAGAACATGTTTAATATATGTTGTGATTTGCTTCTGTTTTTATGGACAAAACTGTGTAATAGTTTACTGTGATTCTGTTTTGCTAGCACTACTTTGTCATCATATGTGATGCTGCAGTGCAATGCTCTGATCACATTCAGACATTTAATACCAGTAATTGTCATTTATAAGAACTGGCTTATAAACACCATTCTGTAGAGGAAATTAAAATACTATGGCCATTTCAAAAGTGGGCTGGAAAGAATAATAATGGAAGGCATTGAATGATGCATCAGGGGCAGACTAAGAAGAATAAGATGGTTTTAAGTCATCAAAGAGACCTTGAATATGACAACAAAAGAGATGAGAAATATGGCTAGAGACAGATATTCTTTCAAACACGCTGTTGTGAATGCAATGTTCCTCAGACTGTAGAGAACATGTGACCTGATTATTTGTCATGTGTTTGTATAGTTATTTTTATTTTTAATCTGAATATTTTTCATTTGTTGAGACCATTATTTCAGTGACCAAATATTTTGTTCCCAACAGGTGGTTTAACTTACAGAAAGATCCAGTAACGGGTAAAGAAGACTGGGTCTTTACATCAGCGTACTGGACAAGAAACTGGCAAGAATGTGCTGATATATTTTGAATGTTGCAGAAAGACATTAGCATTAGGTTGTTTTTGAGTTACCTTTAGAAAAGTGGGCATTAATGCTACAGGAAGTGACCTTCTTTGAGGGCAGCAGTGAATGTGCTCAATCTGTTATGATGGCACAATCACAGTTGGATTCACAAGATCTATTTTGTGAATGAATTTGTTTTTGAACTGAAAAAGCAGCTAAAGATTAGATTGCTCACATTTCCTTTTCCAAAAGAATGACTCAAGTTAACAAGATCACCAATTAATGTGGCTTACCATGTATTTATTTTTTTGTATTATAAATTATTACCTGTTGTTCATGTTTTGTGATGGTTTTATTTCATATGGAAGAGAGTTTAAGTGATACAAGGGAAGATGTTTTATTAAGTTCTTGTATAAAATAAGTGTGGGGAAATGAACAAAAACAATATTTTTAAAAAAGACAGAAGTCATGACACTCAAATGCAAGAAGCTACTACATCTCATAATAAGGTAGGAAATTGACTATGAGGATTTGGAGGTCGCTGTCTTAAGTATATTCTTAATATTCATTAGGATCAATACATTACGAACAAAGAAGTCGCCAGATGATCAGACATTAACACATCAATCAAAAAGTGAAAAAACTTAGAAATTGCTAGGCTACATTCTATGAATGGAACGAACCAGACATCCGCACCTAGCATTAACATGGACATCACCTGGCAAACAAAGAAGAGGCAGACCATTGGAGACAAGGTGACAAACCATACATGATGAGATGAAAGAGGCTGGCAGGTCCTGGTGAGAGTTGTCCATGCTTGCTCCAGGTCAGATTATGCAGAGATCTCTTGTGAGTGACCTACCCTTCAGAGGATTAAAAAGAAGACCACATCAGTCAAAACGGAAGCGGGTCCAATGATCCATTAGCAGCAAGTAATTTCACATAACTGGCCAACATGATACCAAGTTATAGAAAAAAAGATTTCACCAGTTTCAGCCTAACCAGTATTTAGAGAGGCTCTCTGCTCAACATGAAACCAAACCAAGGTTATATGAGGTGTGTACTTTTGTTTGGAGTCTCAGTGGTCGAGTGGTTAGTGCTCACTTCCTGCCCAGGAAGGTCCAGGTTCAATTTCCACAAGTGGCAGATGTCTTTTTTTTTCCCTTTCTTTTACTGACAAAGGCTCCAGGGATCACCAAGCCTTCAAAAATGTGTACCAGATAATTTTCTAAGAAGTAAATATGGCCTGACATGATACTGACCATATTACCCAGAAATATACACTGGTCATGGACAAATCTGGTCAACTAACACCATATTCCCCACACACCTAGCAAAGCAGGGGAGGGAACTTTACTTTGCTTTTGTTTAGAACTGGCTCGTGGGAAGATAGCTGAAAAAGAAACATCAAAATGGCTTCAGTTATATCTCATGTCCGTTGATCAAACAAAATAAAAAATCAAGAGGTGCACTCAATAACTAACAGATACAGTGATTGAAGAGGTTTGATGCTCAGAAGATAATCAGAATCCATCAGAAGAGGTTTGATGCTCAGAAGATAATCAGAATCCATCAGAAGAGGTTTGATGCTCAGAAGATAATCAGAATCCATCAGAAGAGGTTTGATGCTCAGAAGATAATCAGAATCCATCAGAAGAGGTTTGATGCTCAGAAGATAATCAGAATCCATCAGAAGAGGTTTGATGCTCAGAAGATAATCAGAATCCATCAGAAGAGGTTTGATGCTCAGAAGATAATCAGAATCCATCAGAAGAGCTATGGATAACTAACAAAAGTTTTTACAAATCATAAAAAATGTATAGAATAATGAGCAGTCAGATTAATGGCAGTGAAACCGTATCATCTATCCTTTATCACCCATAAGGATAGATGAAGCAGATAAATGCTCGTGTGACACCAAACCCATGACAGCTGTTCAAACTTGGCCTAGAAATGACACAGCACATGGCAGCATTCAGTCTTGTTTCACGCAAAACAAATTATGGAAATGTTGGTAACCCTGAGCTGATAGATGCCATCTTCAAAATTATCAACATGACCATCTATTAAGTAGCAGGAAAGTATCAAGATTTTAGTAAACCATTTTCTTTGTATCATGGCATTATTAAACTTTTCTCTTTGTACTCTGATCTTATTAAACCTTTCTCGTTGTACTCTGATCTTATTAAACCTTTCTCTTTATACTCTGATCTTATTAAACCTTTCTCTTTATACTCTGATCTTATTAAACCTTTCTCTTTATACTCTGATCTTATTAAACCTTTCTCGTTGTACTCTGATCTTATTAAACCTTTCTCGGTGTACTCTGATCTTATTAAACCTTTCTCTTTATACTCTGATCTTATTAAACCTTTCTCGTTGTACTCTGATCTTATTAAACCTTTCTCGTTGTACTCTGATCTTATTAAACCTTTCTCGTTGTACTCTGATCTTGTTAAACCTTTCTCGTTGTACTCTGATCTTGTTAAACCTTTCTCGTTGTACTCTGATCTTATTAAACCTTTCTCGTTGTCCTCTGATCTTATTAAACCTTTCTCTTTGTACTGTGGCCTTATTAAACCTTTCTCTTTGTACTGTGGCCTTGTTAGACCTTTATCTCTGTACTGTGGCCTTGTTAGACCTTTATCTCTGTACTGTGGCCTTGTTAAACCTTCATCTCTGTACTGTGGCCTTGTTAAGCTTTTATCTCTGTACTGTGGTCTTGTTGAGCTTTTCTCTTTATATCACTGTCTTATTAAAATCACTTTCGTGATATCATCGTCTGATTTTTCTTTGCATTATGGTCCTGTTGAACATTTTTCTTTGTATCTTGGTCTTATAAAGCCCTAATTTTTCTTCTAACTTTTATGGTTTTTTATTTTTGCATTCATGGTCTTATTAAACCTTCTTCTTTGCATCCATGGTTTTGTTAAACCTTCTTCTTTGCATCCATGGTTTTGTTAAACATTTTTTCAATCTTTGATGGTTTTGTTAAAACATGTTTCTTTGTATCATTGTCAAATTAAGCCTTTTTCTCAAACTTATCATGGTCCAGATATTTTCTTGTTTATCATGTCTTATAAAAACCTTATTTATATCATCATTTTAATAGACCGGTTTTTTTTCTCTATCATTCATGTTTGGTCAGCCTCATGCTTTGTCCTCTGTGAGTGCCAGGTTTTTGTATGTTAAGAAATTTAACAAAATTATTGGAATAATTATATATGATGGAATGATTCGTGGTCATTATCACTCTTCACATATAATTATGTTGTCCTTGGGACAAAAACAGGATGGACAGAGGGGATGTAAAATTCTTTGTTTACATAAAAGTAAAAGGATTTTTTTTTTAAAAAGTTGAATTATATAAACATGTTGAGTTTCCCCATTTTCCTTCAGTGACAGAGCCCATACAGTTTTAGTAGACATAGAGGTGGACTATTTCTACCATGAAGTTAATTAGTGCAGCAATTTCATCTTTCAACACCTTTGTCATAAAACTTTGAAAAAAAAAAAACATTAAACAACGTTTTAAAAACGGGGCAAACATTTGCTTTTTTTTTTCCTTAGTTAAAAAAAATTGACAAGCAATCATTTGCATGAAAATTAAAATCATGACCAACAGATAGTGGTGATAGGCAACAAGAACCTTATTGGCTGCAACATTTTGGCTTTCACAATAAACAGCGGATGTTCTGTGTCTTTCCACAAACTTTTATGTTCCTAGCTACGTGGTTTTTGGTTGTTCCATCACTTCAAAGTTTGTTCAGTTTCAAATTTTTGAATTATTTCTGGAGTTCTTCATTTAAACTGCAACTTCAACCTTTGACTTTACAAAGTTCGTTTCAGAAAATGAACTTAACAAAACAAATTTGTGAAAAGTATATGTAGGGCCGGCTCAAGGTACCGACAACTCGGGCAGTTGCCCAGGGCGCACCATGTGCTTAAGGGCTGTCTAGGATCTTCTAAAATTGTTACTTTTTTTCCTTGTGAAAATTGTTATAATTATACTTTAAAAGGGTACCGAAGTTCATGCCCTGGGCACCAGAAACCATAGCGCCATCACTGAGTAAGAGGTGTTTTATGAAAACAATGGTGCAAAATTGATATATTTATTAAAACGACAAGACAGTAAGAAATTATGGCAAAAACAGTAGATATGGGCAATATATAATGTAATCTTCAATAGTGGGGGTAACTCATGTCAGATCTCATGTCACTTGTCATGTAAGACAGGTTTTACCTTTGTCCTTTTTTATTCTATTGTAAGATGACATAAATACTGTTGGCCCCACTTTACTGCTTGTGCATAAACATTATTGTTAACTTATGTAGCATGGTTTTCATTAAAGTGGAGACCATAGTAACACACAAATGGGGGCCTCAGTAGCCTAGTTGAGAAAACCACCCAACTGGGCTACCAACATTCGGACAAACCGTGTTCGATTCCCACTGGAAGCAGTGTGAATTGTACTCATGGTTGGGAAAAAAAAATATCTCCCCCCACCCCCACCCCACGGTTGACCCAGCCACTGGCAGAAATGGGTACCAGGGTAGTACTCTGGGAAGGTGAGGAATGCCGTCTCGCATCGTGAGTTTCGATGCTTGAGGCGACACTATATCCAGAAGTCTCCGAACACTTCTGGATAGGCGGCCGAGCACATATGGGTGAAAACTTGCCTGCTAAGACACCAATTCAAGTCTCGTACTTTACTTTACCTTACCTTACCATAATAACACTAATTAGCGATACTAAGTGAAGTAGGCCTACATGACAAGTTTTCAGCGGTTTTATTCAAACACCATTAAAGTTTTGACACAAACCTTATCTTTATTTTTCCATTGTTTCTATATAATCATTTTGTTTCATTTTGTTATTTAATAGATAGTGCTAGCAAATAATTTCTGTGAGAACAATATCCAGATGTAGAGTAAAGAAAAGATAAAATCTTAAAATGTCTCTCTTGCAAACATATGTGACCACTTGGGTGGATAGTTAGGAAGCAAAACCTCAAGAAACACCTTCAATCATGTGATCGGAAAGTCTCAAGGATATGACTGAAGCCCAGATAAAACCTCAAGAAACACCCCCAGTCAGGGGGGTTTATGGGTTCATGTGGTGGTCTTGCTAGATCTAGAGATGTCATTTATTAGAGCATTCAAAGTTCTATGTGACAGTCTTGCTAGATCTAGAGATGTCATTTATTAGAGCATTCAAAGTTCTATGTGACAGTCTTGCTAGATCTAGAGATGTCATTTATTAGAGCATTCAAAGTTTCATGTGGCAGTCTTGCTAGATCTACAGACATCATTTAGTAGAGCTTTGTGGGTTCATGTGGCAGTCTTGCTAGATCTATGGACATCATTTAGTAGAGCTTTGTGGGTTCATGTGGCAGTCTTGCTAGATCTACAGACATCATTTAGTAGAGCTTTGTGGGTTCATGTGGCAGTCTTGCTAGATCTGCAGACATAATTTAGTAGAGCTTTGTGGGTTCATGTGGCAGTCTTGCTAGATCTACAGACATCATTTAGTAGAGCTTTGTGGGTTCATGTGGCAGTCTTGTTAGATCTAAGGACATCATTTAGTAGAGCTTTGTGGGTTCATGTGGCAGTCTTGCTAGATCTACAGACATCATTTAGTAGATCTTTGTGGGTTCATGTGGCAGTCTTGCTAGATCTGCAAACATCATTTAAATAACTCTTGTTTGTCTACTCTCTACCTGTTTGGAGACTCAAGACATTTCTGCACACTTTAGTTGGATTTGACCTCTGGTGAAAGTTCATTGAGGTCTGATATTTTAGTGAGAAGCTACAAATGCTTTATACAAGTGTGTATCTCCTTTCACCCCCAGTATATTACAGTAGCCTTCATCAGTCATAGTTGACTGGATTTAGCAGCGCAGCTAGGAAATGTTATTTCATCTTTCTTGTTTGAGTTGGAGCTTTAGAGTGTGTTTCCAAAGATTGTGGTCTGCAGCTATGTCTTCCCAGGCTGCAGGGTTTATATTCAGAGCCTTCATGTCATCTTTACACATGTCTATAAATCAGAGAGTTTTGGGCACCCCCTAGTTCTTTTGCCATCAGCTAGTTGTCCTCAAATTATATCTTTTAGTACGTAGCCATCTTTCATTCGGTGTAAGTGGCCAAGCCAGTATAACCTATGTTGTTTGAGCAGCGTGTAGATGTTCGGGAGGCCTGTATAAGTGAGGGCCTCCACATTTGTCACCTTGTCCTTCCAGGTGATATCAATAACATGGCACTGGCATCTCGTATGGAATGCATTTAACCTTCTCTCTTGCTTTGCATAAGTTGTCCATGATTCGCTGCCAGGCATTGTAAACTGTGGCCTTTATTTCAGCTTCCCAGAGTATTATGATTCTTATAAATAAGATAATGGATTCTCTAAACTTGCTATATTTGAAACTCTTGAGGTGTTGCGCTTTTTTTTTTTTTTTTTTTTTTTTACAAAATGTTGTACTACATTCCTTGCTGCTGTGCAGTGCATGGTTTTTGTCTGCCAGTCAATGAAGCATCAACCATATACAATGTGTGGCTATATTGTTCTCACAAGTTGTTGTACAACAGTCTCAGTCCACAGTTTCATAGGTAAAGCAAGGTAGTATTTCAAAGACAAATTAGCAACGAATGACAAATAAGCAACAAATGACAAACTGGCTTCCAAAAGTGTAGAGCATTGTAATAACATATTGTCTCTAAATAGATTCCTTCCTTGCTTTAACCTTATCACTTATAATGTACCTGTACTTACCGGCCTTCTTTCACATGGCACATCCATGACCTGTGGGTCACATAACCCCTCACTTCATGATGAATTTGCTCTACAAATTGCCATCAAAGAAATAAATTATTTCATTCTATGATTGCCAACTATGTTAGTATTACTACAACCGTACACTTCTAGACCAATTACAGCATTCAAAAGTGGACTTATCGTCCCCAGCTGATAACTAATGTTCAAAGACAAGTTTTTAAATCATTAGGTCTTGTTCTTAATGATTGTTTCAACTCTCTTTATGATTGTGGTTCTCAATTATGTTCTTTGGGGGAAAAGAACAATACAGTTGAACACTCTTTCTGCATTTATTGAACTCTAAATTGTATTTTCATAAGCTCTATTGATATGATATATAACATGTATTTATCATAATTGTATGGCATGTTTCAAGTGTGTACTGGAGTTTATACGTGTTAACTCTACATGGTAGGACAGTCCATTGATGTTTTTGTAATGTGCAGATAGCAATCCTCACAATATGTTATCTTACTAGTACCCAAATGGTTGAGAACACTAGCTTTTCAGTCATTCAGATTTGAACGCTTGTAAACAGTAAATTGTAAAACAAAAATACATAGATCAGAAAGGCAAGATCGGCAGGAATCGGCTCCCTCAATGAGATAGAGTTACTTTCACAGAACAGAGACAAATGGTGAGATTTGATAAAAGATCTTTACAAGGATTGAAAACTGCTAGAATAAAAATTTAGATAAGAGAAAGAGTATCTGGGTCTACACCCTATGGGCCGGCTATGGCTCGAAAGGTCAATAGATAGAAACAGTACAGTTGGAGGTTTTTCAGAAAGTGAAATTTAAAAAAAAGCAAATTTTTGCATAAATCATGACATTACGCACTCAGTGACTTCCCCTGGCCTAGGTTTCCACCTATAATCAAGAGAAGAACATGGTCACATGTTGGCCATATGATGAAAAACAGAGAACAAGATAATTTCAGATGGGAACAAAAGAGTAAAAGAAAAAGAGGCTGATCTAGAGAAATGCTAAAAAAGACCACTGATGTGACAGGCAACAGCAGTAGGCATCAACTCCTCACTAAGATTGAACAACTCACCCAAAACAAAGTCCTGTGGTAACATTGTGCAAGGTCTGACACTTGATAACAAAGTTTCTCAGACACAAGAGTCTAGCATTTTTGCCCTATGTGTTGTCTTAGGGTTGAAAAGACGTTACAGGTGTAATTCAGTTACTGATAGGATCATGAACTACCATGTTATCTTATCTGTGGTGTGATTCAGTTACTGATAAGATCATGATCTATCATGCTGTTTGTGGTGTGATCCAGTTACTGATAGGATCATGAACTATCATGCTGTTTGTGGTGTGATTCAGTTACTGATAGGATCATGAACTACCATGCTGTTTGTGGTGTGATTCAGTTACTGATAGGTTCATGAACTACCATGCTGTTTGTGGTGTGATTCAGTTACTGATAGGATCATGAACTACCATGCTGTTTGTGGTGTGATCCAGTTACTGATAGGATCATGAACTACCATGCTGTTTGTGGTGTGATCCAGTTACTGATAGGATCATGAACTATCATGCTGTTTGTGGTGTGATTCAGTTACTGATAGGATCATGAACTACCATGTTGTTTGTGGTGTGATCCAGTTACTGATAGGATCATGATCTATCATGCTGTTTGTGGTGTGATCCAGTTACTGATAGGATCATGAACTACCATGCTGTTTGTGGTGTGATCCAGTTACTGATAGGATCATGAACTATCATGCTGTTTGTGGTGTGATTCAGTTACTGATAGGATCATGAACTACCATGTTGTTTGTGGTGTGATCCAGTTACTGATAGGTTCATGAACTACCATGCTGTTTGTGGTGTGATTCAGTTACTGATAGGTTCATGAACTACCATGTTGTTTGTGGTGTGATCCAGTTACTGATAGGTTCATGAACTACCATGCTGTTTGTGGTGTGATCCAGTTACTGATAGGTTCATGAACTACCATGCTGTTTGTGGTGTGATTCAGTTACTGATAGGATCATGAACTACCATGCTGTTTGTGGTGTGATCCAGTTACTGACAGGATCATGAACTATCATGCTGTTTGTGGTGTGATCCAGTTACTGATAGGATCATGAACTACCATGCTGTTTGTGATGTGATCCAGTTACTGATAGGTTCATGAACTACCATGCTGTTTGTGATGTGATCCAGTTACTGATAGGTTCATGAACTACCATGCTGTTTGTGGTGTGATCCAGTTACTGATAGGTTCATGAACTACCATGCTGTTTGTGATGTGATCCAGTTACTGATAGGTTCATGAACTACCATGCTGTTTGTGATGTGATCCAGTTACTAATTGGTTGCAACATTTGACATTGCTATCACCTGATGTGCTAATGAACTACCTGGGCTGGAATTTATAGACTTTGTCTTTCCTTTAAAATTCTTTGAAGATGAGTCTAGTAGGAGTTAATGCACTATGGGCAAAACAGAGTTTTAACTGGAAGCCACAGGAATAAGTTGAGACTTCTTTGGTAGCTCAAAAGAATACACTTCCTCTAAATCAAAGATGTGTACAAATTCAATCTGAAGATATTAAGTGTGAGCAGAACTGATTGGAAAGAACTTGTCAGGGTCCAGTATAGCTGAAAGACAAAAGAACTTGTCAGGGTCCAGTATAGCTGAAAGACAAAAGAACTTGTCAGGGTCCAGCATAGCTGAAAGACAAAAAAAAACTTGTCAGGGTCCAGTATAGCTGAAAGACAAAAAAAAACTTATCAGGGTCCAGCATAGCTGGAAGACAAAAAAGAACTTGTCAGGGTCCAGCATAGCTGAAAGACACAAAAAAAACTTGTCAGGGTCCAGTATAGCTGAAAGACAAAAAAGACCTTGTCAGGGTCCAGTATAGCTGAAAGACAAAAAAGACCTTGTCAGGGTCCAGTATAGCTGAAAGACAAAATAACTTGTCAGGTGTCCAGAGAAAGCCAACTGCTAGTCTTAGTAGAAGCAATTCTACATGCGGCAGATTGTTAATTCGAAGTGATTACTTCAAACAGATAAATTCATTGTCTACAAGACCCTAAACATGATGCTATCTGGCAACTCAAAAGGTTCATGATGCTGACCAGTCTGTGCACAAAAGAATATGTATTAATTCACATCAAAAATAGTTACCAGATAATTGTGGCACAATAATAATGAAAAGAAAATGCTACAAATCAAATGGTTGATAAAGGAAGTAAATGTAAAGAATTCAGAATAACTTAACAATGCTACTATAAACTGAAAATGGTTATAACTGATAGATAGAACTAGGGACATGCAACTGTGGAGATACATGATGACCTATATCAGTTATGTTTCATTTTACATTTTAATTTATCACACATTTTTATGTGATTCACGATCTGTAATATTCCAGTTGCCTTAATTGCCATGTTTTTACTTCTGTCACCAAAGTCCCATGTACAGAGATGGTGGTTCTATATACAAGAACATGAAAGCACTACAGTGTGCGTCCAGTTGATCAGAGCAACTGGTGGTGATTTGGGATTACATAGCATTCACTCACTCAGTACATTCCAGCTAATGAGATCGTCTCTACACTTTTAGATGTTGCTATTTTCAAATGTTGTCAGCGATTGTCTCTATACATTTAGATGTTGCTGTTTTCAAATGTTGTCAGTTATTGTGTCTTTGAGAGTGTGAATTTACTGTTTACATATTAGAGTATTTTAGCTCGGACTTTCTTGTATAAGCAGTGTGAGAACATTCATACACTTAGTTCTCAGACTATAGAGACAAGAAGCTGGCTTCACTTTTTCCATGATATAATGCTGCAGTTAACAAGCCTCACTGGTTAGTGCACTCACTGGTCATCAGGAGGGTCTGGGTTCAACAATTCTTACAGGTGGTGATTATATTTTCTTTCACAGCCACTAAGAATGGGTACTAAAGATTTTTCTAAGAAATAAAAGTGGCCTGTCATAATACCAAACACATTGACCACAAATGTGATCACCATATACCTATTCTATTCTATTCATGGAATCAGTTGGGACACCCCCATATCCGCCCCACCACCCATTCCAGCATTTCTCGAAGCGTATACATACTGATTGTTCCTTTAAGGTGTTGATTATAGATGCATCTGCTTTTCCCACTAAGCACTCTGGATCGACTAGACCCCCTTTAGACTCCTCAGTCTCTCAATATATACATCATTGTCCCACTCATTTTCCTCCTCTTTTCTTAAGGAATGAAGAATAAACTTAGTTATGTCCTCTTTTTCGAGAGTAAGGCCACACTCAGTGCAAGAACTGCAAGCAAGCTTATTTGCTATTTCATTTCTGTGTACATCCAGGTTAACATGTTCACTTTAAAGTCATCGAAGAGCTGCATCCACTCCTGCCACAGACACTGTCTGTGACACTATATACCATGTTTGCCTATTAAAGCATGGCATGGAAAGAACCTTTATTATTTTTGTTTACTTACAGTTAACAGCTGGTCTGTCACTGTTTTTTATAGCTAATTCCAGGAAGCATCCAGTTTGATTTTCCTAGATGTGTCCAACTTTCCTGCTTTTTAGAAACCACATTTGTCCTTGAACTGTATTCATAACCCCCTTCTGTTGATGAGAAATGAATTCATTGACAGGCTACTAGCTTGCATGTTTGAGTATCTCAACTTTATAGGAGAGTCCATTCATCAGCTCAACTCAACTCCTAGGTATGGCTACCAAACAGCAGTTTGAACAATATACTTTCTGGACATCGATTGGCTCTCTGAAGGTATTGGAAACCTCATTTCAGTATGCCATGAAATCTATATGGATATCATTGACAGAAGAAAGGAGAGACATGTCGGAGCATTTGTTGTCCTGAAGGAATTGGAAACCTCATTTTAGTGTATCATAAGATCTGTATGGATATCCCCCAAAAGAAGAAAGGAGAGGCATGGGAAAACACCTGGAAGATTACTTGGTCTTAATGTCTATCCTCTGACTGACAATTTACAGAGACCCTGAGATGGGAGCAGTCCCAGATATCAAGTCATGTTTGGAAATAGACACACATATATGTAGCAGATGCACATTGTCAATCTGTTAGAATAAAAGCATGCAGTACTTGTTGTAATAAACATATTTGGTTCATTCTGTAGCTAAACAGGTACTGTATTTCATACAAACATATGTGCTGTATGATGATATATGTGTTAAAAATGTATATGCATTAACAAATTATATTGCGTGTGTATTTATATGTAATGTATATGTCAAGACATAGTATATGCTTTTTGGTATACTCTGCAATCACATATGACATGTGACCACTTTGTATTGTTTGTCTAGAATGTGTTTTGCAGACATGTCTCACTTAATTAAACAAAGTTATCATCTCAAAAACTGTGTTTCTATTGCCATCTGCTGTTATTGAGTCTGTCAGAACTTTTATGACCAGTTTGTTTAACCCTACATTACGAGACTGTCTTAAAAATTACCACCTCTTGAGGGGGCCTCGGTAGCCTAATTTGGAAAACCACTCGACTGGGCTACCGACGTTCAGACAACTCGTGTTCAATCCCTGCTGGAAGCAGTATGAATTGTACTCGTGGTTAGGAAAAAATACCCCTGCGGTCGACCCAGCCACTGGCAGAAATGGGTACCAGGGTATTACTCTGGGAAGATGAGGAATGCCGCCGCACATCATGAGTTTTGATGCTTGAAGCAATACTATCCAGAGTCGCTAAACGCTTCTGGGTAGGCGGCCGAGCACATATGGTTGAAAATTCACATGCTAAGACGCTTATTCAAGTTTCATACTTTACTTTACCACCTCAAAATACAAATTCTTGAAATTTGACACTTTGCCATGAGCAAACATTCCCCTACTCCATGTACCTTCCTAATTACTACTTCCACTGACCCCTGCATGTTGTATTTGTTTTCATTGATGTTGGATCAGACACAAACGTGCGCATCATAAAAAGTATTTTTTAATTTTGCTAATTTTCAAGAAATTCTTCCTTTCTTTTGTTTTTTATGATGGGGGGAAATCTCACCTGTCGGTGAGACATTAAACTAACCTTTGTAACACAGGATAGCCAGTGAGCGACAAAAAGAGGGAGCTGAATATATGATTGGATTGATGGACTGACGGCCGCCATATCAATAGACAATATAACACCTCCGGTAGCCATGGCGCAAAAGGGTTGAATTTCAGGCCATAAACCAAATGTAACCCAGGAAATTATTACAGCATCTGATTCTCATGTCTCTGCTTCGGTAAACACACGGCTGTGTAGCAAAAGTTCAAAGAAATTCTTATTTCCAAAATCCAAATGTAACAACAAAAAAAGTAAAGTACTCCCGTCACCCCAAGTGGCATATAGGGAATGTGTTAGTGACCATAAATTTTACAGACCTTCAGCACATGATTTTTGGGTAATGTGGTTGGTATTACGCCCGTGCTGCTTTACTTTCCCAGAAAAAATCCAGTACCCATTTAAGGCTGGGTGAACCCGGAAGCATCGGCTGGGATCGAACTCTACAATGTAACAATTAAGTGGTAGTAATTTTATGACAGTCTCGTGACAACATGACTCACAGATAGGTAATGTAATCTAGGGTTAAGTCACACAGAAAAAACATTAATAATAACATGAGAAGACAGGATCAATGTGCTGGACCAAGTCTATGATTTGGTGTATCTTGATAGCTTGAACAATGACTACACAAGTAGACAAATGGTTTTGACTTTGTTTTTTCAAACTACATCAACATTCACAGTTCAGTTTCATTTTCTTTTATGTTTTTGGGCATTACAATTTTCTTTCTCAAAATGTAACATGACATAATTTTGTGTGGCCCTAAACTGCAATATTATGTCATCAAGAAAAGAAATTAGAAACATGGTTGCTCTTGTGTAATGTTACAAAGAAGAAGCTTTACTTGCATCAAATGCACACAGAAATAGACAATGAAATGATTCATGTGAAATCTGAGCAACTTACACACAGAAATAGAAAATAGAGTGGTTAATGAGAATGGAATCTAACAATTTAACCTACACATAGAAATAAAAAATAGAGTGGTTAAGGAGAATGGAATCTAAGCAACAACTTACACACCTTCAACAGCTGGCTAACTGGTATGAGGCTCAAGGAAGAACCAACTGATAGACAATATCACAGATGTCTCTGTGGTAGCATGAAATGTGCCATGTGAAGTTTGATATCAGACAGAAAGAAACTGATCGTCAGCAGTTATAGGAATAAGCTATGAACTGCTGTGTTGAATGCCAGTGATGGTCACAATTCTGCAGCTCTGTATTAGACATTAACACCTTCAAAAAGTGGACTCTAGCAGCCAATATGATATACCTGTAGACATGAACAGACCTTATCAGAGTAGACCCAACTGCACATACAAAACAATGTTTCCATTTTATTTTCACTAACTTTAACATGCTATAAATACTAACATGGCTATATCTTCACATGAAAACAGCAACAGAAGAGACACAGTTAGCATTATACTTTCTTTCATGAAATCAAATAAGCAGAGAGCTAAACTGTTTGACCTGTCAGTTTAGCCACTGGAACAGGGCAGAAAAGATCAACAACTGAACAGGCCTAGCATTTTAGCAAGCAACTGGAAACACAGAAATACAAAAATAAAATTGTAATAGATAAAAATAGATGCCTTGGGGGTTCACTCACATTAAATCCATGATGTTTGGCCTCATTGCATTCAGGTGGCAGTTCTGCTCTACCTGCAGGCTTCTCATCAAGAGTTATGAGCCCAACTAATGGAGTGTTATAAGTCTTATTCTGATCTCAGATACAACAAATAAGCTAACACAGATCAACAAGATTGTTCAACTCTTTACTGCACTTGTCAGTAGCACATGATAAATGCCCATCCACAACAAGGCAGTAGCAACCATATCGCACAATTTAATTAGATTATCAACGATGACAGCAGCAACCACACCACACAATTTAATTAGATTATCAACGATGACAGCAGCAACCACATCGCACAATTTAATTAGATTATCAACGATGACAGCAGCAACCACATCGCACAATTTAATTAGATTATCAACGATGACAGCAGCAACCACACCACACAATTTAATTAGATTACCAACGATGACAGCAGCAACCACATCGCACAATTTAATTAGATTATCAATGATGACAGCAGCAACCACATCACACAATTTAATTAGATTATCAAAGATGACAGCAGCAACCACATCGCACAATTTAATTAGATTATCAACGATGACAGCAGCAACCACATCGCACAATTTAATTAGATTATCAACGATGACAGCAGCAATCACATCACACAATTAATTAGATTATCAACGATGACAGCAGCAATCACATCACACAATTTAATCAGATTATCAATGATGACAGCAGCAACCACATCACACAATTTAATCAGATTATCAAAGATGACAGCAGCAACCACATCACACAATTTAATCAGATTATCAACGATGACAGCAGCAATCACATCACACAATTTAATCACATTATCAACGATGACAGCAGCAACCACATCACACAATTTAATCAGATTATCAACGATGACAGCAGCAATCACATCACACAATTTAATCAGATTATCAACGATGACAGCAGCAACCACATCACACAATTTAATCAGATTATCAACGATGACAGCAGCAACCACATCACACAATTTAATTAGATTATCAACGATGACAGCAGCAACCACATCACACAGTTTAATCAGATTATCAACGATGACAGCAGCAACCATATCGCACAATTTAATTAGATTATCAATGATGACAGCAGCAACCACATCACACAATTTAATTAGATTATCAATGATGACAGCAGCAACCACATCGCACAATTTAATTAGATTATCAACGATGACAGCAGCAACCACACCACACAATTTAATTAGATTATCAACGATGACAGCAGCAACCACATCGCACAATTTAATTAGATTATCAACGATGACAGCAGCAACCACATCGCACAATTTAATTAGATTATCAATGATGACAGCAGCAACCACACCACACAATTTAATTAGATTACCAACGATGACAGCAGCAACCACATCGCACAATTTAATTAGATTATCAATGATGACAGCAGCAACCATATCACACAATTTAATTAGATTATCAATGATGACAGCAGCAACCACATCGCACAATTTAATTAGATTATCAACGATGACAGCAGCAACCACATCACACAATTTAATTAGATTATCAACGATGACAGCAGCAACCACATCGCACAATTTAATTAGATTATCAATGATGACAGCAGCAACCACATCACACAATTTAATTAGATTATCAATGATGACAGCAGCAACCACATCGCACAATTTAATTAGATTATCAACGATGACAGCAGCAACCACATCACACAATTTAATTAGATTATCAACGATGACAGCAGCAATCACATCACACAATTTAATCAGATTATCAACGATGACAGCAGCAACCACATCACACAATTTAATCAGATTATCAACGATTACAGCAGCAACCACATCACACAATTTAATTAGATTATCAACGATGACAGCAGCAACCACATCACACAATTTAATCAGATTATCAACTATGACAGCAGCAACCATATCGCACAGTTAAATTAGATTATCAACGATGACAGCAGCAACCACATCACACAATTTAATCAGATTATCAATGATGACAGCAGCAACCACATCACACAATTTAATTAGATTATCAATGATGACAGCAGCAACCACATCACACAATTTAATTAGATTATCAACGATGACAGCAGCAACCACATCACACAATTTAATTAGATTATCAATGATGACAGCAGCAACAACATGACTTAGAAAATAAAATACAATCATTTTGGCACAATGTTCAGTTGTAAGTTGGGACAAACAATGAAACCCAATAAATATTTTCAGGAATTAACAATGTTGCAGCTTCTAATTACAATATAAACACATAAGAAGATGAGTAAGTCTGTATAAGGAAGACATTGGTTCTCCCATTAAAACAAAACTAACCTCATCAAACTTTGTTTGGAAGACACTTATTTCAACAAGCAATGCCAAGTTCTTCTTCTTCTTCTTTCCTTCCACATTTGCCTTTCAGCTTTGAGGGGAGATCAAATGTGTGGTCTTTGCTCTTCTGTTTGCTTCTGCTGCTGTTATGTTTCCTAGTGCTTCTAATATTCCATCCATCCATCTTTTCCATGATCAACCCTTGGGTCTGGTATTCTCGCAACGTTTATTGAGGGCTCGTTGTGTTGTGATCACTCTGCCTTTTCACATGGTTATCTGTTGTTATTTATATATTCTATGGCTCGTTGTGTTGTGTTTTGATCACTCTGCTTTGTCACATGGTATCTGTTGTTAATTATATATTCTATGGTGGGGGGTTATTCCTAGCTTTTTTCTCAGTTCTTCATTTCTGATCTTGCCTCTCAGGCTGTTTCCAGTCATTCGTCTGACACATTTCAATGCCAAGTTGGGAGCTGATTATCTACTCTTGAGTGAAAACTGTGTTATGTTAATGTCTGCTAACATCTGTATCATAATATGTCCATCAATTTATCAATCATTCAGTTGTTTTTCTTGTGTTTGCCATATTTTCTGTAACTATTTAGTTATTTCAACAACTTCATTGTGCCATATTTTCTGTAACTATTCAGTTATTTCAACAACTTCATTGTGCCATATTTTCTGTAACTATTCAGTTATTTCAACAACTTCATTGTGCCATATTTTCTGTAACTATTCAGTTATTTCAACAACTTCATTGTGCCATATTTTCTGTAACTATTCAGTTATTTTAACAACTTCATTGTGATCAATGAAACCCACCAAAACCCTTTACCTTTATTCAACATTAGTGAATAGTCAATAGTCTTGAAATCAGACTAACTGCGGTAGTTGTTACTTTTTCATGTAATGTGACTCACATTTGATATATACGTTAACACTTTATGATATATGCTATACAGAAATCAACATTTATAAAAATACATCCTGGCTATACAATCATCTTGCCATTATATGTTTTTTAAAAAAAGCAACACACACATAATCTAGTGATTGTCTAATGATTTCAATACTTTTCATAGACTCATCACAAAGTCTCTAAATATTAGAAAATACAACAAGGGTTATGTTGTTAGCAACAACGTAAGCAGCAATGATTGATATTGCTTTCAATGTTCTTTTTTATGTTTATTTGAACAAAGTACACTTGTTCCGTCAACAATAATGTACACGCACATATTGAGATAGAAGGGAGGTAATAAAGAATATCTCACTGACTTATTGGTAAGGAATAATGAACATTGAATTTGCGAGCTTGATATTAACATCTATGTTCTGTAAGGCATGGACATTCTATTGTAACTCTAAAAGAGGAAACATGGACATACTTGTGATGCTAGAGAAACTACTTAGGTAACTCTTACAAAGACCACATCACTAATGAGACTCTGTAACACTAATGAGTTGTCAGTAACACTATGGAAACTGTAGCAATGTCTATCTGTAACACTAATGAGTTATCAGTAGCACTATGAAGACTGCAGCAATATTTATCTGTAACACTAATGAGTTATCAGTAACACTATGGAGACTGTAGCAATGTCTATCTGTAACACTAATGAGTTATCAGTAGCACTAATGAGACTGTCCGGCAGATTTAGGTACAAAAGAACAGTGGCAGATATAGGTATAAAGGAGCAGTGACAAATATAAGTACAAAAGAACAGTGACAAATATAGGTATAAAGGAGCAGTGACAAATATAGGTACAAAAGAACAGTGACAAATATAGGTACAAAAGAACAGTGACAAATATAGGTATAAAGGAGCAGTGACAAATATAGGTACAAAAGAACAGTGACAAATATAGATATAAAGGAGCAGTGACAAATATAGGTACAAAAGAACAGTGACAAATATAGGTATAAAGGAGCAGTGACAAATATAGGTACAAAAGAACAGTGACAAATATAGGTATAAAGGAGCAGTGACAAATATAGGTATAAAGGAGCAGTGACAAATATAGGTACAAAAGAACAGTGACAAATATAGGTACAAAGGAGCAGTGACAAGTATAGGTATAAAGGAGCAGTGACAAATATAGGTACAAAAGAACAATTGCACATTAGTAACAGGTATAGGTATATTGATGTTGTTTTGATAAAATATCATTAAATAAAAAATTGTAGATCCCTCTCTAGAAAACAGATGAGAATACGTCGACCTAGGCAACATTGACAACATACATTGCCATTAATGATCACAGCCAAAAAAATCATTTTATGTGCATGTTCCACTGTATCCCCTTAAAGTATTTATATTTTGATTTCTTTCAATAAAACGAACATGCTAAAAATTATTTTTTTTAAATATACTCATGTGGAGAAAAGTTAGTGTGGAGCACTATATAGGTCATCATGCACTATTTCTTTGATGACATGAAATATAACTTGAGCTACAGATGGTTGAATATAGAACAATAGAGCAAGTGATCATTTCAATTTTTGTGAAAGTGTCACAAGAGAAAGCTAACAACTAAAGTAAGTGTAGCACCCTAAAAATAAAATAAAATCTTGATCCTAATATCTGTCTATGTCCACTTGGAGTTGTTATCACTGCCAGACAGCATTTTTTCATAGTGTTCTCATGAACACTGAAATGTTGCGGCACAGCTCATATAATTGTTGCAGCAGCTTATAGGTACAGCTTGCTGCTGTTGGTGTAATCTTGACATTGTAAAAAGATTGTGTTCCTGTTGGACTCTTAGTAATCTATATTTCAATGATTACATTTTCCTATACATATGATTAGATCTACAAACTTAGCTTGTAGTAAATTCTCCCTTATGGCATGTTTCATGTGATTTATATTTACCTGTGATTATCTCCCTATGAACAGTGTGAGCCAATTGTAACTACACATGTAAATATACACTATCCACACTGAAACATGCACCAATTTTTATTTCACATCATCCAAGAAAATTATTATCAGTGGCCTCTTTAGTATTGCACTCTACCTTTTTCCAAGAGTGTACTATACATAATTACAATTTTCAACTCCAATGTTAAATCAGGCATGTGAAACATGGAAAACAAACATGATTGTCACAAAGATACAGACTTTAATAAATGGATGCTTGCAGAAAATAAAAAGATGGAAATGGCAGACAAAATCACAAACTTAGAATCATAGGAAAGTACCAGTGGACAAAGATAAGATAATGGTGATGGCTAGGGAAGCCAGCAAATAGTATTATATGACAAGCCCTTGTGTGAAATCCCAGGGGAAGGAGACAAAATATAGTTGGAGATGTCAGATGAAGCAGAAATGAAGAGGATGGAGAACATATGAAACAATCTTAGGAGAATGGCAAGAAACAGAAGGGCTTGGAAAGTGTTTGTTTCAGATTTATTTTCCACAAGAAGTTGCAAAGGAAAAATGAGAATACTGTACACATATTTGTAAACATGAAAGTATATTTTGTTTATGTCACAGATTAAACATTTAAGTAAAAGCAGGCACCAAAAAAATAACAATTCTGCAACAGAGTATCACAATAGATGTTAAAAACCTCAGATCCAAAAAAATATGTACAGATGGCAGAACAAATAGCAAATAATTCCCAAAGCCTTACTCACAGGCTGAACAAAAAACCATAAACCTCAATAGTTTCCAAAATTAGTGACAAATTATCACTAGTTTTAAAATAACATTCTGATTGGTTTAACAAAAATATTTAAACACATCATCATAATTTCTGCTGTCTATCAAATGTTGATTGAAAGCTTACAATCAATAAAAGTTTGATTTGATAGCTTCAACAAATTATACATTTGATTTACAGATAATAATGAACAAGACTATTGTTAAATTTGCATCAAGAAACAAAAATTGAAAACACATTAGTTGACAATAAATAAAATATATGGACGCTTATAAGGAGGCAAAGGTGCCAGGCAAAGGTGCCTCACAGGAGCAGAGCTGGAAGCTGTCAGTGACAGACAGCTGATAGCTTGTGCCAGGATCCGTGAACCAGAATCATCCAGACTCTATTCCACGCCATTGCGATGCTTCCAGAAACAGATTAACCTGACTAATCTGGCCATACGCATAGGGATTGAAAATGGGAAGACAACCCTCAAAAATAGCATACTGAAGTCAGATGTGTTTGGGCCGAAAGGCACAAATATCACAGTTCAATTGCAAACCACAACACAACATATCTACGCCCACTTAACATCCTTCTAAGGATGGATGACAAAGGGGACAATCATTTCCTCTAGTTGTCATTCAACCACTAATATCTTCAGTAATAAAGAAAAGACGATGGTCATACGTTGGACATGTGATGAGAAGAGATAATAATCGAATAGCAAAGCAAGCCCTCATATGGGAAACAACAGGTAAAGAAAAAGAAGAAGACCCAGGGAGACACTGAGAAGAACATTGATGAGAGAGGCAAGAGCAGCAGGAATCGGCTCCCTCAATGAGATAGAACTGCTTGCACAGAACAGAGACAGATGGCGAGATTTGATAAAATATCTTTAAAAGAAAACTGCTAGAACAAAAATTCATATAGGAGAAGGTGTATCTTGGTCTACGCCCTATGGGCCGGTTACGGCTCGAAAGGTCAATAGATAGATAGTTGTCATCGGGTGATTAACAGAAAGAAAGAGACAAACAATATTTTAGATTTGTGCACTTGACAGCAAACAAGGGTTATATCTGTGATGTGAACAGCAAATAAGAACTGTGCCTGACAGAAAAGTATAATATTCGTGTCCTTATCCACTGATATCTACAGTGTTAGTACAGCTATAAGCCAGAAAGATCTGACAGGAGATTCATTCATTTTGTTGAACTGTTTGTGCTAGACCACAGCAGCAGAATTTAACTTGATCACAGTGAAGCTGACATTAAAAATGTGCACACAGTTGTTTCTCATTGATACTTTAGTTCATATCACTCATTTGCTTCTTTCCAGGAAGATCAAATGCACAAGTTTATTCAATGAAACACTCAATGTTAATAGAAGGAGCTTGATCTAAAAATCTAAACATTTTGTGGTTAAAAAGTGTCATTTTACATGCCCTGGAAACTCTTAGATTTGCAATCTTTTTGTTATGAGCAACTAGTAAAATATCATTCTTAGATACTAACTTGAACTAGTGAGTGGGTATCTTGTGTGTGATGTCACTTTCACCAAATATCAGTTGTAAGAATGAGG
This sequence comes from Megaustenia siamemsis, assembly GCA_032433765.1. NCBI lineage: Eukaryota > Metazoa > Mollusca > Gastropoda > Stylommatophora > Ariophantidae > Megaustenia > Megaustenia siamemsis. The sequence continues at coordinate 72,601,420 of JAVIAB010000041.1, read as the reverse complement.
GGAATGTACTAGTCTTAGTACACCATCCTCCATAAACACTGACAAATGTCCAAGATTATAACTAAAATGCCACTTTGATATGAAAACAAACTGTGTACAGCATATTGTATTTAACAGAAATCAATCATTAAAATTTGCTTTTGAAGTAACAGTTTTTCTGTATCAATCAAACATTTGTAACTGAGGCAGCAACATAGAGGTAGGAATCACAGCAAATATAACTTCACAAATTCTGGATAAACCAAAATTTGTTTAAATAAGCAAATAATATATGGCTGCAATGGACAAACAAAGCATTAAATGTCAAAATAAATCAACTGAAAACTCAGCTAAAGAGTTGCATGTAAAATGGACATTTTTCCATGAGTGCCCATTTGGTTATTTGTTTGTAGAATAGAAACTTTCTTAGCATTCTAGACCTACAGGCCTATTTCAGCAGTTGATGAAGAGCCAGCATCATGCTGATGCATCTTGTAGCACATTGATTATAAAGACATCTTGACACTTAGTAATTTGCCATGGATAGGCCTGTGCTTGTAATAGGCTTGACAATAGAAAGGACAGTGAGACCATGCACATAAGCCTTAAATGTTACATACTGAGAATGGTTCCGACAGTTGTGTTGCTATCAATGTTAATATTCAGTTGGTTTAACTAGTGAGTCAACTATCAGTTTATTTAATCATGAGTCATATTTTCAGTTTATTTAATTCAAGGGTGAATTATCAGTTTATTTAACCCATGAGTCATATTTTCAGTTTATTTAATTCAAGGGTGAATTATCAGTTTGTTTAACCTGTGAATCAGTTATTTGTTTGTTTAATCTGTGAGTCAATTATCAGTTTATTTAACGTGTGTGGGGGGGCCTCAGTAGCCTAGTTGGGAAAAGCACCCGACTGGGCTACCGGCGGTCGGACAACCTGTGGTCAATAAAAAAAACTTTCAATGAAATTAACGCTCCAATCTATAATAAACTTAAAATTAAATTGACAGCCACTCTAATCTATAATAAACTTACACATAAATGGACAGCCACTCTAATCTATAATAAACTTACACACAAAAGGACAGCCACTCTAATCAATAATAAACTTACACATAAATGGACAGCCACTCTAATCTATAATAAATGGACAGCCACTCTAATCTATAATAAACTTACACATAAATGGACAGCCACTCTAATCTATAATAAACTTACACATAAATTGACAGCCACTCTAATCTATAATAAACTTACACACAAATGGACAGCCACTCTAATCAATAATAAACTTACACACAAATGGACAGCCACTCTAATCTATAATAAACTTACACATAAATGGACAGCCACTCTAATCTATAATAAACTTACACACAAATGGACAGCCACTCTAATCTATAATAAACTTACACATAAATGGACAGCCACTCTAATCTATAATAAACTTACACACAAATGGACAGCCACTCTAATCTATAATAAACTTACACATAAATGGACAGCTACTCTAATCTATAATAAACTTACACATAAATGGACAGCCACTCTAATTTATAATAAACTTGCACATAAATGGACAGCCACTCTAATCTATAGCAAACATACAATTAAATTGACAGCCATGCTAATCTATAATAAACTGACAGTAGCTCTAATTTATAACAGACTTACAATTAAACTAACAAAGGCTCTAATTTATAATAGACTTTCAATTAAACTGTCACTCTAATCTGTAATAGATTTTCTTTGAGTACACATTTTGGCAGACAAAAACATACATCAATTGTATAGAGGTAAAGTAAAATGCATACAAAAATCAATGACTAGGGAAAGACTGAACTAGGAGATGTGAGGGTCAACAGCAGTTTGGCTGGGTCATAACAAATGCAAATAAATAAAGCACCAGTCAATGTTGATTGCAACCAACAAATAAATATCTGGATATGCAGAAAAACATAAATCATTGTATTTGTTTGCATCCATCGAACAACAATTCCTCTTCATTGTCCATGAGGTAGTGTAAGCACCTGCGGTCACAAGAGCAGGGTTACCTCACCATCAACTCACCTAGCAGTTCTGCCTCCTCGTGGTCTCCCCAGTAACAGCCTGCATCATAACAGGCTGGCTAACAGAAGATAGGATCGTCATGTCCCTGTAGTGATGGCTTTTACTGATATAGAAGACATAGTATTGAAATATCACTTGGTAAGATGAGTAGTTTCCCAGTATAGGCTGAGACTAAATAACTCCAACTTCTCCAGTAAAAGCCAGGAATATCATGAAAGCCATTATGAGTCACCAGACTCAATGAGTCAAGGGCACCCTACTCACATCAATTCATGGCACTCCATCAACAACCCCTCTTCATCATCCACCCTTTACAGAATATCAAATAATTGTAAATACTTTGTCTTGTCTAAACCTTTCAGTCTATAACTCCCAATGAAATGTCACAATCATTTCTTATTTTCTTTAAAAATCATTACCAATGGGTTTCATATTTTAAAAATCAAATCAAATATGTCACTTGAATTAGTAATGGTCTATAAGGAGTAATGTTAAAACAGAGGGGCTGGTGGACAACTTATCAAGTCACTACATAAATCTCAAAAGAACTATTACTTTTTCTGAGTTGTCATGGTGAGACGGAAAGAATAGTTTTGGGGTCAGGGTCAATGAGCCCAAATTTCTAACCCAGTGGGAAAATATTGAGTGTCTAGCTCAATGGGAGAAGGTTGAGTGTCTAACACAATGGGAGAAGATTGGGTGTCTAATACAATGAGAGAAGAAAGAGTGTCTAACTCAATGAGAGAAGATTGAGTGTCTTACCCAATGGGAGAAGACTGAGTGTCTAACACAATGGGAGAAGACTGAGTGTCTAACACAATGGGAGAAGACTGAGTGTCTAACACAATGGGAGAAGACTGAGTGTCTAACACAAATGGAGAAGATTGGGTATCTAATACAATGGGAGAAGATTGGGTGACTAACTCAATGAGAGAAGATTGAGTGTCTAACTCAATGAGAGAAGAAAGAGTGTCTAACTCAATGAGAAAAGATTGGGTGTCTAGCACAATGGGAGAAGGTTGAGTGTCTAACACAATGGGAGAAGATTGGGTGTCTAATACAATGGGAGAAGATTGGGTGTCTAATACAATGAGAGAAGAAAGAGTGTCTAATACAATGAGAGAAGAAAGAGTGTCTAACTCAATGAGAGAAGAAAGAGTGTCTAACTCAATGAGAAAAGATTGGGTGTCTAGCACAATGGGAGAAGATTGAGTGTCTAACTCAATGAGAAAAGATTGGGTGTCTAGCACAATTGGAGAAGGTTGAGTGTCTAACACAATGGGAGAAGATTGGGTGTCTAATACAATGAGAGAAGAAAGAGTGTCTAACTCAATGGGAGAAGAAAGAGTGTCTAACTCAATGAGAAAAGATTGGGTGTCTAGCACAATGGGAGAAGGTTGAGTGTCTAACTCAATGAGAAAAGATTGGGTGTCTAGCACAATGGGAGAAGGTTGAGTGTCTAACACAATGGGAGAAGATTGGGTGTCTAATACAATGGGAGAAGATTGTGTGTCTAATACAATGAGAGAAGAAAGAGTGTCTAACTCAATGAGAGAAGAAAGAGAGTCTAACTCAATGAGAAAAGATTGGGTGTCTAGCACAATGGGAGAAGGTTGAGTGTCTAACACAATGGGAGAAGATTGGGTGTCTAACTCAATGAGAAAAGATTGGGTGTCTAGCACAATGGGAGAAGGTTGAGTGTCTAACACAATGGGAGAAGATTGGGTGTCTAATACAATGGGAGAAGATTGAGTGTCTAATACAATGGGAGAAGATTGAGTGTCTAACTCAATGAGAAAAGATTGGGTGTCTAATACAATGGGAGAAGATTGAGTGTCTAACTCAATGAGAAAAGATTGGGTGTCTAATACAATGGGAAAAGATTGAGTGTCTAACTCAATGAGAAAAGATTGAGTGTCTAATACAATGGGAGAAGATTGAGTGTCTAACTCAATGAGAAAAGATTGGGTGTCTAATACAATGGGAGAAGATTGGGTATCTAATACAATGGGAGAAGATTGGGTGACTAACTCAATGAGAGAAGATTGAGTGTCTAACTCAATGAGAGAAGAAAGAGTGTCTAACTCAATGAGAAAAGATTGGGTGTCTAGCACAATGGGAGAAGGTTGAGTGTCTAACACAATGGGAGAAGATTGGGTGTCTAATACAATGGGAGAAGATTGGGTGTCTAATACAATGAGAGAAGAAAGAGTGTCTAATACAATGAGAGAAGAAAGAGTGTCTAACTCAATGAGAGAAGAAAGAGTGTCTAACTCAATGAGAAAAGATTGGGTGTCTAGCACAATGGGAGAAGATTGAGTGTCTAACTCAATGAGAAAAGATTGGGTGTCTAGCACAATTGGAGAAGGTTGAGTGTCTAACACAATGGGAGAAGATTGGGTGTCTAATACAATGAGAGAAGAAAGAGTGTCTAACTCAATGGGAGAAGAAAGAGTGTCTAACTCAATGAGAAAAGATGGGTGTCTAGCACAATGGGAGAAGGTTGAGTGTCTAACTCAATGAGAAAAGATTGGGTGTCTAGCACAATGGGAGAAGGTTGAGTGTCTAACACAATGGGAGAAGATTGGGTGTCCAATACAATGGGAGAAGATTGTGTGTCTAATACAATGAGAGAAGAAAGAGTGTCTAACTCAATGAGAGAAGAAAGAGAGTCTAACTCAATGAGAAAAGATTGGGTGTCTAGCACAATGGGAGAAGGTTGAGTGTCTAACACAATGGGAGAAGATTGGGTGTCTAACTCAATGAGAAAAGATTGGGTGTCTAGCACAATGGGAGAAGGTTGAGTGTCTAACACAATGGGAGAAGATTGGGTGTCTAATACAATGGGAGAAGATTGAGTGTCTAATACAATGGGAGAAGATTGAGTGTCTAACTCAATGAGAAAAGATTGGGTGTCTAATACAATGGGAGAAGATTGAGTGTCTAACTCAATGAGAAAAGATTGGGTGTCTAATACAATGGGAAAAGATTGAGTGTCTAACTCAATGAGAAAAGATTGAGTGTCTAATACAATGGGAGAAGATTGAGTGTCTAACTCAATGAGAAAAGATTGGGTGTCTAATACAATGGGAGAAGATTGGGTATCTAATACAATGGGAGAAGATTGGGTGACTAACTCAATGAGAGAAGATTGAGTGTCTAACTCAATGAGAGAAGAAAGAGTGTCTAACTCAATGAGAAAAGATTGGGTGTCTAGCACAATGGGAGAAGGTTGAGTGTCTAACACAATGGGAGAAGATTGGGTGTCTAATACAATGGGAGAAGATTGGGTGTCTAATACAATGAGAGAAGAAAGAGTGTCTAATACAATGAGAGAAGAAAGAGTGTCTAACTCAATGAGAGAAGAAAGAGTGTCTAACTCAATGAGAAAAGATTGGGTGTCTAGCACAATGGGAGAAGATTGAGTGTCTAACTCAATGAGAAAAGATTGGGTGTCTAGCACAATTGGAGAAGGTTGAGTGTCTAACACAATGGGAGAAGATTGGGTGTCTAATACAATGAGAGAAGAAAGAGTGTCTAACTCAATGGGAGAAGAAAGAGTGTCTAACTCAATGAGAAAAGATTGGGTGTCTAGCACAATGGGAGAAGGTTGAGTGTCTAACTCAATGAGAAAAGATTGGGTGTCTAGCACAATGGGAGAAAGTTGAGTGTCTAACACAATGGGAGAAGATTGGGTGTCTAATACAATGGGAGAAGATTGTGTGTCTAATACAATGAGAGAAGAAAGAGTGTCTAACTCAATGAGAGAAGAAAGAGAGTCTAACTCAATGAGAAAAGATTGGGTGTCTAGCACAATGGGAGAAGGTTGAGTGTCTAACACAATGGGAGAAGATTGGGTGTCTAACTCAATGAGAAAAGATTGGGTGTCTAGCACAATGGGAGAAGGTTGAGTGTCTAACACAATGGGAGAAGATTGGGTGTCTAATACAATGGGAGAAGATTGAGTGTCTAATACAATGGGAGAAGATTGAGTGTCTAACTCAATGAGAAAAGATTGGGTGTCTAGCACAATGGGAGAAGGTTGAGTGTCTAACACAATGGGAGAAGATTGGGTGTCTAATACAATGGGAGAAGATTGAGTGTCTAATACAATGGGAGAAGATTGAGTGTCTAACTCAATGAGAAAAGATTGGGTGTCTAATACAATGGAAGAAGATTGAGTGTCTAACTCAATGAGAAAAGATTGGGTGTCTAATACAATGGGAAAAGATTGAGTGTCTAACTCAATGAGAAAAGATTGAGTGTCTAATACAATGGGAGAAGATTGAGTGTCTAACTCAATGAGAAAAGATTGGGTGTCTAATACAATGGGAGAAGATTGGGTATCTAATACAATGGGAGAAGATTGGGTGACTAACTCAATGAGAGAAGATTGAGTGTCTAACTCAATGAGAGAAGAAAGAGTGTCTAACTCAATGAGAAAAGATTGGGTGTCTAGCACAATGGGAGAAGGTTGAGTGTCTAACACAATGGGAGAAGATTGGGTGTCTAATACAATGGGAGAAGATTGGGTGTCTAATACAATGAGAGAAGAAAGAGTGTCTAATACAATGAGAGAAGAAAGAGTGTCTAACTCAATGAGAGAAGAAAGAGTGTCTAACTCAATGAGAAAAGATTGGGTGTCTAGCACAATGGGAGAAGATTGAGTGTCTAACTCAATGAGAAAAGATTGGGTGTCTAGCACAATTGGAGAAGGTTGAGTGTCTAACTCAATGAGAAAAGATTGGGTGTCTAATACAATGGGAGAAGATTGAGTGTCTAATTCAATGAGAAATGATTGGGTGTCTAATACAATGGGAGAAGATTGAGTGTCTAACTCAATGAGAAAAGATTGAGTGTCTAATACAATGGGAGAAGATTGAGTGTCTAACTCAATGAGAAAAGATTGGGTGTCTAATAGAATGGGAGAAGATTGGGTGTCTAGCACAATGGGAGAAGGTTGAGTGTCTAACACAATGGGAGAAGATTGGGTGTCTAACTCAATGAGAAAGATTGGGTGTCTAATACAATGGGAGAAAATTGAGTGTCTAACTCAATGAGAAAAGATTGGGTGTCTAATACAATGGGAGAAGATTGGGTGTCTAATGCAATGAGAGAAGAAAGAGTGTCTAACTCAATGAGAGAAGAAAGAGTGTCTAACTCAATGAGAAAAGATTGGGTGTCTAGCACAATGGGAGAAGGTTGAGTGTCTAACACAATGGGAGAAGATTGGGTGTCTAATACAATGGGAGAAGATTGGGTGTCTAACTCAATGGGAGAAGGTTGAGTGTCTAACCCAATGGGAGAAGACTGAGTGTCTTACCCCATGGGAGAAGACTGAGTGTCTAACTCAATGGGAGAAGATTGAGTGTCAAACCCAATGGGAGAAGACTGAGTGTCTAACTCAATGGGAGAAGATTGAGTGTCAAACCCAATGGGAGAAGACTGAGTGTCTAATGCAATGAGAGAAGAAAGAATGTCTAGCTCAATGAGAGAAGAAAGAGTGTCTAACTCAATGAGAAAAGATTGGGTGTCTAGCACAATGGGAGAAGGTTGAGTGTCTAACACAATGGGAGAAGATTGGGTGTCTAATACAATGGGAGAAGATTGGGTGTCTAACTCAATGGGAGAAGGTGAGTGTCTAACCCAATGGGAGAAGACTGAGTGTCTTACCCCATGGGAGAAGACTGAGTGTCTAACTCAATGGGAGAAGATTGAGTGTCAAACCCAATGGGAGAAGACTGAGTGTCTAACTCAATGGGAGAAGATTGAGTGTCAAACCCAATGGGAGAAGACTGAGTGTCTTACCCCATGGGAGAAGATTGAGTGTCTAACCCAATGGGAGAAGATTGAGTGTCTAACCCAATGGGAGAAGATTGAGTGTCTAACCCAATGGGAGAAGATTGGGTGTCTAACCCAATGGGAGAAGATTGAGTGTCTAACCCAATGGGAGAAGATTGAGTGTCTAACCCAATGGGAGAAGATTGAGCGCCTAATACAATGGGAGAAGATTGAGTGTCTAACCCAATGGGAGAAGATTGAGTGTCTAACCCAATGGAGAAGACTGAGTGTCTAACCCAATGGGAGAAGACTGAGTGTCTAACCCAATGGGAGAAGATTGAGTGTCTAACCCAATGGGAGAATATTGAGTGTCTAACCCAATGGGAGAAGATTGAGTGTCTAACCCAATGGGAGAAGATTGAGTGTCTAACCCAATGGGAGAAGACTGAGTGTCTAACCCAATGGGAGAAGATTGGGTGTCTAACCCAATGGGAGAAGATTGAGTGTCTAACCCAATGGGAGAAGATTGGGTGTCTAACCCAATGGGAGAAGATTGAGTGTCTAACCCAATGGGAGAAGACTGAGTGTCTAACCCAATGGGAGAAGACTGGGTGTCTAACCCAATGGGAGAAGATTGGGTGTCTAACCCAATGGGAGAAGATTGGGTGTCTAACCCAATGGGAGAAGATTGAGTGTCTAACCCAATGGGAGAAGATTGAGTGTCTAACCCAATGGGAGAAGACTGAGTGTCTAACCTAATGGGAGAAGACTGAGCGCCTAGTACAATGGGAGGTGACTGAGTGGAGAAAGATGAATATCTGTGTTCAAGTTGAGCACAGAAAACAGAATGTTTGTTCAACTTTCACAAACAATAAAGAACTACTAAATCTTTCCCATGTTTGTTCAACTTTCAGAAACAATAAAGAACTAATAAATCTGTCCCATGTTTGTTCAACTTTCACAAACTATAAAGAACTAATAAATCTTTCCCATATTTGTTCAACTTTCACAAACTAATCTCTCCCATGTTTGTTCAACTTTCACAAACTATAAAGAAATAATAAATATTTCCATGTTTGTTCAACTTTCACAAATTATAAAGAAATAATAAATATTTCCCATGTTTGTTCAACTTTCACAAACTATAAAGAAATAATAAATATTTCCCATGTTTGTTCAACTTTCACAAACTATAAAGAACTAATAAATCTTTCCCATGTTTATTCAACTTTCACAAACTATACAGAACTAATAAATCTGTCCCATGTTTGTTCAACTTTCACAAACTATACAGAACTAATAAATCATTCCCATGTTTGTTCAACTTTCACAAACTATAAAGAACTAATAAATCTGTCCCATGTTTGTTCAACTTTCACAAACTATAAAGAACTAATAAATCTGTCTCATGTTTGTTCAACTTTCACAAACAAAAAATAACCCCAAACAAATCATTCCATTTAAATGTTTACCATTGGCACTGTCTATTGTATAGAATGCAATAGGAGTGAGGAATGTAATCCAGACTACTTGGTAAATACAAACCACGATAATACACCAAAAATCCCACAATAATGTCAATGTTTCTTAATAAAAAATTCATATAACGCCTACTTTATGTTCAAGATAGAAGTACAAATGGAGAAATGATCCTTTGTTTCATAGTAGCTTTTACCAACCAACATCACCATTGTCATGTGCTGTGTAATGTGGAGTTGATATTCACTAACCATGTCCGGCCAGCATTCATTGAAAAACTGTTTTCCCAATCACCATGTCAATCTATTAAGATCTGAAATTCTGAATTACCTAAGGAAACTTGCTGACTGCTTTAGTTCTACCAAACAAATTCCCTTTGAAGATGGTGCATGTATATAACATTCTTCCTCTCCAGTCGGCATGCTGGAGATGGACATATGTACTACATTCTTCCTTTCCAGTCGGCATGCTGGAGATGGACATGTGTACTACATTCTTCCTTTCCAGTCGGCATACTGGAGATGGACATGTGTACTACATTCTTCCTTTCCAGTCGGCATGCTGGAGATGGGCATGTGTACTATATTCTACCTCTCCAGTCGGCATGCTGGAGATGGGCATGTGTACTACATTCTTCCTTTCCAGTCGGCATGCTGGAGATGGGCATGTGTACTACATTCTACCTCTCCAGTCAGCATGCTGGAGATGGGCATGTGTACGGACATTCTACCTCTCCAGTCAGCATGCTGGAGATGGGCATGTGTACTACATTCTTCCTTTCCAGTCGGCATGCTGGAGATGGACATGTGTACTACATTCTTCCTTTCCAGTCGGCATACTGGAGATGGACATGTGTACTACATTCTTCCTTTCCAGTCGGCATGCTGGAGATGGGCATGTGTACTATATTCTACCTCTCCAGTCGGCATGCTGGAGATGGGCATGTGTACTACATTCTTCCTTTCCAGTCGGCATGCTGGAGATGGGCATGTGTACTACATTCTACCTCTCCAGTCAGCATGCTGGAGATGGGCATGTGTACGGACATTCTACCTCTCCAGTCAGCATGCTGGAGACGGACATGTGTACTACATTCTTCCTCTCCAGTCGGCATGCTGGAGATGGGCATGTGTACTACATTCTTCCTTTCCAGTCGGCATGCTGGAGATGGGCATGTCTAATACATTCTTCCTCTCCAGTCGGCATGCTGGAGATGGGCATGTGTAATACATTCTTCCTCTCCAGTCAGCATGCTGGAGATGGGCATGTATATTACATTCTTCCTCTCCAGTCAGCATGCTGGAGATGGGCATGTGTATTACATTCTTCCTCTCCAGTCGGCATGCTGGAGATGGGCATGTCTAATACATTCTTCCTCTCCAGTCAGCATGCTGGAGATGAGCATGTGTATTACATTCTTCCTCTCCAGTCGGCATGCTGGAGACGGGCATGTGTACTACATTCTTCCTCTCCAGTCGGCATGCTGGAGACGGGCATGTGTACTACATTCTTCCTTTCCAGTCGGCATGCTGGAGACGGGCATGTGTACTACATTCTTCCTTTCCAGTCGGCATGCTGGAGACGGGCATGTGTGCTACATTCTTCCTTTCCAGTCGGCATGCTGGAGACGGGCATGTGTGCTACATTCTTCCTCTCCAGTCAGCATGCTGGAGACGGGCATGTGTACTACATTCTTCCTCTCCAGTCAGCATGCTGGAGATGGGCATGTGTACTACATTCTTCCTCTCCAGTCAGCATGCTGGAGATGGGCATGTGTACTACATTCTTCCTCTCCAGTCAGCATGCTGGAGATGGGCATGTGTACTACATTCTTCCTTTCCAATTGGCATGCTGGAGACGGGCATGTGTACTACATTCTTCCTCTCCAGTCGGCATGCTGTTGATGGGCATGTGTACTACATTCTTCCTCTCCAGTCGGCATGCTGGAGATGGGCACGTGTATTACATTCTTCCTCTCCAGTCGGCATGCTGGAGATGGGCACGTGTACTACATTCTTCCTCTCCAATTGGCATGCTGGAGATGGGCATGTGTGCTACATTCTCCCTCTCCAGTCAGAATGCTGGAGACGGGCATGTGTGCTACATTCTCCCTCTCCAGTCAGAATGCTGGAGACGGGCATGTGTGCTACATTCTACCTCTCCAGTCAGAATGCTGGAGACGGGCATGTGTGCTACATTCTCCCTCTCCAGTCAGAATGATGGAGACAGGCATGTGTGCTACATTCTCCCTCTCCAGTCAGAATGCTGGAGACGGGCATGTGTGCTACATTCTCCCTCTCCAGTCAGACTGCTGGAGACGGGCATGTGTGCTACATTCTCCCTCTCCAGCCAGCATGCTGGAGACGGGCATGTGTGCTACATTCTTCCTCTCCAGTCAGAATGCTGGAGACGGGCATGTGTGCTACATTCTTCCTCTCCAGTCAGAATGCTAGAGACGGGCATGTGTGCTACATTCTTCCTCTCCAGTCAGAATGCTGCAGTCTGTTTGCCACTAATACTTTAGTTGATTTGCTAATGTATGTCTTTCCAAAAAGATAAAATACACATACTTCTTCTATTGTACACACAAAGTGATAAAAGACATTGTACCCCCGTCACACCAAGTGGTGGCATATAGGGAATATGGTGTTAGTGACCATAAATTTTACAGACCTTCAGCACATGATTTTGGGGTAATGTGGTTGGTATTACGCCCGTGCTGCTTTACTTTCCCAGAAAAAAACCCAGTACCCATTTAAGGCTGGGTGAACCCGGAAGCCGTCGGTTGGGATCGAACCTTACCCCTTGTCCTTTATAGTCCAGTTCACTAACCACTGAGCTATCGCGGCTCTGTAAAATATAGCTCATACATAAATATCAACTTGAGCTAAAAATGTGATATTTTATGTGCGATGTCACAAATTAAAACCACTTCCATTAAATATCATTTTTGAGAACGAGTGGAATGTACTAGACTCAGGACATAGACACTGCTCTGTTTCCAAGATTAGAACTAAAATGCCACTTTGTGGCAAAAACAAAGAGCTGTATAGAGAACATGTTTGGATGTCATATCTGCTTGGCCAACACAGAAAAGAACATGACCTTGTCTGTAACATCCATCCTCCAACCCTCTTGTCAAAGTAAATACTCAATCATTTACTTGTCTTCTCCTTATCTTTACTTCTCACTGTTCTCATTTCTTACATTTTTCATTTGACATTTTAGTTGTTCACACAAACTATGCATTTTACTCTAAAAAAAAACACACACAATTTATTTTGTAATAAATCTTTCAGGCCATCATTGATTATCCATAATTAACATTCATGAAATAATATTGGTTGTATGCCACACTTCAAGATTCTTATTCTCACTTGAAAGACTGTCAAACTAATATATTTCCACTAGATACTCACTAAGTTCAGATGTGATAAAGCTGCACTGAAGGTAGCAAAGAGAATGCAGGTTTCAAATGGTCAAGTCTCTGTTATATAACAATATTAATCACAATAAATGATATGACCCTCTTCAGCTTCATCTCTCCATGCACCATTTGTTTAGTTTTCTTGGAACTCAATAGAGAGGAAATTCAGAAACCTTGACCCTTAATGCCAATTGGATGACTGTGATGGTGCAGATCTACTGTCATAATTTTCATCTTCTGAAGATGAAGACGATAAGGACAATAAGGATGTCAAAAACTTCTTCAGACGAGACCTAGGCTTCTTCTTGTTCTGCAGCATGGAGGTGCCAAAGTGAGAGTCATCATCATCATCATCCTGTACCTCATCACAGCTGCCTATATTAACGCCCCCAGCACTGATGCTACCACAGCACCCATCACCTGTAGTGTCACTTGCTGCTATCATGCCATTAGCATGTTTAGTGCTAACAGATGACACAGCTGCAACTATTTCAGCCACGCCTCCAACACCTTCCATCTCACTTAAACTCATCTCCACTGCTCCAAAGGCAACTCCTGATGGAGCTAAATTATGCACAGAAATACTTTCCTCTCTAAAACATTCAGAATTCTCATCAAAGTAATTCCCCACAAAGCACACATTACCACCTGGTTCACCTCTCATGTATGAAAAGCTGTCAGTACCTGTATGATACCTGCTGGCAGTCACATTCAAGTGGGTATTGGTCTGTTTGTGAGTGCAGCACTCACCACCACATACACCTAACATATTGCCTGTTACATCTAAAACATGTTCTGTAGTACAACATCCACAAGCCCTTGATTCAGAACACATGTCTCTCTCTATGTGAGCCTGACAAGCAGGACTGCTGAGACTGTGTAACAGAGACATTAGCTTTCTTTTCAACACACCTATTTTGTTTGATTTGTTTACCAATCTTCAAGGCTGTAAGTTTTACACTTTCCTCTCTGACATGTGATAAAACATAAATGACTTTCTTATATTTTTATCATGTTTTGGAACTGGCACTGCAAAAACTTGACCATAGCAATAGTAATTCCTTCAAAGTCATGAAGATAATGAAATGATACTGATCCTGTCACGTAGACCTTAATAATGTGAATGCACAGTTCAGCTTATTACATTGCCACACATCCTGAAATGTAGTCACCAAGAGTTCTATAGACAATCACACCAGCAAATTAATGAGTTCAATAAGCAAGTTTCTCTAATCTGAAATGATGATACACAGAACTGCCTGTGCCACTTTGTCAGACAATAGTTTCAACTTGGTTTAGGCTTGAAACTTTGACTGAGGAATGGCAACATCAATGATCTCTACTAGTGACCTCATGAATTAAAGGGCACACAATTTGTGTTCATTGATCAGTCAGGCACTTCTTGAGATGAATGTGATACAGGTATTTACCTAACTTCAGATTTCTGTTATGTCTGCACTATCACTTGCTTTACTACCAAATACTTCACCCCATGACAAGAATACCAAACACCACTTGTACAATTAAATTCACAGTCAGTTTTGGTTCTTAGCACGAGATATATGTTTTTAATGTTGGCAGAATGAAATCCTGCAGACATCAGTCCATAACTCCCTTAGCAGCCATAATCACAGCCATTTATATACCAAATTCAGGAATTCCCTTCAAAGTCTGGTCCTGATTCTGAAACATCAACTGCTAAAGTGCATTCAATATTTTCTAAAACTGTCTAAACACTCACGGGTGAAATAACTTGAAGTAAACACAAAGATTATGTAGACCAAACATTTTTTAGATCTGTGTTGTATTTTCTGGCTTGGATTTATGTATTTAATTTGTATTGTTTGTTTGATATACCTGATGAAGGATTTTGCCAAAATGTAGTTTGTCTTGTCTTTCTATTAGTTTAGTTGCATCTTACCATTTTAAGTTCATTTTATATAGACCAAGCACACTGCTATGGGTGAACAAACAATGTCAGTTTTATGTGATTCTGGATCACCATTTCACCCAAATTCCTTAGATCTGTTTTCTATAATATTTATGGTGTTCATGATGAATAGAAATCATAATGGTTTATATAAACATACATGCAGTTTGACAGATTGCTTTACTAGTAGCATCTTCTTGAATGTTTCTCTCATTGTATGTTTCTATGTCCTTGAATGTTTCTCTCCCTGTATGTTTCTATGTCTTAACAAAGTTGTTTAAACAATATTCTTTCAAACTAGCTCATTGTGACAAAAATAATAAAACCTACTTTTGCACCACTAAATACACCTTTATTCCATCAGTCCTGCCTGCAACCTCTTTGTATATCTCAAGAGTTGTCTTTGTTACTTTGTGTCTTTGCCATCTGAAAATGACTAGGAGTTATCAATACTTAAACACAAAGTATATTCTTGATGAGGTCTTCCCACTGCCTGACCTTTTCATTGCATTACAATTGGCTTTTCTGTTTCTTGGTATTAAAATTGGATATTATGTTCTTTGGTATTACAGATGACTTTTTCAACTCCTTGGTATTAAAGTTGGCAGAGCTGAATATCCAATTCCATGATATAAGAGTTGGCTCTGGAGTTTGCTGAAAAACACAACATTCTAGATTAGGTTCGTTTTGTGTTTCTTAGAGAACTAATGAAATATTTGTTTTTGCTTGTTTGTGTATGTGAGCTTTATATCTCTAGTGAAGTGCCGAGGGACTGAATTTTGCATGAATATCACTTTTTCCTATTTACCACATCATCAGATGTGTGCTCAGATGTCCTTCTTGCAGGCAGATATTCTCTAACTGCAGAGGTCCTCTCATTTTTTTTAATCGTTGAGAGTTTAGATAATTTTCAGTTGGTTTTTTTCTTATCAATTTTGTGTGGACAGCTGCCATTTTTCATCTACTATTTTCAATTCCCAAGTGCCAAGGGTTTCTTTAACATCCACAAAATGTACACAGGACCTCCTCATTTTTGTCGTTATTCAAGAAGGCTAGACATCAGGTCTCACTTCCCAGAGATTCCTCCCCAACCCCCTCTTTACCCCCGTCACACCAAGTGGCGTATAAGGATTAAAGTGTTAGTGACCATAAATTATACAGACCTTCGGCACATGATTTTTGGGGTAATGTGGTCGGTATTAAACCCGTGCCACTTTACTTTCCCAGAAAAAAAATCTGGTACCCATTAACGGCTGGGTGAACTGGAAGCCGTCAGTTGGGATCAAACCCTACCTCTTGTCCTTTTAGTCCAGTTCACTAACCACTGAGCTATCGCGGTTACCAGTTGAGTACAGTAGGGTCTCTATTGTATAGTTTATGAGTGTTTAATCGCTCTTTTTGAGTAGCAAGGCTGTCATTATTAAGTTGTCTTTATGTTTAACACTAAAGTATTGAGTAAGAACAGGGAGCCATGATAAGAGCTATCGCAGCTCCAGTGGTTAGTGAACTGGACTACAAAGGACAAGAGGTAGGGTTTGATCCCAACCGACGGCTTCCAGAATGGGTACTAGATTTTTTTCTGGGAAAGTAAAGCGGCACAGGCGTAATACCAACCACATTACCCCAAAAATCATGTGTCTGTAAAATTTATGGTCACTAACACCATATTCCCTATACGCCACTTGGCATGACGGGGGCACTTCACCTTTCTTTTTTCACTCACTAACCACTGAGCTATCACGGCTCCGCTCCCCGAGATCTAGGGAGGGTAAAACCATAAAGAAACCACAGATTTGATTTTTTGAAAAATTCCCACCGCCTAAGGTGGGATTCAAACACAGGACCTTCTTGTTCAGAGGCAGATGTCTAACCTCTAGATCACCCCACCCCCAACTAATTTAGATATTTCACATTGTTATCAAGTTATCACTAATAATATAATCAGCTGAACTAAATAAGATGATGGAAAACAGAAACTAAGAATTGGATAACAGTTACCTTCACCAATGTATCTTCCAGCTGATACTTTCACTAGAATATTATAAATTAAGTCAGAATGTATACATCTATAGTAATTTAAGTTTCAATATAGTCATTAAGAACAATGGATGAACTGTTGATCTTTCACTATCTATAGCCTGTTTAAGCCTGTCACTGTTTACAATAGACATAAATTTCTGTCTTCTAACACACATCAAAGACAAAATATCAATCAGTCCCATGAAGATTTTCAGATCTAAAATTGCTCAGGTAACTTCCAAAACTAGTCTAGAAATTAACCTTCCATTTTTCTATATACACTTCCTGAATTGAGAAACTGAATCTGCATATATTATAACCTCAATCTTAGCCTGTAAGAATGTTGATCTTTCACCTCAATAAGTCAGTGAATATCTTAGTGACAGAAAGGGCAAAGTTTGTGTCTGTTCAACGATCTGATGCTGAAGGTGTTGTTGTGGAGCTATGGTAGATCAGAGGTTAATGAACTGGATTACTGAGGTCACTAACATGGACGAGTAACATCAAAAGATGGACAAGTCAACCTATGACAATCTGCACCATTAAGGCAAGAGACAGAGTGGAATGGCACTCCATGGTAGCCAACCTTTGATACGGAGACAGTACTCAATGATGATGATGATGACTGAGGTCAAGAGTTCAGGTTTTATCCCAATCAACTAGTCTGAGGTTTTTCCAAACTAGGTGAGTATCAGATTTTCAGAGAGAGTAGGGTGACCTGAAGTAATACCAACCACTTCACCCATAAAATATGCTGTTCATCCATTTATTTTGATTTCGGGTCGAAGATGGCACATAGGGTGAAAGTCATAATTCTACACGACTTTCAGTCTGCTGCTAGTTCTTGATTGTTTCTTAGTCCCATGGTTGAGCCTTCCCTATTAATTGTTCTGTATAGCAATTCTCTTGATCTACCACGTTTTCTTTTACCCGATGGTTTCCACATGATGGTTTCTTCATTCATTCTCAGCACATGACTGATGTATTTCTAACATCTTTTTCTCATAAACGTTTTTTTTATCACATATTCTTGTGTCTATTCGTCTCTTATCTGTTAATTTGAAAAGTATTCTCTCCAGCTTATGTTTGAGATCCTAAAGAGATCTTTTTTTTCCATTGGTCATTAACAAATATGAGAACTGATGGCTATTTCTAATAAGGGAGGGAACCCTTTACTCTTATAGTGAAAGTTTAGTTGAGTCAACAGATCATCTCCCTTGCACTACAGACAGCTCCATAGTGTTCTGATCCCCTCCTGAGCATGTTCCCCAGTATGAATCATGCCCACCACACACTAATGAAAGCACTGAAGACGGCTTCAGCTGAAATGCATAAAATCCATAGCACTGGTGAAGACCTCAACCTCTTTAGTCACCTCTCACGGCATGCCTAACAGGTGACAGTGGATCTATTATTTAGTCACCTCTCACAGCATACCTAACAGGTGACAGTGGCTCTATTATTTAGTCACCTCTCACAGCATGCCTAACAGGTGACAGTGGCTCTATTATTTAGTCACCTCTCACAGCATGCCTAACAGGTGACAGTGGCTCTGTTATTTAGTCACCTCTCACAGCATGCCTAACAGGTGACAGTGGCTCTATTCTTTAGTCACCTCTCACGGCATGCCTAAAAGGTGGTAGTAGTTCTATTCTTTAGTCACCCCTCACAGCATGCCTAACAGATGACAGTGGCTTTATAATTTTCTCTCCTAATCACGGTAAATGGCCCCATTAACCACTCAGGTGTAATGAGGTTTTTGTTGTGGACTGTCTTGATGGATTGTGAAAACTCTTGATAATGATGGTATTTCGTACACAAAATGTTCATGTATTCAAATATGAAGAAGTATCTGTACAAAATAAATAAGGATATAGCTAAACTGAGTCTTGACAAGTTCACTGGGAGACATAGAGTACAGATCTGCCAAAATGATGAAACATTGTAATTTTATTACATCTCTTGTTACATACAAGGATTTTGTAGTAGTTTAATTACTGGATTATCCTTATTACACAGGTCTATACGTGCTCAAACCACCTCCTCGACAAATCTGGCAGTATTAAACAACTGAACAATACAAATCCTCCTTTTTCCCCACTGTAAAGTAAAGAGCCATATCATACCAAGTGACATATAGGGAATATGGTGTTAGTGACCACTATTATTATAGATATTCGGTGCATGATTTTTGGGGTAATGTGGTTGGTATTACACCCGTGCTGCTTTACTTTCCCAGAAAAAAAATCAGGTTCCCATTTAAGGCTGGGAGAACCCAGAAGCCATCAAGATTGAACCCGACCTCTAGCCCTTTGTAGTCCAGCTCGTTAACCACTGAGCTATCACGGCTCCCGTTTGTTCCCACTGTAATTCTCTTGAATTTAGACAAGATCTCTCCTAACTAGAAGATCCTGCTGCAGTCGCACCAAGGCGACCATTATTAACCAAAGACATCATGGGAATATATTATAGCTACCATCTGATAGGTGAACTAATAAATTCATGTTATCACCATCAAATTGATCTTCATCTCTTTCAAAGTTCCTGGAAAGTACTTTTGCTGCATCATATCATAGTCTACAGTAAAGTTGCTATATTTGGCACCTTGACCCGGCACATCCAACTTCATCACTGCACTTTTTATGGTGGGTTTACCATCCTTTCCCTCTGACGTATTGAGTAGCCTGTTTACAAGAGGCTATCACCTAGATTGAAGTGATCAACTTCATCACTGCACTTTTTATGGTGGGTTTACCATCCTTTTCCTCTGACGTATTGAGTAGCCTGTTTACAAGACGCTATCACCTAGATTGAAGTGATCTACTTCATCACTGCACTTTTTATGGTGGGTTTACCATCCTTTTCCCTCTGACGTATTGAGTAGCCTGTTTACAAGAGGCTATCACCTAGATTGAAGTGAGGTCTTGGTGCCACTGTTTGTTGCTCCTGGCAGACACCAGCTAAGACCTATAAGCACCAGCTGAGGTGACTATAAGTCAGATTGATGTGTATCAACAGGTCCAGCAACATATTGGTTTTATTCTACTGCTCATCCTGCACAGATCTTCAAATATTATTTTTTTGTTACTGTTCTTGCTCATTAAAAAAAAAAAAAAAAAGTAAAAAGCCCCATCACGCCAAGTGGCGTATAGGGAATATGGTGTTAGTGACCATAAATTTTACCTTCGGCACATGATTTATGGGGTAATGTGGTCGGTATTATGCCCGTGCCGCTTTACTTTCCTAGAAAAAAAATCTAGTAACCATATAAGGCTGGGTGAACCCAGAAGCCGTCGGTCAGGATCTAACCTGACCTCTTGTCCTTTGTAGTCCAGTTCACTAACCACTGAGCTATCACGGCTCCCTGATCTTACTCAATACTTTAGTGTTAAAGACAATTTAATAATGACAACCTTGCTACTCAAAATGAGCGATTAAACACTATATAATAAAGAGACCCGACTATACTCAACTCTCAAACATTATTATAATCATCATCAACATCACTGGAGGCTGTAGAAATTTCGTTTTACAGAAGAATGTTGAGAATACCATGGACAGCTAAGAAGAATAATGAAAACGTTCTGAAAGAGGTCAAAGCAAAAAAAGAGCTAATTTCCAATATTAGGAAGAAACAATCATCATTTTTTGGCCATGTAATGAGAAGAGAAAAACTGGAATATATTGTAACAACTGGAAAAATCGAGGGACAAGAGATAGAGGGAAACAAAGAGAAAAGATACCAGACAACTTAAGAGAATGGCTTGGAAGAAGGTCAACATTCATTAACAACATAAACAACTGTCGAGATTGAAAGTTGTGGAGAGACATGATCACCTACGCCAGCATGCCCGGTACTTGATGATGATATTGTTGATGATGATTATATAATATATACCACATAATTTTTCAATTTCAGCCTCTGTCGATTTGTTGTTATCTTCTTAAACAAAGTTAAACAATTAACTGTGAGTGTAAGAATTAAGAGAGGTTTACACACACAGACTCGGTCACTTTTTTTTTACATTCCTTCGTTGGACAGCTTGTTGAATGTTGTTAGAGGAAGACCAGAAGAGAAAAACGTGCAGTTGTATTTGAAACATTGTTATTCATAAAATCCGTCTAACAAAACAACATATAATCATAATGGATAGCACTCCTAGACATAAGACTGTTTAAGAAATAACTTAAGAGTTATCGACTTCCGAACTTCGTAGTAATCAAATCAACCCCTGTTCCTGTTGTTTAATGTTGTCCCGTCCGTCATCACTGCTGCTTCAGTACACACGTTTAGACAATAATACAGAATTATAATTAAAGATGATAATAATTAAATATAATTACAAATAACATCTTAAAATAATCAGTAAGATCGATGTTACATTTCGATAATTATACAAATTAATATCATACAGACCCGACACGGTATCCAGATTAGTAGTGGTCCAACAGTGAATCTTCTCAACAGCAGCGGAGAAGGACGTGTCGTCTGCCACCATAAATTACCGGTCAGTGGGTCACAGGAAATTATTGACGTTTGTCTCAACGAATGTATCCACATCCTTCCACATAGACAATAATTATCTGTGCCTTTGTTGTTTATGTTTATTTTGTCAATTTCTTTCATCGATAAGATTAATTGCTTTTCATTCTAATTTTATTTTGTATGAATGTAGAATTAATGAGGACGTGTATCGTCCTGAAAGCAACATACGGCCGGTGTCCGGTTGTGAATCATGGACAATCTCGTGAACAGCAAGGATGAAAATCGATTCATTTGAAACAACACGATACAGAAAAAAAAATCATTTAAATGTGTTTGATCATGAAAAATAGCAATGAAGGCATATTAAAAGATTTAAACATTAAAAGGAACTGACTTATAAACACCTTTCTACATAGGAAATTAAAATACAATATCAGCATCATATGCCATCCCTGCTGGCGTAGGCGATCATGTCCTTCCACAATCTTCAGTGCCTAGTATCAATTCTGTTGTTGACTGTTTTCTATTGTTGACACGAAGCTATCTAGTATGTACTCTCTTTGTTATCTACGATCTCTATTTCCCTATATTTTTCCAGTTGTTAACCAAGTATTCAAACTTTCCTCTTCTCGTGATGTTTCCGCAAAAATACTATGGCTACGTCAAAAAAACACAGCAAGCTGAAAAGAACAATAATGGAAGATGGCATGGTTCAAGGTCGATCATCAGGGGTAGACTAAGAAGGTGGTGGTTTCAAAACATTGAGGAGACCTTGCACATGACAACTGAAGACGTCGAAGATCTGGCTAGAGATAGGGATTTTTCAGACGGTCTGTGGTGAATGCAATGTTCTTCAAATGACATGCGACTTCATATCTCTCTCAGCGATTTTTCTCTCTCTCTCTCTCTCTCTCTCTCTCTCTCTCTCTCTCTCTCTTTCTCTCTGCGATCAACACTCAATCAGAGTAGGATTCCAGACTCTCTCATGAAGTCAGCTGTCTGTTTAAGCGAATCGATTGCCCCATATAGTTTATCTTCCAGGGAGGTGGGCGTGGACCACATTGCTCTTCTCAGGTTTGTGTACAGGGGCAATCCTATAGAACAGGTTTTGTAGTCATGTTGTCCAGTGTACAGTGGCATAGGCTGGTTGTACCTATTTTGAATTTGGTGAACATGTGATTTCTCATTCTATTGTGGCCAGTGCGTAGGCGAAGTATGATGACTTGATCCCTCCTGGATAGTTGGTGGTATCCGTCACTCTCGTTATGCTTTGGGTGTTCTCGTTTCCATTTTTCATGGTACTGACCCTTGAGGATGGATTTGGCTTCATCATAACTGAGCGGATGGTTCTCTTGTGGTAATCTCCCTCCTCTTTAGCTAATTTGTCTGCGCGTTCGTTCCCGTGTATATTACAATGTGATGGTATCCATTGAATGAGTACTCTCTGGAAGTTATTGCATAGTTGATCCAGGGTTGTTCTCAAGTCATCTAGTTCATTGTTCTTGGGACTTTTTAGAGCTGATAGTACAGACAGTGCATCAGTCAGAATCACCATTTTATTGTGCACGTTATTTTTGTGTTGAGTAGCCAGTGTTGCAGCATCTCTGATGGCCTCAGTTTCTGCTTTAAAGTTGTTTGATAATTTTCAGTAGCTATTGACTTGATGATCTCATTCTGGTTATTCAGCGTCAAGAACACACCTCCCCCTCCATTTCTGATTGTATTCGTAGTAGAGCCATCTGTGTATATGTGGGACCAAGAGTCCTATGGGTAGGTATCGTTAATGTGTTTTTCTACTACGTGTTTTCTTTCTGTGTCTGATTGGGTGCCTTTTTTCATGATTCCTGTTATATTTTCCTTAAGTTCTGCTATTTTATGCTTTCCATGAGGAGACATATCAGATGGGCCCAAGGGTTTCGATATTGTTTGGGAAAGTACTGGGTCTCCAGTAGTTAGTTCATTGGCAATTGCAGCGAAGTTGCTCCTCTTTAGTCGTACAATTCCGGAACCAGTTATTCTTTGGTGCATGGGGTGGCTAAGGAGCCTTCTATATTTATCCGCTTGTTGCAATACTTTAGTGACCCGTCTGTCATCTAAGGGTTGTAAACCTGTTACTGTTTCTAGAGTCTTGGTAGGTGTAGATTTCATAGCACCAGTGATGATACGGGCAGCTTGGTTCTGTGTTCTCTTAATTTTGCTAAGGTGAGGGAGGCAGTGAAACGGGGTAGGGGCAGAGGAACGGAGAGGTGGAGAAGAGGGGGAATTAGGTGGAAGAGGTCAAGGGGTGAAGGCGAGAGATAGCCGTAAACAGGTAGCAACTCATAGTCCACGGGAAATGAGGGGCTCGAGTGAACAGGTCTTAAAACACGAAGTTGAAAACGAGACAAAGAGTAAGGGGATACAAAGGAGTTAGTTAGTGAGGGTTATTCGAGAAATTGCGAGCGTTGAGTGCGGACGGATTGTCGTGTTGACAAGCCGGGACCGTGAGCGGAGTTTGTAGTGATGAGGACCAGGAGGTTTGGAAAATTAAAGGTTACTTATGGCACGACAGTCGAGCAAGGAGGACTGTGATACAGATAGAATAGCGTTTCCTGGACATAGTGAATTGTGCTAGAATAAGTAGTTGATGTATTCAAGCAACGTTGTGTGTAGAGTAGATGAACTAGATAGAATCTATGTTTCAATGGACATAGTAATTGTGTTAGCTTAAGGAGTTATGATACTCACGCACGGGAAAAATGTATTCATCGTAAGCTAGGTGGCACTCACTAAGTTAGGAGGCTGGATAGAAGCCAATCCAGTGACTATTTAGCAAATAGGAGGAAATTGGTAGTTTCAATGTTTTGTGCAGAGGCTTTATAGAACAGGGTTGTTCTTACCATTAATAGGCTGATCGTAAGTCGTCAAGGGACATTATTATGAGGTTCAATATTGTGTGTAGAGACTTTATCAAACAGGGTTGTTCTTACCATTAATAGGCTGATTGTAAGCCATCAAGGGACATTATTATGAGCTCAGTATTGGGAAATATAGTAAGTGTGAAGGGCTTGTTAGATGACTGGGATGTAGGTCGTCCGTGTGGTTACCACAAGGACACTAGCTAGACTTTGGCCAGTGACAGTTAGAGAGTGATTACTGTAGCTGGTTGAAGTGAAGCTACATGGCAGGGAGAGTGTGTTCAAGAGGAGTTACTCAAGACATTGGGGAAGTGAGAGTCATATACGTGAGCGTTTGTGGGGAGGTATGATTGACTGTCAACGATGTATTTTGTCAGACCATTTACAGTGGTCATGCAGTGAAATCAAGCCATTGTGTGCAGTTTTCACGAGTGTCAGTTCCATCATTTTATCATTGTTGCTGTATTCTGTCACCGCGATGAACGGACGAGGATGTCGCGCGCCATGAACATCACAACGTGAAGTCGAGAAGAAACTGATCAAGGGCCAGAGGGGTGGCAACGGCAGAGGGAGTCCGTCCGTCCATTCCAGCAGAACACAAGGTGGGGCTCAGGTCTTAACGAGCCTTGCCTCTGTCAGCAGAACACCAGGTGGGGCTCAGGTCTTAACGAGCCTGCCTCTGTCAGCAGAACACCAGGTAGGGCTCAGGTCTTAACGAGCCTTGCCTCTGTCAGCAGAACACCAGGTCGGGCTCAGGTCTTAACGAGCCTTGCCTCTGTCAGCAGAACACCAGGTCGGGCTCAGGTCTTAACGAGCCTTGCCTCTGTCAGCAGAACACCAGGTCGGGCTCAGGTCTTAACGAGCCTTGCCTCTGTCAGCAGAACACCAGGTCGGGCTCAGGTCTTAACGAGCCTTGCCTCTGTCAGCAGAACACCAGGTCGGGCTCAGGTCTTAACAAGCCTTGCCTCTGTCAGCAGAACACCAGGTCGGGATCAGGTCTTAACAAGCCTTGCCTCTGTCAGCAGAACACCAGGTCGGGATCAGGTCTTAACGAGCCTTGCAGCTGTCAGCCACAGTCTGTCCGAGCACGACCACGGAGCAAGAAAGCTTCGTCGGAACTAAGGAGGGCGCAACCGGCCAGGGAGTGAGGGCTCAGATGTTTACCAGCCATCACGCCGTTCAGAGTCCCGATGCAAGTAAACGTGGCAATCATCCAGTCGAGTCCAGGCAGCCAAAACTTAGAAAGAAACCTGAGTTATGTGTTAGACGGAGGTACGGTATAGTGTTCTACATGAGACAAGGAGGATCAACATGCCTGTTACACTATTATGTCCTCCTTAAGTTCTGGTATTTTGTGTTTCCCATGAGGAGTCATAACCGATGGGCTTATGGGTTTCGGCATTGTTTGGGACAGTACTAGGTCACTAGTTGCCAGTTCTTTAGAGATTACAGCGAAGCTGCTCCTCTTTAGTCTTCCTTTTCCGAAACCAGTTATTCTTTAGTGTATGGGGTGGCTTGGCTAGGGAGCCTTAAATGCCACATGTCTTCTGTTAACCAGCCTTTCCGTGAGTTTGCTCAGGCAGCTCAGTAGGCGAATTGGTCTGTAGCTACTTGGGTCCAGTGGGTCTTTTCCATGTTTGAGTATGGGCACCATAATGGCTTCTTACCAGGTTGCCGGCATTTGACCTCTCTTCCAGCTGGCATTTATTTTCCTTAAAAGCTAGCCCTTGGCTTTCTGTCCCAGTTTATGAGCATTTCGTTGGTGATTCCATCTTCTCCAGGGGAACTCTTGAGCTTCAATCCTTTGAGGGCTACGTCTAGTTCTGTTGGTGTAAAGATGGTCGTCTGGTGTTCTTCTGGTGCTAAAGGCATGTGTTTTGCATTTCGGTTTCCTTTATTGCAGCTTGCTGTTGGTCTTTTGGGATGTTTTTGTAAGTTTCTATCAGTATGTTTACTACCTTTGCCTGTGTGGATGTTCTGATTGTGTGCTTAATGTTATTGAAGGTCGGCAGTTGTTTTAATCACTCAGAGTTTTCGCAAGTTTCCTGAGTTTGTGTCCATTTTTGTCTTTCTAGCTCTGTCTTGCTGATATCTTGTCCTCTCTTCTATATTTGGCAGAGGCTGCTTTGTAGGCAATGTCGCTCTCTGTGCTGTGTGATGTTTCAGCTAGTTCTCTGGCAGAGTTCAGTTCCTCTTCTAGTCTTTGTATTTCCTTGCTCCAGTTTGGCTTGTAGTTTCTTCTTGCTCCTCTAGGAATGGATTCTTTAGCAGCTCTCATGATTCCTTTTGTTAACTCTATCATATTATTGACTTTCTTTTCATGGGCGTTGAAAGGCACAGTGTAGGCATCTGTGAGCTTGGCAAACTTTTCCCAGTCTGCTCTCTTGTAGTTCCAGCGGGGAAGTAGTATTTGCAACTCCTATTTGTGAGCTAGATCCACTAAAAGTTTGACTGGTCTATGGTCACTGTCGCCAAGTTGGTTCAGTACTATTCTGGCTATTTTGTTGGATATGTCTCCTGTTGTGAATGCTAGGTCGGGAGTGGAAGTTGTTTTCCATCTTCTTGAGTAGAAGGTTGGGGGTCCTCTCTGTAACAGTAAGCTAGTAAAACCATGGGGGCAAGT
Organism: Megaustenia siamemsis; assembly: GCA_032433765.1. Taxonomy (NCBI): domain Eukaryota; kingdom Metazoa; phylum Mollusca; class Gastropoda; order Stylommatophora; family Ariophantidae; genus Megaustenia; species Megaustenia siamemsis. The sequence goes on along the minus strand of JAVIAB010000041.1, from coordinate 72,574,725 downwards.
AACTTAATTGTTACCGCCTCTCAATAGACTATAGCAGTGACAAATAGTAGCGACCAGCAGTAATTTAAGTATGGTAATTTTCCAGATACAACAAATTTAGGAGTATAAGTTCATGTAGGGGTAGCACACAGAAGTGGGGAGGAAGGTAAGGTAGAATTACTGGACGACACGATGCGAGTTAGGTCCATGGATATTTCCATGCGGGTTTTCACAACAACCTGTTGAGAAAGATAGATAGGTTCCTATCTTTAGAGTCTTGAAAAGATGGTAGTTCAGTCTGTTCTGAGTCTAAAAGTTCTTTTCTGCTGAGCTTTTTCAGTAGGCATAATTTTTCTGGTAGTTCTGTATTCCATTTGTTCATGTATTTGTCAAAGATACGAAGACAATACAAAGAAAACAAATGAAAAAAAACATATTAAAACAATAAGTTAACAATACAAAGAAAACAAATGAAGAAAGGCATATTAAAACAATAAGTTAACAATACAAAGAAAACAAATGAAGAAAAGCATATTAAATCGATAACCAGCAATATAAAGAAAACATGAGGAGAGTGGGCTGAGCTTTAATAGTTTCACAAACCAATCCATGATTGTCAGCATCAATAATAAAAACACTAAAATGCTTGTATATGAGATATTTGCATGCAAACATTACAACTAATAACTACCAGACTATATCCTTACACAACATACATCTTTGGGCAGCTGTTTTCTTCTTTGTAAATTAAGAAGATATTACAATCTCACAAGGCTCCACTTTCACAGCTCTCTCATGACATATTAAAAAAAAAATAATATATTTTGACCCCATATATAAGAAATAAATTCACTAAATGCAAGAAATCTCGAATATATATCAACATACATGTACCCGTGTGCAAAAAGTAAAACAAGTGCATTGATCGCAATAAATAAGTTGGAGCCAAAGACAAACAGCCATAATTAAATAAGAAACCAAAACAAGAAGGGACTTAATCAAATTGCAAAAAAATATATTGTAAGATGGCTGACACAGGAGCATTCAGACTCTTCAGAGCAAAAACTATTTATTTCTTATATGTATCTATGTATGGTCTTTGTCGTCGTGACAGACGGTTGGTAGCAAGCAATCATGGATAAGTCAGTAGTTTGGTAAAGCATTAGTGTCTCATACTGTGTGCTTCTTTACTGTACTCTCGCAGCTGAATTTGCCAATCCTGGACAGACAGATCCATCCACAGAACGAGCAAGGTGTATTTGCGGTACCTGGCCTTGTCTCTTTTCTTTTGCACCTTTTGTCTTCTGAATTTTATATCAGCACTGTCTCGAAAATTGCTGTGCCATTTTTTTATTTTTGCTCTCCATGTGCTACGATCTAAAGCCACATTTTCCCAGTTTCTTTCTATCTATTGTCCTTTCGAGCCGAAGACGACACATAGGGCAGAACCACAATCTCAAAAACAGAAACCTTGCGTGCCAAAGTGGCACATATTGCAGAGATCACTGCTATAAAATATATGGTGCTGTTTCCATAACAATACTTTTTACAATGACAGCTTGTCAAGCCATCGATCGATCAACCTCCTTAGTCGCCTCTTACGACATGCCTGGAAGGTCACAGTGTCACTATTCTTTACTTCCCTCATAATGAGGCCCCGGTAACACACAGGAAGGAGTTTCTTTCACTGATAGAAAATTCCCTCAAGGAAGCTTCTTTCTTATATAATTCTTCACTTTATAGCAAAAAATATATTCTTTATCATATATTTTTTTCATTTCCTGGCAAAGTCTAATTCATTCTTAATTGCGTGTCATTTCCTAGACAAAAAAATTATCCATTATATATTTCATTCTTCCTAGCAAAATACCAATTCTTTATTATATATTTCATTCTTCCTAGCAAAATACCAATTCTTCATTACATATTTCATTCTTCATAGCAAAATACCAATTCTTTATTATATATTTCATTCTTCCTAGCAAAATACCAATTCTTCATTATATATTTCATGCTTCCTAGCAAAATACCAATTCTTCATTACATATTTCATTCTTCCTAGCAAAATACCAATTCTTCATTACATATTTCATCACTTCGTAGCAAAAACCAATTCTTTTTTACATAAATATTACATATTGCATCACTTCATTAAAACAAACCTCCTAATATTATTGTCGAGACAAAAAGCAGTCACTCTTGAATATTTTGATATATAATACATGACCGAACAATGAAAAATAGCAGATATATATTTGTGTCAGTGTCATCATATCAACATTTGTATCAGAAAATGGTTCTATCTCTCTCTCAAAGTTTTGATTTTTGTGGCCTGGTGTTTAGTAAGGATAGACTGAGTGTTTTTAAAGTCCATATTATATATTTCACCACTTATTAACCCAAACTTTTCTGATATATTTCTCCATTCACAGGCAAAAACACAGATTCTCTTATGTATTTCACTATTTCTTTAGCTATTGTTCACTTCTTGCAAATGGATGATAAGTCAAACGGATGATAAGTCAATTATTGCAATTGTCAGTGAGTGTTTACTGAGGCTGTTTCTATCATCATCATGTGTGTCGAAGATTGACTACCTTAGATCGACATTTCTCCATGTCCGCTGCTATGATGATAAACACTGTCGCAGTTCCTCCTGTCCACCTTTGATGTTGACAGTCCACTTTAGTCTTTGTCTGTCTCTACCTTGTTCACTTTGTTGTATTTCCCCTCCCAGTAGGTTATTGTGTTTCTTCACATGCCCACATTTCATTTGCCTTATTCAAATTGAATTCAATATTTTTGTCATCACTCTCAGCTGTTTAAAAACATCATTATTTCATTTCTTCCAATGTCCAGCCAATTATAACAGAGAGGTATACACAAATGTGGTGTTGCTATAAACATGACGGTAACAGTGATTACGAAATAAGGAGATAATGGTATACTGCAACCAAACCGTTATCTCTTATTTATTTGCGTTTTTTTTTTTGGTGTTCGTCAGCTTTCACCTCTGGCAAAGTCTCTAGGTAGAGACTGGGAACTGAATTTTGCATGTTAATCCGTTTTTCCCTGGGAGCCGTGTACGCAAAGGTCCCTCGTCACAGAGGCAGATAACTTGTCTTTGGAGGTCCTCATTTTTTCTGTAGATGAATAATTGATTTTCAAGCCGGGCCTCGCTGCTGAGCCCAGGGGTAGTTGCCACAGAGAGAAATCATAAATAAATAAAAATCCCAACTAGTGCATCCGAGATTTGAACTTACCTCTCTCTTCGTCTTGCCTCGGACACCAACCAGCCCTCCCCCCAACCCGTTCTCTCTTATGATCAGCTTTAACACAGAACAGCATTCTTATGTCTCTCTCTTAAAATCACTCAATGTATGTTGTTTCTCATCCATCATTTTTGCTACAAGTAAAACTACAACCATACTACTGTCTCTATATGTTTGATTAAACACCTGATCCATTCCATTCTTCTATACATCAATATATCTAGTTCTTCAATCTTCTCCATTTTCTCATTTAATGTCCATATTTTTTATGGGGGCCTCGGTAGCCTAATTGGGAAAATCACCTGACTGGGATACCGATGTTTAAACAGCCCATGTTTGATTCCTGCTGGAAGCAGTGTGAGTTGTACTTGTGGTTGGAAGGGGAATACCCCCCGCTGACAACCCAGCCACTGGCAGAAAAGGGTACCAGGGTAGTACTCTGAGAAGTTGAGGAATGCCACCACACATCACGAGTTTCAGTGCTTGAAGCAACACTGTCCAGAAGTCTCCGAACACTTCTGGATAGGCTGCCAAGCACATATGGGTGAAAACTTGCATGCTAAGAGGCCGATTCATGTCTTGTACTTTACCTTGACCTGTACAGGAATGTTGACTAGATATAACACTATTTTTCCCAGTTTCAGCTCTGATGTTATTTCCTTTGATGTTTATATATATTTCATGATGTTAAATATTTTTTTTTAATTTCCACCTCACATTTTTAATGACTCTTTATGAGCAAAATAGCTATATTGTTGAACTCTAATCCCATTCAATCAAGCTTGATATTATTCTGTTGGATTTATGTTAACTCTGTTTATTAGAATAGTTTTAGTCTCCTTAACATCTATATATATCCAGTAGTTGTTGTGTATTGTTTTAATGCTGCTTGTCGTGTGTACAAACTCTCTTATAATGCGTTCACAAATATTTGCCATTGTTTAAAAATATATCTCAGCATCGGTGAAGTAAAAATGGTTCTTCTTCTTCTTTCCTTCCTCATTTGCCTTTCAGCGTCAAGGGGAGATAATTTGCAGTCTGTTATGTTTCCTAGTGCTTCTAATATTCCATCGACCCATCTTTTTCCTGGTTGACCATTGGGTCTGGTATTCTCACAACGTTTGCTGAAGGCTCGTTGTGTTGTGTTTTGATCTTTCTGCCTTGTCACGCGGCCAAACCATTTTATCTGTTGTTTCTTTATATATTCTATGGTGGGGGCTATTCTTAGCTTTTTTCTCAGTTTTCATTTCTGATCTTATCTCTCAGACTGTTTCCTGTCACTCGTCTAACACATTTCATCTCAGTAGAGGTAATTTTCTAATTGTTCTTGCATCTAGGGTCCAGGTCTGGCATTGGTAGCGCAATGTTGGGATGAAGATTGTATTGTATAGTGCTCGTTTTGCCTCTAGAGTTATTTCCTTCTTGGACAATAGTGGTGATAACTGTCCAGTGATTTGACAAGCTTTGTTGCATCTTGATTCTATCTCTGCTGTTTGAGAATTATCGTTTGTCATTAGACTTCCTAGGTATTTGAATTCCTCTACTTGTTTTAGTTGTCTGCCTTCTATAGTAATGTTGATGTTCTGTTTATTTTTGACGACATTCATGACTTGTTTTGTCGATGTTGATTTTCATGTTGTATTTTGTGCCTGAGCTGTTGAGTTTGTTTAAGTGTTCTTGTAGGTCTTCTATTGTTTCATGTATTAGTGCCTGATCGTCTGCAAATATAAGCTCGTAGATCTCCTCTGTCTCTGATGGGTTGGCTAACTTGCATATATAGTCCATGTATGTAATAAACAGTAGGGGGGATAGTACACACCCCTGTTTTACACCTGATCTAACTTCGAAGTGGTCTGTGTAGCCTGCTGCTGTTCTGACCCTGCAGCTGCTGTTATGTAGAGACTTTTATTTTAATTAGGTTGGTTAGATGTTGGCTTACTCCGTGTATGTTGTAAAAATGGTTGAAAATAAATATTTATATCATCGTCAAACCTATGGCACAATTTTGTTCCCCTCTTGTCAGGTAATTAGGAAAGATTTCTTCTTTGAGATATAGAAATATATCTAATCCTCACTTGGTTACTATTTATGAGTTTTACAGACCATATTTAGACATGCTGAAAATGTATGTTCATTATGTGCTAGTTCATTCAGGATTTTCTTAAAAGAAATCTGAAATGCCCATTTTGAACAGCCAGGTGGTTGCTACCACAACATGGTCTGCAAAACTCATATATAGTAACCAAGTGAGGATTTTAATATAAATCTAAATCTCCAGGAAGCAAAATCTTTCCTAATTACCTAACAGGAGGGAACAAATTGTGACATAAGTTTGCTGATGATATAAATATTTGTTGTCAACCATTTTTACTTCACTAATGTTGAGATAATACATTTTTAAAGAGTGCAAACATTTGTGAACAAACTATAACAACATTTTAGGGGCCTGTTTAACAGAGCCCGGTTATCTCATTCTTTGTCCTCTTAATGTATGGCCCACAATGGCTACAACAAAACATGAGAAAATGTTGGCAAAAAGAACATGCTTTTACAAAGATAAATTTGACTGACAAAAAATGGGGGCTGGATGGTCTAGAGGTAAGACATCAACCTCTGAGGTCCCGGGTTCAATTCCCACCACAGGTGGTGAGATTTCTTTTTTAAAACTGAATCCTTGGTTTCTTCATAGCTTTACTCTTTCTTCTTCTCTGGGTAGTGAGATCTGATGTCTAGCCCTCTCTGGGTAGTGAGATCTGATGCCTAGCCCTCTCTGAGTAGTGAGATCTGATGCCTAGCCCTCTCTGGATAGTGAGATCTGATGCCTAGCCCTCCTTGGGTAATGAGATCCGATGTCTAGCCCTCTCAGATAACGGTTAAAAACAAGAAGTCCCATGTGCACTCTGCACATATTAATGATCTCTTGGCAATTTTTGGGAAATCGATGAGTTGGCCAAAAAGTGGCTGCTGCCCAGGGAAAAATTCTACCCAAAATACCAAAACTCTCGATGATAAAATATATGAGAGTACCTCTGAAGTCAAAGAATATCTGCCTGTATGGCAGGGGACACCTGAGCACACGGCTGCTGGTGTGGGGAAAAAAAATAGGAAAAAGTGATATTCACAAAAATGTCAGTTTCTCGGGACTTCACTAGAAATATAAAGCTAATGGCAAATAAATAACAGACTTGAAAAAATATATATTACAGACTGAACAAGATATTTCAATTGACAAGTACAAAAATACAGGTAAATACAGTCATCACAAGGATAAGGAGGTCCATTCTCAGTGATCACAAGTATGAGGAACATTCATCATATGAGATGAGCTCATGGCAATAAATATGGAGGAGAAAAAAACAAGAAAATGCTCTTATGGTAAAGTATCTCACCTCCCTCTCCATGCCACCACACACACAAATATCTCTCACACACACACAATCTGATATGTTAAAATATAACAAATGCTAGAACAAGCTTATCAAAAAGTTAATGAACAAGAGCAATTAATGTCAATAAAGAGCATACAATAAAATAATTGTTAAAGACAAGAACTCGAATGTCTTGAGTATTTCTAGCAACATTCTTTGCAACCATGAGGAGAATACTGAACTCATCTCACAGTTGTCTGAGGGGAACAGAAAAACATGGACATTTTCAACAACAAAATGTAAAAATTATTGACATTTGAGATGGAAATGGTAAGTCGTAAATGACAAATAATACAATAATTGAAGACAAAACGTTGGCATAATTAATAATTTTAACATGTTCATGAATGGTATTTTAACATAATAATTAACAAAAATGGAGATTTTTTTGTAACAGGTTATATTTACCAAGATGGGGAAACAGCTAAGGCTAGTCATATATAAGACAAATAAGCAGTCTCAAAGTGTTTATTACAAAAGTTTCTATGATTCTACATTACGCAGACATTAAACAGCACCGTGGTGTTGAATTTAGTATAGTAGCCTCCGTCAGTCATAGTTGACTATGGATTTTTCAGCGCCCCTGGAAATATTATTTTTTCTTTTATTTTCTTTCGTCGTGTATTCTCTTTCTCCATGAATCTGTCTGCTTCTTTGAGGTGAACCTTTAGAGTGTGTTTCCAGAGATTGCGGTCTGCAGCTATGTCTTCCCATGCTGCAGGGTTTATGTTCAGAGTCATCATATCGCGTTTACACACATCTACAAATCGAAGTTTTGGACGCCCCTAGTTCTTTTGCCATCTGCCAGTTGTCCGTAGAGTATATTTTTCGGTATGCGGCCATCTTTCATATGGTGTACATGGCCGAGCCAGCGTAACCTACGTTGTTTGAGCAGCGTGTAGATATTCGGTAAGCCTGTGTGACTCATGACCTCAACGTTTGTCACTTTATCCTTCCAGGTCATACCAAGAATACGGCGTAGACGTCGCATATGGAATGCATTTAGCCTTCTCTCCTGCTTTACATAGGTTGTCCAAGATTCGCTGCCATACAGGAGGATACTAATTATGCAGGCATTGTACACTGCGGCTTTTGTTTTAATTGTCAGTTTGCTATTTTGCCAGACACATCTAGAAAGATGGGCAAAGGTGGTAGCAGCTTTACCAATACGAGTGTCAATTTCTGTATCTAAAGATAGTCTGTCGCTGATGATGGACCCCAGGTAGTTATACTGCCGCACGATATCAAGTTTTGAATTCAGTAATCCACAAATTAAAAGACATCTCAGATATCTCAAGTATAACCAAACAAAATATCTCTACAGCTTGGCTGATCTGAGAGGAACTTGCTCAAACTTGTATTCTCAAGTCTAACCAAACAACAAAATATCTCTAGCTTGGCTGATCTGAGAGGAACTTGCTCAAACCTGTATATATTAAGTCTAGGCAAACAAAAAAAATATCTCTACAGCTAGCTATTGGCTGATCTGAGAGGAACGTGCTCAAACTTGGATGGATTATAGCACAGCCAAGTTCTGCACAAAGATTGGAAAAAAAAAAAAAAAAAAAAAAAAAAAAAAAAAAAAAAAAAGAAGATAAACCCTATTACACCACCCGCTCCCCCCAAAGCACATTTTTAGGACCATCTGTATATTTTTAGATAATGTGGTAAACATTATGTCATCATAGAATCCCAAACATAATTTGGAAGAAAATGTTTCAAATGAGACAAAACTAAACAAGAACATGGGACAAAGAAACAATCAAGAACTAGCAGCAGATTGTCAATTGTGGAGAACTATTACCCTAAGTGTTGTCTTCAGCCCGAGATAAAAATGATTGGTCAATATTACACCAGTATTCCTGTGTCATCTTCTTCCCTTGAAGAAAATGAGGGACCACTAAAAGCCAAAAGTATCAACTAAACGTTGTTTATGACCATTGAAATGGATTTCTCTCCCTTTAAATGTGCAGCTAATTCTCAATTTACTTCACTTTGTTGCTGTTTGTGTTCCATCAGGGGGACAGGGTGGTCTAGAGGTAAGACATCGGTCTCTGAACATGAAGGTCCCGGGTTTGATCCTCACCACAGGTGGTGGGAATTTTTCAAAAATCAAATCAGAAAATGGCGAAAAACAGGTCTCATGTGCACGTTAAAGAACCCTTGGCATTTAAAAATCAAAAAGAGTAGACAAAAATTGTTCAGCAAATCTACTCATCCATGCCAAAGACGGATGGATATTGAGCCGAAAGGTGCAGATATCGCAGCATATATCTTTAGGCAGTGAGATCCGATGTCTAATTCTCTCAGATAATGATGAAAAACAGAAGGTCATGTGTGCATTCACATATGTTGAAGAACCCATGGCAGTTGTAAAGCTAAAAAAAAAAAAAAGGCTACTGTCCGGGAATCTGCCTCGTTGTAACATCCTTGCCCATTTAATGGGAGAATTCTGAGAAAAATAAAAGTGGCTTATGTTTGTCTGTACAGGGACTGGTTTTCACTTCATTCCAGTTCTAGAATGTACCTGCTATGATGGAGTACATCTCAGCTTACTTTTTGTGCCACAGCAATCAGCTATTGCTATGGTTTACATATCACGGAGAAGATGTGGGTCATGAACAAGATGGTGAATTTGAGTTCTGAACTGGTTCCCCATAGTTTGTCATGCAGGGTTGTTTTCTGTGGACCATATTTGTGTTCTTAGAGTGTTCATAGTGCTGCAGTTATTTAGGATATGTTCTGGAGTTTGTCTGGATGCTCCTGTGTTGAGAGTACTGCTGTCATGTAGGATATGTTCTGGAGTTTGTCTGGATGCTCCTGTTCAGAGTACTGCTGTCATGTAGGATATGTTCTGGAGTTTGTCTGGATGCTCCTGTGTTCAGAGTACTGCTGTCATGTAGGATATGTCTGGAGTTTGTCTGGATGCTCCTGTGTTGAGAGTACTGCTGTCATGTAGGATATGTTCTGGAGTTGTCTGCTCTGCAGCCACAGTAGAGTCACTGATTCCAAGCTTGCATAGGTGTGCTCTGAGACCACACTGTTCTGAGTCTGAGTATCTTGGTATACTCATGTCTGCTTTGGTTATTTAAGAGCTGTCATGTAATTTTTTTTTTTGGGGGGGGGGGGTGGGGGGAACTGCAAGGTTCTCAGGTTCAACTAAGCCTCTAAAAATGGGTACCTGAGATTTTTCTGGGAAGTAAAGGTGGCCTGGTGTGATACCGACCATATTTATTTATTTATTGGCATTTGCCAGCTTAGTCCTTAGAGATCGGGAACTGAATTTTGCGTCTTAATCCGTTTTTCCCTGGCAGCCGTGTGCACAGGGGTCCCTCGGCACACAGGCAGATAACTTCGTCTTCGGATGTACTCATATTTTTTCTGTCCATGAGTAATTGGCATTTCAAGCTGGGGCTTGCTGCTGAGACCAGGAGTATTTGCAGCAGAAAGAAATCATAAATAAAAATCCCAACTAGTACATCCGAGATTTGAACCCACAACCTCTGTCTCAAAGCCGGCATCTTGCCTCAAGACCACCCAGTCCCCAGATACAGACCATATCACCCAACAATGTGCCATGGTCATGGAAAAATATGGTCACCAACACCATATTCCCCATTTGCCTAGCAGGCAGATTAGGGAACTATTTTAGTTCTGGCAGTAGATTATGTGGCTTGGAGACCTGAGATTTGTTACAGGGAAGGAAGCTACAGTTGACATATTTGTTCAGAAAACTTGTGTGCACATGAACAAGTTGTTCGTAGATGTGCTCTTGTTTATCATCCATTAGACATAACTTTTCAGCTGCTAGCATCACTAGATTCAACAATAAACTTATCACTGTTGAATATGTCCAGTTTCTGTGGCCTGCATGGTTGGAAAATAAAGGCCACACATGCCCAGTGTAGTCACTACAAGGTGTTATGGTCAGAGTTTTTATTTCAAGCCCAACAGAAACAGTTTTCAGACCATACCGTGATTGGGAGTGGAGTCCACCTTTGTAGGAGAATGACAATGGTCAATCCTAGAGTCCACCTTGTTTGGAGAATGACAATTGTCAATCCAGAGTCCACCTTTTTTTGAAGAATGAGAATTGTCAATCCCAGAGTCCACCTTTTTTGAAGAATGAGAATTGTCAATCCCAGAGTCCACCTTTTTTGAAGAATGAGAATTGTCAATCCAGAGTCCACCTTTTTTGAAGAATGAGAATTGTCAATCCCAGAGTCCACCTTTTTTGAAGAATAAGAATTGTCAATCCCAGAATCCACCTTTTTTGAAGAATAACAATGGCCAATTGGTGAACAGTTTATGAAAACAAATGATAAAAGATCAGCAATAGTCAGCAGACAGCATTTTCTACAGTTTGTACAAAGAGATTAATTAATGTTTCTGTAGGGAGGTCACTGTTTATCACAGTTTTTTGTCATAGATACTTCAATTGATTTGATCATTTCCTGAAAGATAAACTACATAGGCTTCTTTTATAATAACATTCAAAGTGATAAGAAACTGTATCGTAACGTTAAAAAAAAACTATTGTTGTAAAAAATTGATTATTGCATCCCCCATAAATTCTCATATTCGCCCATCCTTGATTGTTTTATTATGAGCGTGAACTAGTAAAACGTTCATACATAAACAGCTACTTTAGCTAGAAATGTTACCTATTGTGTGTGTGGTGTTAATAATCGAAACAACTTACATACAAGTTATCAATTTTTTAAAAAGAAAAATTGACTAGGCATAAGATATCTTCTTCTATCAAGGCTTCTACATTTCTAATATGTGAACTAAAATAGCACTTTGAGATGAAAAACGAACAGCTGTGATTGAGAATGTAGAGACAGAGATAAGAGGGCAAGTTCATAAACTGAGTGTAAACAATAATGTGAGTGTGATATCAGGATTGGGTTATCATTAATGAGGTATTCAACATGAGTGTTCAAGGCAGACTTTACATGTTGGGTGTATACATCATACTTGTGCATCTTCAGGGCAAAATTCAGTGTAAATGACTACAATATAGGCCGGCCACTTGAGATTGATTAAAAATTTTTGGGCGGACTTCACATTGGGAATGTGTACAACACGTAGGTGTTCTGTGTAGACATTGGGAATGTACACAACATATTTGTATGTTACCAAGGCCAAGTTTACAGTAAGAATGTGTACAACATATGTATGTTTTGAGCGGACATTCACAGAGTAAATGTATACTAATATATTGAATACACTGGGGCAAACAATAAATCCAATTATGCACAACATGAGGGTGTTGTGCAGACATTAGTGTGAGTCTGTACAATATATGGCAGTGTTGAGAAAATTTCACAGAATGAATGCTCCCAATACGAATGAGCTAAAGATATGAACTTGTGAATGTACACATTAAAGAATGCTGGAGACAAATAATAATTAAATGAATATTATTATGGAGGGAAACTTCCGAGGTGATAAATCAGTGAATCATTTCAGGATAAGAGGTATGTTTACAGCACTCGGAAAAACATTCACAAATAATCAACAAAACAAAGAACAATGGACAGCCCGAAGCAGGATCGAACCCGTGCTCCCCAACACAGCGCATTGCCACAAGAAACAAGCAACAAACACTAGAGCACACGGGCAACTAAGCAACCTAAAAGAGCTGCTATTATTAGCGATGTCTTTCACACGTGTACTCATGACTATAGTATAGGTTTATGAACATAACTCAGGAATAAATTGTATATCTGTATTTTCCTATTAAGATAAGTATTTCCCAGATGGGGTAGGGCTGAATATTAACGTTGCAGACAAACAGTTACAGGGCGATTTCCTGCTGTTAAGGGTTTTACAGGTGTACCAGTAATGAACACAACAGATTGCTTGGAAGCTTTCATTACATAATCTGAGCTACATATGTCATATATTGTTTACTACAACCTTCATTGTTGGTAACTATCCGGAGCTGTGGCACACCATGAGAACTCCTTCTGGCTAGCCTGAATGTCTAGTAAGGAGCATCTAATTAATGAAAGCATTTATGTATGGCCTCACTATTATAAATATATTTTAGACAAACTTAAAATAAACATAAATATTCCACCCTTTTTTTTTAAAGTGATTTTTCAAAATTCAAAAAAAAAAAAAAAAAAAAAAAAAAAAAAAAAAAAAAGCTGATAATTTTTATTTAAAAAATAAAAGTAAAGAGCCCTGTGGCATATAGGAAATATGGTGTTAGTGTCTATATTTTGTATAGGCCTTCAGCACATTATTGTTGGGGCAATGTAAATGGTATTACGCTTGTGTCACTTTACTTTTCTATTTTAAAAACATCTAGTACCCATTTAAGGCTGGATGAACCTGGAAGCTGTTGGTCATGACTGAACCCAATCTTTTGTCTTTAGTAGTCCAGTTCACTAACCAGCAAGTTACCGCAGCTCCCACTTTTGTTTAGTTATGTTACTGAATGGCAAATCACGTACAAAACTTGTCTGGCTATACGCCTAATTTGAGATCTATCTCTGAGGAATTGTGATAAAACATAAGACTACCATAAGCTTGTTCTTTACTTTTGTTCTTGGTTCTTGATTTACATAAGCTACCAACAGCTGATATTTCTACAGAACAACACAAATATTCCACTTTTCTTAGTCCATTGACCTTCCTTCAAGCAGTGCCACACTTTATATCCCAGCTTTCACTGTTTCCAAAAAATAGGTGACCTGGGGTTGCCCCAACAAGGTCACCAACTACAGTTGACCGACCAAGACCCATTTCAGCACTCAACTGGTCTCCCTGGTAACAGTCTGTGTCAAAATGAGGTGAGAACCACATGTGGGATCTGTTAATATATAAGACCCTGTAATGTTGCATCTTAAAGAAGGACAAGCTCCAACTTCTCCAGTGTAACTCAAGAAATCAGGAAAGTCCCCTGCATCTGATACATCAATTTTCAGGCTCTAATTTTGGATTTCTTCACATGTTCTGACATTAGTTTTTATTTTATATTTAGTTGTTGGCATGTTTGGTTGTCAGAAACGGATGTACACCTGTTTATCTTTGTTGAGATCACTGGATTTGTTTGTTGCCACTAATGGTTATACCAATTTCTTTCCTGCTATTGGCATGTGAATCAATTCAAAGCCTATTGGCATGTGAATCAGTTCAAATTCTATTGGCATATGAATAAATTCAAAGCAAAGAGGTCTTTGTTTTTTGTTTTTTTTTCATGATGGTATTGAATCATCAAGAAATCAGCTCAATTTGACTGCCACAAGAAGTAAGTGGTACACTTCTCATTTGAGGTGCTATAGTAGTGAGTTACAGAATATAGATTTCTACAGTTATATTACTGGTAAGGGTTAACAAAACTTTCATACATAAGTAACATATTTACAGTTTCTGGCATACATTCTGATCTATTGATAAGACAGTGGAAGAAGAGATCAGAAATGGCTCAACAGAGTTTTTGTTCTTGAACTAGGAAGATGTCTTGTCTCCATTGATGCTGCTGTTAAGATCTGTTTGAAGACTTTGGGAATTGGTTTCTTGGTGCAATATCACAATGATGATAGCTGTTATCACCAGCCCTCCAGTTTCCATGAGTGGTACTGGCATAAGAGTCCAGAAATGCTGCCCCTGCTGGGGGAATGCACTGACAAATGCCAAGATCTGATAAGCTGTGACGATTCCTTGGCCCCAAAGTGGACTGCAGGGAATCTCTGTAGATGGGATTTGAGGACACAGAATCACTGCTTGTCCTGTTTGCCTGTCTTTTCCATCGCTCCATTCCAACAACACTCATTATATCTCCTAAACTATGTCGAGTTCTTGTTTTAGTTGGACCTAGGTTTGATTCCGAAGATTTTACGTCTGACGGAATGGTCCGATCACACTTGAGGACACTATTGCTTTGATTTGCTTGACATAAATATCGTTCAGCAGTTGCCTGTTCAGAGTTATAGTCTAACGCTTTGCATCTGCTTACGCAATCTGCTGGATAGGTAGATGTGTCAGAACCTGAATTATTTCCCCTCCAGGAAGTTCTTTCAGAATCTGGAGAAGTTCTGCTGAATGGTTTCTGCAAAGTGTTTGATGTTCTAGTTGAGTTCACATGGTCTGTGCTTGATTCTTTATTATCAGAAACCGGTAAACTGCTTGGGGTACAGGTTTTGTCTGTCGTCTGAGTTTTGACAGTCTGGTCAAGGTGTTGTGGCTCATGCACAGCCTGAAGAGGCTGACTGGCAGAGTGAGATGAGTAGACAGGAGTTGACAACTGTCTATGAAAATTCTGTGGCTGCTGCTGTTGGACTTGTCTTGATTGATGTACATTACTGCTCTGGACATCTCCATATGCAGGTCCTGCTGATGATAGGCTGATGTCATGAGAATGTCGTTGGGTTGAACAAATTGTCATATTACTCTCAACTAGATCATGTCTTGCACTATTCTGCAAGCTACATTTGACTGCTGATGCATCTGGGCAATAAGGAAAACATCCAAAAATATCCTGAACAGCTTCTCTGGATGATGCTACTAGAGTTCTGCGAGGTGTAGCTGCTGTTGCTGGTAGGGGTGGTACAGGAGGCAGCAAATGTTGAGCAAGTGGGCATGTACTCTCTGGTTGGATGATAGGATCAGAGGTCAAAGTCCTGCAAGATGTCACATTGTTTAGATCTGGAGTATGGGATTTATTCGCTGGGGTGCCCGTCTCAAAAGACATGTGTTGGTGTTTCAGCTTTGGCTTTCCTGCAGCCTCATAAGCCCTGGAACTACAGATGTAAGAAGAGTTGGGAACAGCTGATTCTGTTGAATAAAATGATTTATTGCTAAACTCATAATCTACATAGACATCAAGGTCTTCATTTAATGCAGGCTCTTTGCCCGAGGATGACATCATGGAGGTAGCAGATGAGGACTGGACTCCATGTTTAAGCCCCATCTGCTCACCTTTTGATTCAGGGAGTCTCTGATTACGGACCATACAGGGAGAAGGTGCTTTCCCTAAATCAGAGGCCGCATAGTCTTTGGTAGAAATATGCTTTGTTTGTGATGTTGAAGAGGAGGATGTTGTTGGTTGGGTCAAATGTTGAGGATGATGGTAACTGTGTGCATGTGAAGAATCTACAGATGAAGAAGCTTTGGGTCTGTAGAAAACATAACAGTCATTCTCTACAGATGAAGGGATTGAGTTTGAGTGAATAAGTGCAACACCTTCACTTGAAGAGAAAGACCCACTTCGACTTGGGTGAGACAGATGTGAAGAGTAAGACGGTTTACACTGATCATGAGAGTTAAGACAGTCACTCCTGGAACTACCAGATGTGAATTCAACTAACTCATAAGTTGGCTCTTCCTCTGGCAATTTGGTCGCTGAAGGCATCCTCGATGACATAACACCAGCACCACTAGACACAGTTTGTTCCTTCCTGAAGTCAAGAATATCTTTGTACCTGGTGGTCTGCTACCTGTTGAGCCACTCTTCTTTCTGAAGTCTTTACTAAGGACTGCATATTTTTCTGCAGATGAACTCTTCCTGATGGAGTCACTACTGCCAAAAGAACGAGTGGCGAAGGAGGCTAAAGGATGAGGAGGCTGACAGTGGGGTTTTGCTGAAGTTGAGACTAATTGATGTGGCTGATGGTGATGATGTTGTGTGGCTCCTCCCATAGATGATGTTAGTGGAGAAGGCTGCTGCTGTGTTGCTCCTGAAAAAGAGACTTGTGCATGAGGCTGATGATGTGTGGATCCTGAAGATGAAAATGATGAAGAGGATGTCACAGAAGCTGAGGGTGATTTTCTTGCTATTTCTGGCCGTAACATATTTTTGTCCTTTGAACCACATGAGCCAGTTCTGGGCTTGCTAAAGTCAGATATAAAATATGTATCCACATTCTCCATAGACACTGACCTGCTAGTAACAGATCTTTTGTTCTTGCAGCCAGAGTCCACATTTTTTAATTTGGTACCACTGTCCTGACGAGACGTAGAATGAATCTGTGAGGCTACGGCTACAGGCTTGGTATCGCTAATTCGTGTGCCATACTCTAAATTTGCATATGGCTGCCTGCCACTGTTATCACTGCCACCACTAGAGGGAGCCATATTAACATACTCATTAATCTCCTGTGGATGAGATTGATGGCGTTGATGATCTGAGCTTCTAGTCATTATGGCTAAAGACCGACCACTTGCAGCTGATTCAGTTCTCATGCTGTGAGGAGAACATTTCCGCTTGCCTGTGCCCCATTGCATATCCAGATCTGATGTATTCCTCATTTGGGGTGACGGCGAACTCCGCATCTCGGTGTCATCTGCGGCAGATGAACTTCCTGGTTGTCTGAGCTCTTGGGAGGTTCTACGCAAGCTCTCCCGAGAAACACCAAGAGACTCAAATGAACTCAGGACCGATGACTCTCTTGATGACCTCTGCAGAGGATCCTGGGACATCATTGCCTTTTCTAGACGAAGCTTGTTGATAACTGGTCGTTTGCCCTGTCCGTAGCTGGAAGAACGAGGCCTGCATGACTGCTGAATCTTGCTAAAACTAGGTGTTCGGGAACGATAATTAAAGCTGTCACTGGCTGTCCTTGGTCGGATGGGCATGAAGTCAGCAAAAGAATCTGAATCGTCTGATTTTAAAGACATACTCAAAGGGCTCACAGCAGGAGTAGGAGATTCCCCTGTCTGTTCACGCTCTCTTCGACCTGGCAAAGACAATCAAAACTCATTATTTGGATGTTTCACAACAAAAACAGTTATGAAATTCTCAATAGCTAGGATAACAGTCATGTCTATTTATTTATTAATAGACATTTTATTTCATCTGTTTACTTTTATACATACACGTAGAATTCCTATATCATCTCAGTCAACAAATGAAAAGTTAAAGTACTAACTTGGCACTACTAAAGATGAACATTCTACTTAGTAGTGAATTAGTTATTTTTTTTTTACCTTAAATTCTTTTCAGCAAGTAGCGTGTAGTCATGGTGTAGACATTGAGATATTTGAGGGTCATCATCACTGCACTCTAAACATGTCTATAGGTAGGTGCTTAGATTCCCTCCTCAGCAAGTCTTGCAGTGTCCAGCGACTGACGACTCCAGTTCTGTATTTGTTGATTAGTCTTCTTACATGCCACTAAGTTTCTCATTTCTGGCTGTGCTCATCTTAACTTCCATCTCTTTCATCCGAAGGAGTGACGTAGACTCATGTTGTCGAAGACCTGTGCCCTTCCCACATCTCGGAGGGCATTGATGATGTCCATCCGATCCATTCATTAACCGTCCCTAATAATAGTGCCGCTAGCCAACCTGTCCGTTTTTTTCATTCCCCTTACTCCCGCATGTCCTGTGGCATAGACAAAGGTGATCTTACATATTTTTTTACTTCTGCAATGGCTCTACCAATTGCATATGTACAGAGCCCACCTCCACTTTTCTTATCATGCTCATCGAATCATTAAACATGCAGGCATGGGTGTAGTCTTGAAACTCTAACCAGATGAATGCCCTAGTCACTGCCATACCTCCATCATCATGCTATTCTTGGTCATAACATATGCACCAGTGTCTTCCTTGACTATTCTGCCTGCCGAGCGTGCTGTAAATGCCCATGCACTCCTTTGGTGTCATATTACAGATCCGTCTATATAGATGACTGCATCTGTGACCTCCGCACTGACCATGGCTGAGTTCTGTGTTCCCTACCTTTCCTATCGAGTGTAACAATACACGAAATGTCCCCCTGAATGACGTAGGCACTGGTTATCCACTCCTCGCCAGCGTTGATATTGGTGAGGCCACAGACATCAAGCGCCATCTTAAGTGTGTAATATTTGCATTAGCTACAGTAAGAGTAGTCCTTCGCTGGATTCCAAAAGGCAAGAGAAAAAGTCATAAACAAATAAGTCATGAGTGTAGAATAGTTGATAAAGAACTGAAAGTAAATGGCTCCATGATTAGTGGGCTCAAGACAGGCAACAATTGATTTCTTGAGCGAGGACCTAAAGTGATTGAGGGCATTAAGAAGAATTAGCAAGCAATACCTGCATTAAGAAGAATTAGCAAGCAATACCTGCATTAAGAAGAATTAGCAAGCAATACTTGCATTAAGAAGAATTAGCAAGCAATACTTGCATTAAAAAGAATTAGCAAGCAATACTTGCATTAAGAAGAATTAGCAAGCAATACTTGCATTAAGAAGAATTAGCAAGCAATACTTGCATTAAGAAGAATTAGCAAGCAATACTTGCATTAAGAAGAATTAGCAAGCAATACCTGCATTAAGAAGAATTAGCAAGCAATACTTGCATTAAGAAGAATTAGCAAGCAATACTTGCATTAAGAAGAATTAGCAAGGCAAGCAATACCTGCATTAAGAAGAATTAGCAAGCAATACTGCATTAAGAAGAATTAGCAAGCAATACTTGCATTAAGAAGAATTAGCAAGCAATACTTGCATTAAGAAGAATTAGCAAGCAATACTTGCATTAAGAGTCTCAGTGGCTAAGTGGTTAGTGTGCTCGCTTCCTGATTAGAGAGGTCTGGATTCAATCTCCAGAAGTGGTGGATTTTTTTCCAGATCGACAAGGCTCCAGGATTCACCCAACCTCTAAAAATGGGTACCAGAGATTTTTCTGGGAAGTAAAGGAGGCCTGGCATGATACTGACCACATCACCCAAAAATGTGCTGTGGTCATGGAAATAAGATCACTAACACCATATTGCCCATACACCTGGCAAGGCATGGAGGAGAACCTGTTTTTTTTTTCCCCTTTTATTTACATTAATAAGAATTCAAAGGCCAAGCTCAAATACACAATTTACTAAGGCACACACTAGTAATATCAATCTATGCCTGTACTTCTTCTTCTGCAATCACCTGATAACTATTCTTCATTATCTGCCCTCAAAAGGATGTTAAGTTGGTGCAGTTGTGTTGTGGTCTACAGCAAAGCTGTTATATTTGCACCTTTTGGCAGAGCACATCCAACTTCAGCAAAGCATTTCTGAATACCTCTTCAATCTCTAATCGCTTGGCCAGTCTGTTTTCAGGAGCACTACTGGGAGGTGGAATAGGGCCTTGTCATTGTGAGTTATCTCAGGAGGTTAGAATGTACTAAATTCTACATGTTCCAAGATTATCTTCTACATTTTCAGGATATTCATCACAGAGATTATTAACTCAAAGAGTCTGATTTTTAAAAATGTTTTGGCAAAATCTACTGTGTTCAAATTTCAGTTTGAATTTGATAGTACAGCAGGGATCTTAACAACATATGGGAAGAGTGGAGACTCAGAAACTAACACGCAAATAAGAGAGTGGAGACTCAGAAACTAACACACAATGAGAAGAGTGGAGACTCAGAAACTAACACACAAATAAGAAGAGTGGAGACTCAGAAACTAACACACAAATGGAAGAATGGAGGCTCAAAACTAACACACAAATGAGAAGAGTGGAGACTCAGAAAACTAACACACAAATGAGAAGAATGGAGGCTCAGAAACTAACACACACATGGGAAGAATGGAGGCTCAGAAACTAACACACAAATGAGAAGAGTGGAGACTCAGAAACTAACACACAAATGGGAAGAGTGGAGACTCAGAAACTAACACACAAATGAGAAGAGTGGAGACTCAGAAACTAACACACAAATGGGAAGAGTGGAGACTCAGAAACTAGCACACAAATGAGAAGAGTGGAGACTCAGAAACTAACACACAAATGAGAAGAGTGGAGACTCAGAAGCTAACACACAAATGGGAAGAATGGAGGCTTGGAAACTAACACACATATGGGAAGAATGGAGGCTTGGAAACTAACACACAAATGAGAAGAGTGGAGACTCAGAAGCTAACACACAAATTGGAAGAATGGAGGCTTGGAAACTAACACACATATGGGAAGAATGGAGGCTTGGAAACTAACACACAAATGAGAAGAGTGGAGACTCAGAAACTAACACACATATGGGACGAATGGAGGCTCAGAAACTAACACACAAATGAGAAGAGTGGAGACTCAGAAACTAACACACAAATGAGAAGAATGGAGTCTCAGAAACTAACATACAAATGGGAAGAATGGAGACTCAGAAACAAACACACAATATGGGAAGAATGGAGACTCAGAACAAATCACACAAATGGGAAGAATGGAGACTCAGAAACTAACACACAAATGGAAAAATGGAGTCTCAGAAACAAACACATAAATGGAAAGAATGGAGAAAGATGTTGAACATATCATTTCAGTGCCCCAATGAAAGGAATGAATGAGAGCATATTTGTACACAAACATTTCATTAGATATACCTTTGAGAATGTGTGGAGCGCTAGTGGCACGAGACATTTCATTGTCTGCCCCTTTCCTTGAGCCCATCTCAGAGTAACCCTGAAACTTTTTAACTGGTCTGCTACCCAAGGAGTAGGTGCGAGGGGGCAGGTCAGAAGAGTCATCAGAGAGCAGACAGGTGGCAGGTTCAGGTCTAGGAAAGTCTGAAGAAATGGCAGAGCTGCCAGGCGTATCTGACAACAGATAACCTTCACCACCTAAAAGTTAAAATCATTTTACACAAGAAAATTATAATCTGCCTCACACATTGAACTTGCATTACAAAAAAATGTAACTCTACATTGAACTTGCATTACAAAAAAATGTAACTCTAACATTGAACTTGCATTACAAAAATTGTAACTCTAACATTGAACTTGCAAAAAAAAATGTAACTCTAACATTGAACTTGCATTACAAAAATGTAACTCTAACATTGAACTTGCTTACAAAAAATGTAACTCTAACATTGAACTTGCATTACAAAAATTGTAACTCTAACATTGAACTTGCATTACAAAAAATGTAACTCTAACATTGAACTTGCATTACAAAAAATGTAACTCTAACATTGAACTTGCATTACAAAAAATGTAACTCTAACATTGAACTTGCTTTACAAAAAATGTAACTCTAACATTGAACTTGCTTTACAAAACATGTAACTCTAACATTGAACTTGCATTACAAAAAATGTAACTCTAACATTGAACTTTCATTATAAAAAATGTAACTCTAACATTGAACTTGCTTTACAAAAATGTAACTTTAACATTGAACTTGCATTACAAAAAATGTAACTCTAACATTGAACTTGCTTTACAAAACATGTAACTCTAACATTGAACTTGCATTACAAAAATTAAAAGTCTGGTTACCCACTAAGTTTATAATGTTAACGTTTAAAGGTCTTAAATTCTTTTTAGATGGACAGTTTGCCATGTCTGAATTTTTTCAACAACATTTGAAGCCGTAATCATTGACTAATTACTGGGAGCTGCCATTTTGCTTTCCAAGTCTAAATTATTTATTTTCTGGTTTATATGATACGATTTGTGACCAAAATATAATGGTCCACACAAATGTTTTGCCCAGTATGATACAGGAGCTGGGAAAGAGTTTGATACAAGAATGTCTAACCAGGTAAGACATTCGAACGAAAGAGAAAAATCCCAATGTCTTAGTAAGACATAGGACCTGTAAAAATGAAAACCAATTTGCTAAAATTATGATAATCAAAACAAGAATGATCACAATTAAACTTTCCCAGCCTTAAATGGAAACTGCAGGGGCAAAGATGATAGCAAAAAAGATGAAAATAAGCTGCCAGGACTGGTGGAACCAAAAGTATCCAAACCCTACTCCATCTCTTTGCGGTGTCCCTAGTAACAGACTAACTGGCCTAGTGAATACAAGTCAAGAGGGAAGGCGAACTCAAAGACATTGTGTTAAGGTGGATGTGTTGCGCCAAAAGGTGCAAATATCACAATTTTACTACAAACACAACATACATTTATGCTCATATAATGTTCTTTTAAGAATGGGTGGTGAATAGGTATAACTATTCCTTTAATCATTGAATGAATGCAAAAAGAAGAAATGGAAAACTGCAGATATTGTTCACTGAAAATATGAACATTAGCACTGTTTCTATAATTAAGTATAAACATTAACACTGTTTTCTATAATAAAGTATAACATTAACACTGTTTTCTATAATTAAAGTATAAACATTAACACTGTTTTCTACAATGAAATATGAACATTTAGCACTGTTTTTATAATTAAAGTACATTAACACTGTTTCTACAATGAAAATATGAACATTTAGCACTGTTTTCTATAATTAAAGTATAAACATTAACACTGTTTCTATAATAAAGTATAACATTAACACTGTTTTCTACAATGAAAATATGAACATTAACACTTTTCTATAATGAAAATATGAACAATAACACAAAATAAAACAGTTTTCTATATGATGCCAAGCTCAAGTTTTGATGAGGTTCTTTCCATATTTTTAAATTGTCTACATCAATACTAAAGTTATGACAAGATATGACTTTCAGACCTTTTCTGGTTCAAATAATAATTTTCAAACATGCCTACTGCGTAAACTCAGATAAAATAATTAGACTGATTAAATTATAAATTCAAAATACATGAAACTGAGATATGTCAAAAGTCTGGCATAGCTACTTACTTCCCCCTTCTTTGACTGTGGGTAGATGTTTGAGGAACTGAAGCTCAGAGAAGTTGTGGACATGCATGGAAGATTGATGCGAGGTCTGATGTGACATCATAGATGCAAAATCTTGTTTTGGATACTCAAAACAAGGAGTTACTTCTCCTGAAAAAATTCACCAAATAAAAGAATACATTAATTGCCATTAGTTAACACATTCTGCCACAAAATGCAGCTTTTATAGCTAGCGCACCAATATCAAAAAGCCATGACTTGTGGCTTTTAATTTATCACGATTTTGCAATCATTTCCACTAAAACCTTGAAATTCTCTTATTACCTGCTTTTCCAGCTTCGTGAGTAAATTGTCCCAACAAAATGCTCATTTAAATCATTTTCATTTATTTTATCCTTGTTAATTCAAATTTTTTTTTTATGTGCAGCCACAGTGTGCTAAACCCCTTAATAGCGAATGTGTTAATGATTAATCATCTTTCTTTCTTTCCTTTCTGCTTACATCCTTTTGAGCATGGAGAGAGATTAAAGCTCAGCTCCCGCTCTTCTGGTGACATCACCCTTCATCACTAGATGCTTCAGTAAAGCTTCCTCCATGTTGTCCCTTCATCTGACACAAGAGTCTGCCTCTGACCCTACTACCCCCTTCTCATTTTATAGATGAAATCACAACTCTTGTCCAGTTTGAAAAGCTCAAAAGGCTATCAGATTACCCACTGCACCAAAAATCCAAGATAGAATTAAAAAAAACAAGACTCCTAAGGAAGAACCCAAGTAATCTTGCGAGGGAAACCATGCGACAACATGCACATGAAAACTCTGTTTTGTCCGGAGACCAGAAAAATAAAACATCCTGTTTGGAACAAGGGCAAGAACTCATAAATACCTGCGGATTTATTCAGTGGCCAAACAACACTAGTCAACCAGCTGGTCGCTATTAGCAAGAAAAACTCAAACTGACAAAAAGTGCATTTTATGTCTATCTATCTATTGTCCTTTCGAGCCGAAGACGGCACATAGGGCAGAACCACAATCTCAAAAACAGAAACCTTGTGTGCCAAAATGGCACATATTGCAGAGATCACTGCTTCTAAAATCTATGGTCTGTTTCCATAACAATGCTTTTTACAATGACAGCTTGTCAAGCCATCGATCAACCTCCTTAGTCGCCTCTTACGACATGCCTGGAAGGTCACAGTGTCACTATTCTTTACATCCCACGTAATGAGGCCCCGGTAACACACGGGGACATTTTATGTACAGAAATGAAAAAGAGAAATTTTCATGTCAAAAGTCATAATTGACAGTTCATCTTCGTTGTACAACTCCATAGTGTCCAGATCACCTCCTTATCATATTCCCCAGTATGAAGCACACCGACCACACAATAGTGAAAGCATTGAAGATGGCTTCAGCTCAGATTCATTAACTAGTAAGGTAAGGTACGAGACTTGAATCGGCGTCTTAACATGCGAGTTTTCACCCATATGTGCTCGGCCGCCTATCCAGAAGTGTTCGGAGACTTCTGGATAGTGTCGCTTCAAGCATCAAAACTCACGAAGTGAGGCAGCATTCCCCACCTTCCCAGAGTAATAATACACTGGTCCCCATTTCTGCCAGTGGTCAGGGATATTTTTGTCTGACCAAGAGTACAACTCACACTGCTCCCAGTGGGAATCAAACACGGATTGTCCAAACATTTAATACCCAGTTGGGTGGTTTTTCCAATAGGCTACCGAGTCCCCCATATTCATTAACTACATAGAATTAATAAGACTGTGACCCAAACCTCCGTAATCGCCTCTTTACTCTTTGTGGCAGATAACAGTGGCTCTATTCTCCCTGACTATGGACAGGGATCCAGTAGCCACAATGGCATCAAAAGTCTTTCATCAGAGGCAATATATATTATCTACCATATCATTAAAGAAATATTTCTATATCAGAAGGAGACCCCATTGAGCAAATGTTTCGGCCCTTTAGCTTCTTGACATAATTGGGGAGATGAGCCTGCCTGGGTCACAGGCGTTTACCGCCTGCTGCATTGAGCCCTATGGCTTACAATATATTTGGTATAATAACTACATTTATTTTGTGCAATCTAATCAAATCTACTTTCTATACTCGGCTGTACAAGACAGTCTCAGCCTTAACCTGCCACAATGACAGCAACAGTCTAAAATGGCTAGTATTTTCACAAAGCCTTTTATATACACTCGCACCCACGCTGCTTCCTGTCAAGGTCTAAATCACACAGTAAGGTGGGTCTGTAACTGGGAAGCCGCGTTAGCTCATGGTTAGTGAACTGACTACCACGGACAGGTAGGGTTCGATCCCAACCGACGGCTTCACAGCAAATGGGTACATTTTTTCTGGAAAGTAAAGCAGCACGCGTAATACTGCCACATTACCCCAAAAAATCTGTGCTGAAAGTCTGTAAAATATAGGCACTAACACCATATTTCCTATACGACTTGGCGTGACGGGTACTTTACTTTTACTTTTTCATCAGCTAACTAACAAATCATTCAATAAACGCAAACAACTCACCATCAAATCACCGGGACAAAGTAAGGAGGTAAATCTTCTGTGCATCACAATGGTTCACAAACAATCTCTGTAAATAACAGATGAAGATTAAATTAGTTGAATAAATCTTACACTTTGTTGAAACTAAATCAGTTCATTGTGTATGTAAACAGCAAGCTACTTGGAACATGAGCATGTTTCTTCATTGCCATCAGCTGACAAGAATATTTTTGGAGTTGCTAAGGGTGCAGTAACTTTTATTAGGGAACAGGCAAATAATTGCAATGCTGTGGTAAAGCTGGTAGCAAGGAGCCAGTAGTGGGGGTGATAACACTCCAAGGTATGGTGACAGTTTTATAAGGAAGGAACACAACACAATACTGACATTTCGGCCTTTAGTCTTCTTCAGAATACAGGGACAACAACAACAAACGGTGAAGCACAATTATCTATAACCACATGTTAGATGATCAAGTGGATGGAGAGGAAAGTAGGATGTTGAAATAGGAAAGGAGAGAGAGATGTGTATGCTACATGAGGAGAGGTAGGATGAGCGTCGAGATATATAAGGAAGAGCCCGAGACTACAGAGTAGAACTAAAATAGTAAAAAGAGAAAAATGTATCATAAAAAAGTATATGAATATGGCATAGCTCGAACAACAGGTCTGTCCTCCGTGATGGAATACATCAGAATGACTTAGTGCGTCAGGCTATATCTGGAAAGCAACATGTGACGGAAACACGCGAGGTATGGATAGACAAAGGACCTGGTCATGGGATAAGACTGACTGGAGCTGTCCTGACAAGTTTTATTACACACACACATATGAGAAAGATTGTAAAAATCAGATGATATGACAAGATGAGAAATGAGGATATATCTGAGAAAGAACAGAACAAGGACCAATTGAGCAATAAATAGGAAATGGAGAGGATTAGAGATACATGTTAAGTAAACTTAATGACAGCATAGCCAGACATGCATTCATATTGAACCCTCAAGAAAATAGAAAACAGAAGGCAAGAAAATAGGAAACAGAAGGCCCAGGAATACATGGAGAAGGGAGGAATACATGGAAACCCTAAAAGAAAGGACACTGGCCTCGACTGGAAGGAAATAAAGTGTCCAAGAATAAGGGATGGACAATAAATCCTTGTTCATGGCCATACTCAGAAAAGGTACTTAAGAGTTTTGCTTCACCAATTGATTGATTGCTGTTTGGTTCTGCTAACTGGATCTGTCCTGAGGAAATTACAGTTGATTCTGCTATCTAGAGCTGTCTTGAGGGAGTTGAAGTTTATTCTGCTATCTAGAGCTGTCTTGAGGGAGTTGAAGTTTATTCTGCTAATTGGAGCTGTCCTGAGGGAGTTGAGTTTATTCTGCTAATTGGAGCTGTCCTGAGGAGTTGAAGTTTATTCTGCTAACTGGATCTGTCCTGAGAAATTACAGTTGATTCTGCTATCTAGAGCTGTCCTGAGGGAGTTGAAGTTTATTCTGCTAATTGGAGCTGTCCTGAGGGAGTTGAAGTTTATTCTGCTAATTGGAGCTGTCCTGAGGGAGTTGAAGTTTATTCTGCTATCTAGAGCTGTCTTGAGGGAGTTGAAGTTTATTCTGCTAATTGAAGCTGTCCTGAGGGATTTGAAGTTTTATTCTGCTAATTGGAGCTGTCCTGAGGGGTTGAAGTTTTTTCTGCTATCTAGAACTGTCTTGAGGAGTTGAAGTTTATTCTGCTAACTGGATCTGTCCTGAGGAAATTACAGTTGATTCTGCTATCTAGAGCTGTCTTGAGGGAGTTGAAGTTTATTCTGCTAATTGGAGCTGTCCTGAGGGAGTTAAGTTTATTCTGCTAATTGGAGCTGTCCTGAGGGAGTTAAGTTTATTCTGCTATCTAGGGCTGTCTTGAGGGAGTTGAAGTTTATTCTGCTAACTGGATCCTGTCCTGAGGAAATTACAATTGATTCTGCTATCTAGAGCTGTCCTGAGGGAGTTGAAGTTTATTCTGCTATCTAGAGCTGTCTTGAGGAGTTGAAGTTTATTCTGCTAATTGGAGCTGTCCTGAGGAGTTGAAGTTTATTCTGCTATCTAGAGCTGTCTGAGGGAGTTGAAGTTTATTCTGATATTAGAGCTGTCTTGAGGAGTTGAAGTTTATTCTGATAATTGGAGCTGTCCTGGGGGGAGATTGAGATTAATTCTGCTAATTGGAGCTGTCCTGGGAGAATTGAGATTAATTCTGCTAATTGGAGCTGTCCTGAGAATTGAGATTAATTCTGCTAATTGGAGCGGTCCTGGGGAGAATTGAGATTAATTCTGCTAATTGAGCTGTCTTGAGGGAGTTGAAGTTTATTCTGCTAATTGGAGCTGTCTTGAGAGAATTTAGATTAATTCTGCTAATTGGAGCTGTCCTGGGAGAATTGAGATTAATTCTGCTAATTGGAGCTGTCCTGAGAGAATTGAGATTAATATCGCTAATTGGAGCTGTCCTGAGAAAACTGAGATTAATCTGCTAATTGGAGCTGTCCTGTGAGAATTGAGATTAATTCTGCTAATTGGAACTGTCCTGGGAGAATTGAGATTAATTCTGCTAATTGGAGCTGTCCTGAGAAAATTGAGATTAATTTTGCTAATTGGAGCTGTCCTGAGAAAATTGAGATTAATTCTGCTAATTGGAGCTGTCCTGGGAGATTTGATAATTCTGCTAACTGAAACTGTCCTGGGAGAATCTAGATTAATTCTGCTAATTGGAGCTGTCCTGTGAGAATTTAGATTAATTCTGCTAATTGAAACTGTCCTTGGAGAATTTAGATTTTATTCTGCTAATTGGAACTGTCCTGGGAGAATTTAGATTAATTCTGCTAATTGGAGCTGTCCTTGGAGAATTTAGATTATTCTGCTAATTGGAGCTGTCCTGGGAGAATTGAGATTAATTCTGCTAATTGAGCTGTCCTGGGAGAATTGAGATTAATTCTGTCTAATTGGAGCTGTCCCTGGGAGAATTTAGATTAATTCTGCAATTGAACTGTCCTGAGAAATTGAGATTATTCTGCTAATTGGAGCTGTCCTGAGAAAATTGAGATTAATTCTGCTAATTGGAGCTGTCCTGAGAAAATTGAGATTAATTCTGTTAATTGGAGCTGTCCTGGGGAGAATTGATATTAATTCTGCTAACTGGAGCTGTCCTGAGAGAATTGAGATTAATTCTGCTAACTGTAGCTGTCCTGAGAGATTGAGATTAATTCTGCTAATTGGAGCTGTCCTGGGAGAATTTAGATTAATTTCTGCTAACTGAAACTGTCCTGGGAGAATCTAGATTAATTCTGCTAATGGAGCTGTCCTGTGAGAATTTGATAATTCTGCTAATTGGAACTGTCCTGGGAGAATTTAGATTATTCTGCTAATTGGAACTGTCCTGGAAGAATTTAGATTAATTCTGCTAATTGGAGCTGTCCTGGGAGAATTTAGATTAATTCTGCTAATTGGAGATGTCCTGGGAGAATTGAGATTAATTCTGCTATTGGAGCTGTCCTTGGAGATTGAGATTAATTCTGCTAATTGGAGCTGTCCTGGGAGAATTAGATTAATTCTGCTAATTGGAACTGTCCTGAAAAAATTGAGATTAATTCTGCTAATTGGAGCTGTCCTGAGAAAATTGAGATTAATTCTGCTAATTGGAGCTGTCCTGAGAAAATTGAGATTAATTCTGTTAATTGGAGCTGTCCTGAGAGAATTGAGATTAATTCTGCTAACTGGAGCTGTCCTGAGAGAATTGAGATTAATTCTGCTAACTGGAGCTGTCCTGAGAGAATTGAGATTAATTCTGCTAACTGGAGCTGTCCTGAGAGAAATTGAGATTAATTCTGCTAACTGGAGCTGTCCTAAGTGCACTGAAGTTGATTCTGATAACTAACTGGAGCTGTCCTGAGAGAATGAGATTAATTCTGTTAATTGGAGCTGTCCTAAGTGCACTGAAGCTGATTCTGATAATTAACTGGAGCTGTCCTGAGAGAATTGAGATTAATTCTGTTAATTGGAGCTGTCCTAAGTGCACTGAAGCTGATTCTGATAATTAACTGGAGCTGTCCTGAGAGAATTGAGATTAATTCTGTTAATTGGAGCTGTCCTAAGTGCACTGAAGCTGATTCTGATAATTAACTGGAGCTGTCCTATGACGAATTCAAGTTTGGATTGAAGAGAGAAAACAATCAATACCCAAAAATACTGTGTGACGCAGGATATATGGAATCAACAAAACACAGATACCTTGGCTTGCTGTAAACATCAACACAACACAAAATGCCCACAACGTCTTCTCTAATGATGGACGGCAAGGTGGTATTATTTGAATTAATGCAGAGAATTATAAAGATGATAACTAATTAGAACAGAACTTTCGAGGCTGCCTTGAGTACAGTGAGGTTTATTCTACAAACTAACCAATCAGACAAGTGTAAGCAGGGCAGGATTTAGGCATAAGCTAATGCTTAGGGCCACGCAATCTCTTTCTTTCATTCCATCGTTCACCCAATGAATACCAAAGGAATTGTTCTCTTCACCATCAGTCCCTAGCAGGACATTAAAAGCCATAGATCCATTGTTTTGTAGTTTGCAGTAGAAATATTAAATATGCGCCTTTCTGCCTAACTAATCCAAATTCAAGCATGTTATTTCTGGGTATTGGGTTGCCTTCCCTCTTTGATCCTTTACTCACTTGGCCAGACTAGACAGGATAGTCTATTACTGGAGGCACTGTGAAAGTGGTAGTAGGGTCTGGAGGCTCACCAATCCTGTCGCAAGCCATCAGTTCTGGTTGCTGACTGCTGTGAGGTGTCTTTCCATTCCAAAATCTGAGGTGCCCAAAAAAATGTTCAGAATTTTTTTTGCAACTACACTTTTTTTCAAATGAGACCTTCTGGTGTTCGTTTTTTAACAGCTGGGCTGGGGCCTCAAAGTTTCATTAGCTTAGGGCCTCTCCTGGCCCTAGGTGAGAGGGAAAGAAATAAAAGAAAAAAACTATCTTTACGACACATACTACCATTGCTGGTGTATGTCGGGGAGGGGGCTCACAATAGACCCAGAGGGATAATGGCCGCTTGGTCAAAGCAGTCACCACGACGAGTGAGACTCTGGATTTTTATTTCACCCTTATAGAAAAAATCCGCTATATAGCCAGCGAAACTTTGGATTTAGCCACACGCACCTCTGATAAAAGAAAGAATAACATAAACAACAACTCACTTAATAAAGTCCAGACCTCCATCCTCTGAGAACCTGCTCCGACCAGCATAAGACTTTCTCAGATCTAGGTGCAGCTGAAGAGGGCCTCCAAAACCATCATGGAGGCTGCACGAAATGGAACTTCAAATGAATCATGATGATGATTTTATCATAAAAACATAATATCGCTAGTGTGTGTGTTTTACCAATAAAGAACATGTGGCACAACACCAGCAAGGTAGTAAAATTAAAATTACTAAAGACAAGTATCTTCCCGAAACAATAAATGATTGTGAATCATGGACAATCTCACAAACAGCAGGAAGAAAATTGATTATTTGAACAAAATGCCACAGAAGAATCTTTAAGATATCCTGGGATAAGGAAAAAGAGCAATGAAGACATACTAAAGATACAAGCATTAAAAGAACTGACACTATCTAGAGGAAATTAAAATACTATGGTGATATCAAAAGACAGCGGGCTGGAAAGAACAATAATGGAAGGTAAAGTTCATGGGTAACGCATCAGGTGTAGACAAGAAGATGGTGGTTCAAGACATCAAGGAGACCCTGAACATAGCGACAGAAGTGGGAGATCTGGCTAGAGACAGACACTCTTTTAGACAGGCTGTGGTGAATGCAATGTTTCTGCAAAGGACAAGTGACCTGATGGTGAATAAATGAAACAATTCTGTCATTTCAGAGGATGGAATACATCAGCAGGCACCACTGGCTACAAATCAAAGTATTTATTCTACAGTATTTGAATGTGGATTGAGTCAAAAGATTTGTGGACAGACATCCCTATAACAAAAAGTAGAGGACCAGACCCCATAGTATGTGATTATAGACAAACTTAAAACTGGCAATACAGCTGCAGGTCTGTCCATATAGTTACTGCTTACTTGCGTTCACTCGATGACTAAAGGAATACACCTTTTCGTCGTCACCTCTTTAAAGGATGTGAAATGGCGTGTATACATTTAGTTGTGGTCTGCAGTAAAGCTGTGATCTTGGCACCATTTGACCCAACACATCCGACTTCCATCTCCTTTTGAGTACTGGGTCATCTTCTCTCTTTGATCCTTACTCACTTGGCCAGGCTAGACAGGTTAGCGTGTTTTCTAGAGGCACTGTGAAGTGGTGGAGTAGGGTCTGGATGGCTCAGGTTCACAGATCAGGCGAAAATATCATCAGCTGTGAGAAATTGACAGCAGCTTCCAGCTCTGGTATTGTGAGGAGCCATAGCCTCCAAATAGTTACATTAATTCAGAACTAACACACAACTAGCAGACATATAAATGAATATAAATTGCCCATCATAACTAATGCAGAACTAACACACAACTAGCAGACATATAAATGAATATAAATTGCCCATCATAACTAATGCAGAACTAACACACAACTAGCAGACATATAAATGAATTACCCATCATAATTAATGCTAAATTTTAATAGTGCTGGTACTGATATTACTTAGAAGGTAGTTTGATGATTTCTATATTAGTCTAGAGTCTCTTGTATTTGCATTAAAGTTATAATTCAGTTATGTATGCACTTATAGTGAGAGAGTTTTAGCTTCTGCTGTATCAAACCAACCAACAATAGCACAGAAAGTGTTACCTGTCACTGTGATTAACCCCTGTAAGATCTCATGTGCAAATGTCCGCTGTCTGGGCAAAAATTGTTAAGAAAATCTCCATTTACCAAAGATGGATGTGTCAGGCAAAAAGGCACAGATATTTCGGCTTTACTGTAAACTAGCAACACAACGCACCTACGACTACTTAATGGAAGAAAGCTAAGAGGAGAAAATATTAAAATACTCTCTCTCTCTCTCTGCAACCACAACTCAATCAGAATAGGATTCCAGACTCTCTCATGAAGTCAGCTGTCTGTTTAAGTGATTCGATTGCCCCATATAGTTTCTCTTCCAGGGAGGTGGGTGTGGACCACATTGCTCTTCTCAGGTCTGTGTACTGGGGGCAATCCTGTAGAACATGTTTTGTAGTCATATTGTCCAGTGTACAGTGGCATAGGTTGGTTGTACCTATTATGAATTTGGTGAACATGTGATTCCTCATTCTATTGTGGCCAGTGCGTAGGCGAGTATGATGACTTGATCCTCCTTGATAGTTGGTGGTATCCGTCACTCTCATTATGCTTTGGGTGTTCTCGTTTCCATTTTTCATGGAACTGACCTTTGAGAAAGGATTTGGTTTCATCATAACTGAGCGATGGTTCTCTTGTGGTAATCTCCCTACCTCTTTAGCTAATCTGTCTGCGCGATCGTTCCCGTGTATATTACAGTGTGATGGTGGTATCC
This sequence comes from Megaustenia siamemsis, assembly GCA_032433765.1. Classification (NCBI taxonomy): domain Eukaryota; kingdom Metazoa; phylum Mollusca; class Gastropoda; order Stylommatophora; family Ariophantidae; genus Megaustenia; species Megaustenia siamemsis. The sequence continues at coordinate 72,541,443 of JAVIAB010000041.1, read as the reverse complement.
ACAGAATGACTACTCTCTGGAAGTTATTGCAAAGTTGGTATTAAAATATTGACAAGCAATTACTGACCTGGTAGTAGCATCCCTTGGACACACATGCCCAAATGGTTGATCTTTGTGGAAGATATCCTGAACTGAGCTCATATATCTACAGAAAAAAAAAAAGACAACAAAAGACAACAAAAGACTTGGAAGTCTTTACTTTGATAAATTATTTTAAGACTTGAGGTCTTAACTTCAATAAATTATTTGCAAATTACTTCAAACAAGTCTTCAACTAATAAAGACATCATATATACCAGGTAAAGTGAGTCACATAACAGTGTTTGAATGCCAGCTTTTGAAGGTGAAAAGGCAATCATATTCTTTCTTCCTTTCAGCCCCCTGTGGCATATAGGTCTTCAATAAACACTTTCAAAGATGATGTTTCTTGTCATTCCCTTAAGAATGCTCCATGTATTCCCTGTCCTCGTCATCTCTGCTTCCGTTTGTTTTCTTAAAGTGTATTTTGGTCTTCTCCCTTGTGGATTTTTCAAAAAGGGTTTGTTATGTAAAAACTCTAAGTTGGTTTCTGCAGTGTCTCCTATCCAGCACCATCGTTTTTATCCTATTTCTTTGTCCACTAGTATTTGTCTGGTACTTTCCCATTGTTCCAAGTTAGGGATTTTGTCCTGTCATCTCCATTCCTTTATTCTGCAATCCATTAATGAAAGTCGATCTCTTTGTTATCATTTTTGTTGTTCTCCATGTTTCACGGCTATATAATGAGATTGATTAAACATTAGAGCTGAACATTTTTATTTGTGTATTTAACCTAATTATCTTTCTTCAACATTTTAATTTTTAAACAATAATCAGGTGCTGATTTATAGTTAGGCAGTGGCTTTGTATGGTTTAATAGCTAGTTCACATATTCAATATTAAATAAATATCACACTATTATGAATTATCTATCTTGGAAGTCACATTGATCGAGAAGGGGATACAAGTAAAGAAATTAGAATCAGAATAGCTAAAGCAGCAATGTCTTTCAGAAGCCTTGAAAAGTTGAGGAAATCAAAACTCATCACCACAAACACAAAACTTAGACTATTCAAATCAAATGTACTATCAACCCTTACGCATGCGTGTGAAAGCTGGAAAACAACAAGAGATATAGAAACAAAGTTGAACGCATTCGAAAATAAATGCCTAAGGAAAATACTTGGTATAGCGTGGAACGAATTAAAAACAAATGAGGAAATTAGAGAAATCGCCAATCAACCACTAATATCCTCAGTAATAAAGAAAAGACGATGGTCATATGTTGGACATGTGATGAGAAGAGATAATAACCGAATAGCAAAGCAAGCCCTCATGTGGGAAACAACAGGTAAGAGAAAAAGAGGAAGACCCAGGGAGACACTGAGAAGAACATTGATGAGAGAGGCAAGAGCAGCAGGATTCGGCTCCCTCAATGAGATAGAGCAGCTTGCACAGAACAGAGACAAATGGCGAGATTTGATAAAATATCTTTAAAAGAAAACTGCTAGAACAAAATTCAGATAGGAGAAGGAGTATCTTGGTCTACGCCCTATGGGCCGGCTAAGGCTCGAAAGGTCAATAGATAGATAGATTATGAAAAATAACATGATTTTATTTTACTTGCATTGCTATAAACATTCACTGAATTCTCACTGAATGAAATGTGAGTTTAGTGATTGTTAATCAACTTTAGACAATTCCAAAATGTAATAGAACACTCAATTATTGTATCAATTTTTTTTTTTAAATCATGTTAATTATGAAAGAAGTATATGTGCTTTCTTCAGTTCAAGATGGCATCTGTATGTGGACAGTGTTTTCCATTACAGTATGTGTGTCTTGTTTCAGAATACGCAGGTTACACACGGTGTACTGCTTGGATTGTGTGCTGTTTGGATGTTCATGTCTGTTGTGTTTAACTTCTGACGGGCTGGAGGGTGGTGAAATTCTTGTTGTTAAGTGGATATGCGTTTTCTTTTCAATCGGGATAGACCTATCGGTGATAGGTCATTGTTTTCACTGTTGCACTGGTGAATGACTATTTCCAACAGCGGCTTTATCGTCCAGTTTGCTCACTTTTTTCATGACAAGACTCAGGAGAGTTCAAAGGCTATAGGAATAAACCCAAACAGAAAATCCGGAGGAAGGGACCCTAAGGCAGTCGGTGGTGTATTATCCATCTTCTGGCATCTTCTGCAACTCAGCTTTGTTCAGAACATAAGGACCTGTCCTTCCTTTGTAACGCTTCAAAGAGGAGCCAAGAGGTGGGTAGTGCATTTTGGGAAAAGCACTATCTCCATATTATTGGCCCAGGCATAGCAAGCAAACATAAATGTCAGTTCCATCCTCATTAGGACATCTTATTCGTTCTGCGGATGGGTAAGTCTATCCAATATTGGCAGATTCACCCACAAAAGATGCTGTTCAGCAAAGCAGCATCCAGCGTAAGACACTAATATTTTCACCAAACTACTGACTTGTCATAATTGCTTGCCACCAACCATCTGTCAAGACGCCAAAGGCCACATAATATGTGCTTTATTGACAGCAAAGATGTATTCATTCATCATTTTGTATTATCAAACTCATATATATTGTTTAAGGTACATATCATGGTTGCTTGTTATTGATATTTTAAGTTTTGATTTGCTCATTTTGTCTTTCCAGAACGATAACTTACACATATTTCTTCTATTTCACACTCAAAGTGATTAAGAGAAACTGTATTTTAAAATTGTAAACCTTCTGTGGTAACAAATGGAATGTTGCATCACTAGAAACTCTCAGATTTGCCAAGCCTTGTTCTTTTTTTTAAGAGCACTAACTACTAAAATACCATTCAAACATAGATGCTAACTTGAGATAAACAGTTTTGTTTTGTATGTGATGTCACAGATTTAAACCACTTCCATAAAATATCAATTCTAAGAATGAGTGGAATGTACTAGACTCAGGACATCATCCATGAACGATGCAAAATTGTAAACATTGTAACTAAAAAGCCACATTCAGGTGAAAACAAATAGCTGTTAGAGCCATATATAAATCTCTTACTCTAAAACTGTGGTATGGATATCTTTAGCAGCATCTGCCCCATCCACTGTAAAAAAAAACTCTCCAGGACCTGTGGATGCATAGTTCCCCACCGTCAGCCAGAAGGAGTTTTCATGATGCGCAACAGCTCGAATAGTTACCAACTGAAATAAACCAACAGGAATACTTCTACTCTTTATGGTGTAACAAGATAAAATGCTGGTAGTATTTAGAAAATCTTTCATAAATTTAAACACAGAAAGAGTTTTCATGATGTGCAACAGCTCGAATAGTTACCAACTGAAATAAACCAACAGGAATACTTCTACTCTTTATGGTGTAACAAGATAAAATGCTGGTAGTATTTAGAAAATCTTTCATAAATTTAAACACAGAAAGGCTAATTCCTCTTCTAGTAAGGGGTATCTTATTCAACCATGGAGTTGGGAACCAGGGGATCCTTTCTTTAATATTTAGTTGTATTAACACATTCTGTACCAAAGACAATTTTTAAAAAAGAAGAAGAAAGTTGTATGGTAACAGCTTTATGTGATAATTAACAAAAACAAAAGTCAACATTTTGGCCAAGTAGGCCTTCAGCTGGAACAACAAACAACAACACAAAAATATATATAAGGATATATACACAAATCTAACTACATGGCGATAATATGCTAGATACTCAAGAAAGGAAATAAAAAGAGGTCACTACCCTGTGGTCCAGAGCGTGGTCAGCTTCTGAATGAACTAAAATAAGTGGGCAGGCTGACCAACAATATATCTCACTGACCAGGCAGACGGAACGTTTCTAAAAATATGGGGAGGTGGGTACAAGATACATATAAACTGTGTATATCTAACTGTGTGTGTGCACAACGAACAGATGTGTAAAAAAAGCATGTGTACATAACCATACATGCATACAGGCATAAATCTGTATATATTACCACAAAGCACACAAAGAAAACTCGAAGGTGTCAAAATGTGCCAATACATGCAGACAAATACACATATACGTAAACGTTTGGTAGCGCATGGGGGTAAGAAATGTGTGGCAGGCCACATTATGAATGTTAATTACCCTGTAAAGCTGTTAGCATACCACTTATTTCTTCTTTTTAAAAATTGTCATTATCATCAGCTTTACAGCAGCTTCGCATCTCTATGCATCTTGGTGCCTTTACTCCTCTGTACCAAGGAGCCACAATATGCAGCTGACTTGAGAAACCCAGGAGCCACATTTTGTATTAAGTAAGTAAAGTACCCCGTCACACCAAGTGGCGTATAGGGAAATATGGTGTTAGTGACCATATATTTTTCAGACCTTCGGGACATGATTTTGGGGTAATGTGGTCGGTATTACGCCCGTGCTGCTTTACTTTCCCAGAAAAAAAATCCGGTACCCATTTAAGGCTGGGTGAACCCGGAAGCCGTCGGTTGGGATCAAACCCTACCACTTGTCCTTTGTAGTCCAGTTCACTAACCACTGAGCTATCGCGGCTCCCATCCACATTTTGTGGCTTTTAATTTATTGACATTTCGGCAGTTATTTCTACTAAAATCTGGTACTTTCTCTTATTTAACCTCTTCACCTCTTGAGCACATTGTCCAAACAAACTGTGTGTTTAGATCAAATTTAATTTATTTTCTTACTGTTATTTCAAATATTGTTTAATTTACAAAAGGCATGGCCATACATAGCGTGTTGACCCACCCCAATGTAGCATGTTAAAAAGTAAAAGTTCCTCCCCTGCTAGGCATATGTGGAATACGGGTGTTAGTGGCACTATTTTTCCGTGACCACAGCATATTTTTGAGTAATGTGGTCGGTATCATCCCAGGTTACTTCTACTTCCAGAAAAATTTATGGTGCCCATTTTTAGAGGCCTGGTGAACCTCGGAAGCTCATTAGCCAAAACAATTTTAAATCTCTAGGAACTGAACTCTGACCATTCTTATCACATTAACCACAAATTTAATTCCATGAGGAACACAAACAACATAAATATGTGCCAATGATGAGTTCATACCTGGATAGTGAACTGAGGCTGAGCGGAGCTGACCTTAAACAAACTGACTGTTGAACTGTTCAGGCACATCCTGTAGGGACCCTTGTTGCCTTTTCCCTGACCTAATCCTCTAGGCTGCATTAAGACTTGCCACACATGTTCTAGGAAAAGCAACAGAAGACACATATCAATTAAAAGACATCAGCGAAGAAGAAATGTTGAAGAAAGCAGTGCAGTATTATGAGGTGTTTTTGTTTGTGTTCACCAGTTTTTATATCTCCAGTGAAGTCCTGAGGACTCAATTTTGCGTGAAGTCACTTTTTCTTATTTTTTCACACTAGCAGCCATGTGCTGAGATGTCCCATGCCATAAAGGCAGATATTCTCTGACTTTGAAGTACCTACACTTTGATAATTTTATCCTCAAGAGTTTTAACGTAGATTTTTCCTACTAATTTGTGCCTACCCTTTTCAAGTTCCAGCTGCCAATGGTTCTTCTTTAAAGTACACAGAACTCACACGGGAACTCCTGTTTTTCACAGTTTACAAGCGGGCGAGAGATCAGATCTCACTACCCAAAGCCCAGGGTAGAGTAAAGCCACAGGTTTGATATAATTTTTTTTTAATTGTCCACTGCTTGTGGTGTAAAATGAACCCAGGATCTTCTTGTCTAGAGGCCAACATCATACCTCTAGACCTCCAAGGTGCCCCCTTCCAAGGTTAATTTGTCTGCTTCTACAATGAGCTGCTGGAATAGGATCTTGATCCATTCTGGTTCACTGATTCAATTTTCAACAGTGAGCTAAGAGTCAGTGACCATATGCACCACCAGGTATCTTGGAGCCCATAGTGTGAGAGAAAGTAACAAATGACCTAACATCTTGATGCCTCAGCCAGACACAATGAGAGATTTGCCAGTTCTCCACTTCATCTCTCTGCTCATCTTGCTCTCTCAGCCTGACACAATGAGAGATTGCCAGTTCTCCACTTCATCTCTCTGCTCATCTTGCTCTCTCAGCCTGACACAATGAGAGAATTGCCAGTTCTCCACTTCATCTCTCTGCTCATCTTGCTCTCTCAGCCTGACACAATGAGAGAATTGCCAGTTCTCCACTTCATCTCTCTGCTCATCTTGCTCTCTCAGCCTGACACAATGAGAGAATTTGCCCGTTCTCCACTTCATCTCTCTGCTCATCTTGCTCTCTCAGCCTGTCACAATGAGAGAATTTCCCGTTCTCCACTTCATCTCTCTGCTCATCTTGCTCTCTCAGCCTGACACAATGAGAGAATTGCCAGTTCTCCACTTCATCTCTCTGCTCATCTTGCTCTCTCAGCCTGACACAATGAGTGAATTGCCAGTTCTCCACTTCATCTCTCTGCTCATCTTGCTCTCTCAGCCTGACACAATGAGAGAATTGCCAGTTCTCCACTTCATCTCTCTGCTCATCTTTCTCTCTCAGCCTGACACAATGAGAGAATTTCCCGTTCTCCACTTCATCTCTCTGCTCATCTTTCTCTCTCAGCCTGACACAATGAGAGAATTGCCAGTTCTCCACTTCATCTCTCTGCTCATCTTTCTCTCTCAGCCTGACACAATGAGAGAATTGCCAGTTCTCCACTTCATCTCTATGCTCATTTTCTCTCTCAGCCTGACACAATGAGAGAATTGCCAGTTCTCCACTTCATCTCTCTGCTCATCTTTCTCTCTCAGCCTGACACAATGAGAGATTGCCAGTTCTCCACTTCATCTATTCTCAAAACATTTACAGGGTGGCAGAGGAGACCAAGACTAACATGGACGAGTAACATCAAAAGAATGGACAAATCAGCCTATGACAACTTGCACATCAAAGCAAGAGACATAGCAGAATTGCGCTCACATGGTAGCCAACCTTGTTGCAGAGATGGCACTCGATGATGAGATGATAAATCTAAAAGACTTAAAACAATACTCTCTCTCTCTCATATCCAGATTAAAAACACCAAAGGACAAAAACGATCTCTGCTCTTGAAGGTACAGACGTCATATCATTATAAGAATCATTAGTAGAAACATCATAGAAGTGACCAACAGATCTGTATTATGTTTTACAGACGACAACAAAACATTTGACAAAGTAACGCATCATAAAATAATTAAAATTGTAGAAAGTATAAATGCTGACAGCGATTATCTAAGAATGTACTTGTCTCTTTCATCATCAGGTCGCATGTCCTTTGCAGAACGTTGCATTCACCACAGCCCGTCTAAAAGAATCTCTGTCTCTTGCCAGAGCTCCCACAGAACGTTGCATTCACCACAGCCCGTCTAAAAGAATCTCTGTCTCTTGCCAGAGCTCCCACAGAACGTTGCATTCACCACAGCCCGTCTAAAAGAATCTCTATGCCCATATCTCCCACTTCTTCCGTTGTCACGTTCAAGGTCTCCTTGATGTCTTGAAAACCACATTCGTTCTTGGTCTGCCTCTGATGTGTCGCCCATGAACCATTATTATTCTTTCCTGCCCGCTGTGTCTTCTGACATGATCATAGTATTTTTATTTCTTCTGTAGAATTGTGTATTTAAGTCAGCTTTTTTTAATGCTTAAATCTTGTAATGTCTTCATTGCTCTTTTTCATTATCCATGGTATCTTAAAGATGTTTGTCTGTAGCATTTTGTTTCGAATAAATCGATTTTCTTCCTTGCTGTTTGCGAAATTGTCCATGATTCACAACCATATGTTGCTATCGGGAAGGTACATTTCCTCAGTAATACATCTTCGTGGCGTTTAATTTTTGCGTTGCTATTGCAATATCTTCTTTCAAATCGCTTTTATGCAGTCTCCATTGTTAGTTACATCAGATCCCTGATACTCATAGTTTTTTTACAATTTCAAGTTCTTCACTATTGATGATTTTGGGTTGACCTTTTGTTTTGTATAGTATCTTTGTTTTCTGTTTGTTTAGATAGAGGTCTGATTTGCTCTTCACTATGTGGGTTTTTTTTTTTTACACACTAAATTGTCTCTTTTAATCCCTTTTGCACTGTTTTGCTCTTTCATATTGGCTGTAAACATAGGAACGGCATACACAAACTTTCCACGAATGCACCATCGTCTATATTTAGTACTAACCAATCAGCAGATGACACCAAGCCAGGAAATTTCTAAAATTGGTCAGTATCTAGGTCAATGACTTATACGTTACCCCGACGCCGGGTCAAAGGTCAGCCACCTTCACGGACTCGGTGAGATCTATCTTATTGAGTGACTGAAAGGGGTCAGGAGTCAATGGGGGTGGATTTGGGAGAGGGTGAATGGCCAGTTGTGATTGCGTCGGTATCAGCAACAATGGAGATTGATGTTGGCAAATTCAACAACTGTTGATGAAGTAGGTGCTAACGCACTTATATGATAACAACTTGAAATTAGTACTTCAGTAACAACTTGGTAATTTACGAGTTTGACGTCGTAAATTAAAATGATCTCTCGTACGAGAAACAACGCGAGGGTAAAGTCCTGTTTCCTAATAAAAAAATGGTAATTTCCTAGTTTGATCAGATATAGTATTTCAGTTTGGAAGAGTGATGTCCCCTAAAATATGTCTGCCAAAATACAGTGGTTCTACGCATTCTTGGCGTTGGGGGGTCATTACGCTGGCATGTAATCATTTCGGAGTATCTGTTGATTGGGCGTTGGGTCCAGGGTTAGGTTTAGCTTTAGTGTTAAATATTTATAAATATATTATAACGCGTGACAAAAACGACGCCACTCGGCCTAATTATGATCTTCTGATCGAAGGGAATTGTGCGGTTGATTACCAATCGCCGTAATGACCCCAACGCCAAGAATGCGTAGAACCACTGTATTTTGGCAGACATATTTTAGGGGACATCACTCTTCCAAACTGAAATACTATATCTGATCAAACTAGGAAATTACCAAAAAAATAATAATAAAAAATGGGTTAGTGATGAACAGAGATCACTGTTAGTCTTTGGAACCACTGAAGTTTTGTTCCAGAGGAGATAGCCTTAATTTACGACGCTAAACGCGTTATTTACCAACAACTTTATATTAGATGGTTGTGCATCAATAACAACTTCATGTTCGATAATAGTACATCAATAACAGCTTAATGTTAGATAACAATATAACAGTACATCAATAACAGCTTAATGTTAGATAACAAGATAACAGTACATCAATAACAGCTTAATGTTAGATAATAGTATGCCAATAACAGCTTAGTGCTAGATGGTAGTGCATCAATAACAACCTAATGTTAGATAACATTGCATTAATAACAACTTTAAGTAAGGTTATACAAGAATAATTCTTTATTAAGTAAAATAAAAAGTAAAGTTAAAAAAAGGAAGCTGCCTCCCCTGACTTGACAGTCGTATGTTGTATGTCTGTGCAACCATATTTTCTCATAACAGCAGGATATTTTGTGGGTGGTGTGGTCGGCATTATGCCAGGCCGCCTTACGTGATGGTACAAGAATATCAACTCTATTTACTAGATGATGGTATATTAACAGCAACTCTAAAACAGGTGGTGATACAAGAACAACTACTCTATAGTAGGTGGTGATACAAGAACAACTACTCTACAGCAGGTGGTGATACAAGAACAACTACTCTACAGCAGGTGGTGATACAAGAACAAACTACTCTATAGTAGGTGGTGATACAAGAACAACAACTCTATAGCAGGTGGTGATACAAGAACAACTACTCTACAGCAGGTGGTGATACAAGAACAACACTATATAGTAGGTGGTGATACAAGAACAAACTACTCTACAGCAGGTGTGGATACAAGAACAACTACTCTACAGCAGGTGGTGATACAAGAACACTACTCTACAGCAGGTGGTGATACAAGAACAACAACTCTACAGCAGGTGGTGATACAAGAACAACAACTCTATAGCAGGTGGCTTATACAAGAACAACAACTCTGTAGCAGGTGGTGATACAAGAACAAAAACTCTATAGCAAGTGGTGATACAAGAACAACAACTCTGTAGCAGGTGGTGATACAAGAACAACTACTCTATAGCAGGTGGTGATACAATAACAACAACACCACAGTAGGTGGTGATACAATAACAACAACTCTATAGCAGGTGGTGATACAAGAACAAAACTCTATAGCAGGTGGTGACACAAGAACAACTCTATAGCAGGTGGTGATACAAGAACAACAACTCTTTAGCAGGTGGTGATACAAGAACAACAACTCTATAGCAGGTGGTGATACAAGAACACAGCTCTATAACAGGTGGTGATACAAGAAAAGCTCTATAACAGGTGGTGATACAAGAACAACTTTATAACAGGTGGTGATACAAGAATAACAATATTATATTAGGTGATAATACAAGAACAATTATATAATATGTGATGATACAAGAGTAACAACTCTATATTAGATGATGATACAAGAATAACAACTCTATATTAGGTATGATACAAGAATAACAACTCTATATTAGGTATGATACAAGAATAACAATTCTATATTAGGTATGATGCAAGAATAACAACTCTATATTAGGTATGATACAAGAATAACAACTCTATATTATGTATGATACACAAGAATAACAACTCTATATTAGGTATGATACACAAGAATTACAACTCTATATTAGGTATGATACACAAGAATAACAACTCTATATTAGGTATGATACAAGAATAACAACTCTATATTAGGTATGATACAAGAATAACAACTCTATATTAGGTATGATACAAGAATAAAAACTCTATATTAGGTATGATACACAAGAATAACAATCTATATTAGGTATGATACACAAGAATACATGTAATTCTAGATCAAGTAGCCACGAGACATCAGTAACTTAAGCTAATGTGATTGTTGAACATAAGTAAGACCAACTTATATAACAACAACAAAGACAAATAACGCTAATTAATCACAACATAAGTAACTGGCGAAGACAACAATACTAAAGATTAGACCACGATAACAATGACTTCAGGTGATCTTTGCATAATAAATATAGATATATAGTGCGTATAGGAGGTCAGATACAAACGCACAATATCATGAGTGCAGAAAGGTCATGCCTGCACGATCACCGTGACCCCGACACACAACTTATTTAAACCCGCAACTCGGTCCGACTATAAATCAAACTAGTCGTTTTATTTCCCCTTGCTAATTAAAATCAAGTGCATTTACAGTTTAGACACACAAACGTCAATTGATTATTTGTATTTATGTATTTTAATTACTTTTTTTTACGTTTTAGTCCAACCTAAATTACTTTCTGAGAACGTTATGTGTATTTTTTTTATATTTATTTTTTAAAACTGTTTTTTGCACCTAGTTTTTCTTGACAATTCGTTTTACTTTTAATTAAATTATTCGTCTATGAATGCACACCCACTTTGGATCTACGGTCACAAGCACCTTCTCACTTGGGGAAGAGTTTAAACAAGGAACCGTAGAGGCAGTTTCAAAAGTTGGAAAACATAACCAATGAGCATGAGCACAAAACTAACATCCAGGACAAATATTTGACTTCTTCAAAGCTGTTTGCGTCAGCACACACTTCTATCATCATCATGTGCCATACCGGTTGGCGTAGACGATCGTGTCCTTCCACAATCTTCTATCTATACAGTGCATCGTATCAGTTCTGTTGTTGACTGTTTTCTATACCATGGACACCAAGGCATCTAGTATTTTCTCTTTTTGTCGCCCGCGATCTCTCTTTCCTTTTATTTTGCCAGTTGTAACCAGTATTCCAACTTTCCTCTTCTCATGGTGTGCCCAAAAAATGTTGATTGCTTCTTTCTGATATTTTTTTTAGGAGCTGCCTTTTTGTGTTGGCCTCTTTGAGAACTTTCTCATTGGTCTTTTTAGCTGTCCAGGGAACTTTCAACATTCTTCTGAGAAATCCCACCTCTGTGGCCTCTGATCGTCTTTTCATTTGTTTGTCTACTGTCCATGATTCGCTTCCATAGGTCAGAATTGGTTTTATATAGCATCGATGAACTCTCTCACTTCTATTGACATAGATTTATTGCAGAAGATATTTATTTTTTTTCATTTTCTCTGAAATCCTATTTTGGCCTGAGCTATTCTGCTTTTTATTTCTGTGGTGCATCTTCCATCTGATGTTATTATTGTGCCCAATTATTTGAAACGTTGCACTTGTTTCAGGTTTATCTTATCACACTTTTATATGGGGATCCGAACCTTGGATAACATCTGCAAGTTAGACAAGCTTCCGTGAAACGTTGACTTGGACAAATAATGAACATCATATGGAAGAACAAAGGAAGTAACCGACTCTTATGTCAGATCCCGGCACGGTCTACACTTACCTCTATTGGGAGTGAAATAAAAACTGACCCGAACACTTCGCAGCGACAGCAAGCGGTCTCTCCAATTCTACAATTCCCCCCCCCCCCCCGAAAATGTCATTAAATTGTTAAGTGGTAGGGGGTAATTTTTTTTTTAGCTGGGTGTGGTCAGCACTGCATCAATCCACAATCTTTCCTCATTAAAAAAAATGTCTTCCTAACCATATTAGGGTTGGTGAGAGCAAAACCGGTCGGTAGAGTCCAGGAATATGTTCTCAGTGGACACAACTGTAAGGACGACACAAGAGTGCTGACCAACAAAACAGGTCGGTAGAGTCCAGGAATATGTTCTCAGTGGACACAGCTGTAACGACGACACAAGAGTGCTGACCAACAAAACCGGTCGGTAGAGTCCAGGAATATGTCTCAGTGGACACAGCTGTAAGGACGACACGAGAGTGCTGACCAACAAAACCGGTCGGTAGAGTCCAGGAATATGTTCTCAGTGGACACAGCTGTAAGGACGACACAAGAGTGCTGACCAACAAAACCGGTCGGTAGAGTCCAGGCATATATTCTCTGTGGACACAGCTGTAACGACGACACAAGAGTGCTGACCAACAAAAACCGGTCGGTAGAGTCCAGGAATATATTCTCAGTGGACACAGCTGTAAGGACGACACAAGAGTGCTGACCAACAAAACGGTCGGTAGAGTCCAGGAATATATTCTCTGTGGACACAGCTGTAAGGACGACACAAGAGTGCTGACCAACAAAACAGGTCGGTAGAGTCCAGGCATATGTTCTCAGTGGACACAGCTGTAACGACGACACAAGAGTGCTGACCAAACAAAACCGGTCGGTAGAGTCCAGGAATATATTCTCAGTGGACACAGCTGTAACGACGACACAAGAGTGCTGACCAAACAAAAGCCACTATCTACGACACTGTCACCATCACTGGAGTCTGCCGAATGACCCAAGAATGAAGGCACTTGTCTAGTGCAGTCGTCGCGAGGTTTCGGGTCTGAGTTTTTATTTTACCCCCCTTTAAGGAAAAAAAAAAACACTTTTGACCAGCGGGATTCGAACCCGCGTTCTCCTGGAATGGAGCCCACCTAATTATCGCCTCGGCCACCACAAACAGCGTACAGTGTAAACCGAAATGCCACTTTCTGGATACAACAAGCAGGAGACAAATAATAATAAATGAATATTATTCTAGAGAGAAACTTCCGAGGCAATAATCAGCGAATCAATTCAGAGGAAGAGGTATGTTTACAGCACTCGGAAAAATTGACAAATAATCAACAACCTAGCGTTTGGCTTTTCGTGGCAAGGCGCTGTGCCACTGAGTACGGGTTTGATCCTGCTTTGGTCCATATTTTTTTCTGTTGATTATTTGTCATTTTTTCCGAGTGCTGTAAACATACCTCTTCCTCTGAATTGACTCGCATACAACAAGCAGCTATGTTTAACTTAATTTCCCCCCCCCCCATCAATGATTCGAACTTGGAACGAGAACCTTAATCTCAGTGAGGCTACGTCCTTCACTACCCTCCCCCCCCCCCCCCACACACACACAATCAAGCATGTTCAGGTCACAGAAGAGGGCAAACCTTCACACACGAGAACGTGTACAAAAACAAAAGCTTTCTAGCGCACGACAGGGCTGGAGGACACGGCGAGGACTGAACTAGAATCGAGACAACCAGGATGCCGTAAACGTAAAACAGTTCCCCCCCCCCTCCCCCTCTCAGACCTCAGCTGTGTTGCGCGACAAAGGATTCTCAAAACAATGCCACCTTATCGCTTACAAAGCTCAATGAGGAATATTATATAGATTCTAATAAACACTGATTGTAGATTAATTTAAACTATTAAACACTGATTGTAGATTAATTTAAATATTAAACACTGATTGTAGATTAATTTAAACTATTAAACACTGATTCGGTAGGCATTTCTTGTCAGGAGGTGGGACAATATAAAAATGAATGAGTGATAATTTGTCTAAAACAGGCCTAAGCTACAGACAGCTAAAAAACACAAAATATCTATCTATATTTTGTTCGCCTAACTATTGTCCATGCCTGCAATGTCGTTTCCTCTATCAATGTTACTGAATCATTTCCGAGGAAGAGTTATGTTTACAGCACTCGGAAAAAAAAATCACAAATAATCAACAACAGAAGTAAAAAATTAAGAACAATACATGGTCCGAAGCAGGATCGAACACGTACTCTTTGGCACAGCGCTTTGCCACGAGAAACAAACGCCAGAACACAAGGCCAACTCAAGCTTTCTAGAACATAAGCTCTCATTGATGATGTCTTTCACGTAGGTGGCGCTCGTGATATATATATATATATACATGTTATATAATATTATATATATATATATATATATATATGTATATATATATATATATCACATTTTTAAAAATATTTATATTAAAATATTTTTTATTATAAATTGTCCCCTGTATAAATGTTACTGTTTGTGTGTGTAATTATTGCAGTGGCCCATATAGTTTTGTCTGTAGTGTTGTATCTATAGGGGGGAATGGATTTTTATCCGTCTACTTACTATATTCAATACAATCTTAAAGTATATGTTCAGCAGACAGGGGCACCTGTGCACGTAAGGGGGTAAAGGCGTATAGATGCATCAAGATGAATAAAAATACCAAGCTAATGTAAAGCTGAAGATAAGAATTACAATTTTAAAAAATAAAATAAAAAGTGATATACTAACAGCTTTACGTTGGTGAAAAACAAAACAAAAGTAGAACGGCGCTTCAGCCTAGTAGACCTTCAGCTGGAACAATAAACTACTGTCCACATGTGCATGAGGTGTCAATCTTGAATTTTGTATACATGTGACTGTGGAGTCGATTGTGTCCTGTTCTGAGGCGTATATGATAACTTGTTCATATCTATTCATATTATGAAAGGCATCCTGATTTGGGGCTCGTGGTCCTCTGATTGATTTGATTATCTGTTTCTTCTCTTGGTATGTAACTGGTGCATCTGGTTGTGTGTCTGTTGCACACTCCTTTGCCAGCTGGTCTGCTTTCTCATTTCCCGATATTCCACAGTAAGATGAGATCCACGGCAGGGCGACCTTGTAATGCTTGCAGAGTTCAGTCAATAAGGTCTGCAGCTGTGAAAATATTCTAGATTGTAGTGCCAGGAGTGCTGGTCTTGTATCAAAAAACACTACAGGCTGTTGGCCTAAGATTGCTGTTCAGCAGTTTTTCTATTGCCAACTTTATTGCTTGGATTTCTGCATCGTAATTGTGACAATATTTCCCTGTTACTATTTTATTCACATGCCCAGTGTTATTTGGGTGCCCTATTTATGCTCCTGCCCCCCCCCCCCAAATTAGTTACTGCATTCTGTGCTGATCTGTCTGTGTACACACGAACCCATAAGTCTTGTGTGTATTCTTCATCCAAGAAACTGAGAGTTATTGTTTTACGCTGTAGACTATTCTGTTCCACCTTATCAAGTACTTTCACTTCTGTCCATATTTATATTGACAATCTGAATTCATCTGATCTGGTGCAGTAGGGGGCTGACAACTCTTGGTATGTCCGGTGGTTGTCTACAAATTCGCTTGGCTTGGTGGATAAAACTACTTCTGTTAAGCCGTCCCAATGCAAGATTTTGGAATCGGTCCTTCATTGGATGTCTCGGCAAACATGTTCCTGCCTGTATCAGCACCTTTGTGTTCCTCCGTTCTCTCGGTGCTGGTATCCTCCACAATTTCTCCATCTCCAATATCGGTGTTGATTTCATTGCTCCTGTGACAATGTATCTATTACTATTACATATGTTAGAAAAACACAATACAGTAATCCCTCAGTTATCGCGGTTAATAGGGGGCAGAAACCGGCCGCGATAAGCGAAAAACCGCGAAGTAGTGTAACCCTCTCATTTTAACATACGTACATTTTTTGAGTATGTATAATATCAATAAGTGTATATGAAACCATGTAAGTGCGTATGTTATCATTAGAACATTAAAGAATCGTTTCAAACATGTAAATAAAATATTAATAGTATAAATAACATATATAAAATAATGGTTTTTTTATAATAATTCCTCAATTTTGAATTTTTGAACAATCCGCGATGTACTGAGGCCGTGATAAATGAACCGCGAAGTAGCGAGGGATGACTGTATATATATATTATATATCCCAGAAAATACAATAAACAATATATTGTTATATATATTTAGAAAACACAATATATCTATTATACAGCTTATATATCTGCCTTCCTGTCGTCATCATAATCACGTGCCTACTAGTGTAGGTGATTATGTCTCTCCACAACTGTGTTTTAAAGAGAGAGATTCTCTGTATAAGTGTACAGTGTTCTTAAGATTAAGATGCGGAGAACCGTGCCAGCCAACGGCGCGGCACATGATGAGTGGAGAAGTCTTGCAAATACATGCGCGTACTCCAGACTCCGCCCACTAGAAATGTGAAACAGGTCAACCCGCACTTGGGACCGCAATGGCCCAGATACCGGCCAGATCTGAGCAGAAGTGTTGTCGTGTACAAACGCCGAGTCCGACAGCTGTTATCTCTGCAACCGCTCGCTATGTTATCATCAGAATGGAATAACAAGCATGTCTCACCTGTCCATATCTATAGGAAAGCTATCGCATCGCGCTGTTGTTTATTTTCTCTGAGATATCTATAGTGCCCTTGAGAAAATCAGCCAAGAGGAGACAGATGTGTGATATCGATCGTCGGTTTAGACAAGGCTGACATCACGTGGAGGAGACAGTTTAGTTATAGTACATGAAGTGAAATAGGTCAATGATACAGAAATGATACAAAGATAATTTCCTAGTTTAAGCACATTAATTATTTCATAGAAATTAGTATCTTCTCTTAGTTGGCGTCTCAGCAAAACTAGTCTTCTTCTTCTTTCCTTCCTCAACTGCCTTTCAGCGTGGAGGGGAGAAATTTGCGGTCTTTTGCTCTTCTGTTCGCCTCTGCTGCTGTTATGTTTCCTAGTGCTTCTAATATTCCATCGACCCATCTTTTTCATGGTCGACCCTTGGGTCTGGTGTTCTCACAACGTTTGTTGAAGGCTCGTTGTGTTGTGTTTTGTTCTTTCTGCCTTGTCATGTGACCAAACCATTGTATCTATTGTTTCCTTATATATTCTATGGTGGGGGCTATTCCTAGCTTTTTTCT
This sequence comes from Megaustenia siamemsis, assembly GCA_032433765.1. Classification (NCBI taxonomy): domain Eukaryota; kingdom Metazoa; phylum Mollusca; class Gastropoda; order Stylommatophora; family Ariophantidae; genus Megaustenia; species Megaustenia siamemsis. The sequence goes on along the minus strand of JAVIAB010000041.1, from coordinate 72,523,828 downwards.
CAGTTCTTCATTTCTGATCTTATCTCTCAGACTGTTTCCTGTCATTCGTCTAACACATTTCATCTCTGTAGAGGTTGTTTTTCTTATTGTTCTTGCATCTAGGGTCCAGGTCTGGCATTGGTAGCACAACGTTGGGATGAAGATTGTATTGTATAGTGCTCAAAATGTGAAAACTACAGTGGTTTTCAAATATTAAAAATGATGTTACGTTTTGGATTATGACTTTACGTTCGCGTTGTTTCTATTTTCTCTACAATAATGACACAACCACCGTATACAATACAATGTTATTCAAGGGGACGTTAATCTTTCGACATACATTGTATAATACTTTCGGTGACTAGACGGAAGGTTCGCACAGCGCTGACGAGTATATTAACACAACCTATAGAAATATATTGACACAACCTATAGAAGTATATTAACACAACCTAAACAAGTATATTAACACAACCTATAGAAATATATTGACACAACCTATAGAAGTATATTAACACAACCTAAACAAGTATATTAACACAACCTATAGAAGTATATTGACACAACCTATAGAAATATATTGACACAACCTATAGAAGTATATTGACACAACCTATAGAAGTATATTGACACAACCTATAGAAATATATTGACACAACCTATAGAAGTATATTGACACAACCTATAGAAGTATATTAACACAACCTATAGAAATATATTGATACAACCTATAGAAATATATTGACACAACCTATAGAAATATATTAACACAACCTAAACAAGTATATTAACACAACCTATAGAAATATATTGACACAACCTATAGAAGTATATTAACACAACCTAAACAAGTATATTGACACAACCTATAGAAGTATATTAACACAAGGCATGGAAGTATATTAGTACAACCTATAGAAGTATATTGACACAACGTATAGAAGTATATTAACACAACGCATGGAAGTATATTAACACAACGCATGGAAGTATATTAACACAACTCATGGATGTATATTAGCACAACCTATAGAAGTATAATTGACGCAACGTATAGAAGTATATTGACACAACCTATAGAAGTATATTAACACAACACATGAAGTATATTGACACAACCTATAGAGGTATATTGACACAACGCATAGAAGTATATTAACACAACCTATAGAAGTATATTAACACAATGTATAGAAGTATATTGACACAACCTATATAAGTATATTAACACAACACATATACATATATTAAGACAACACATACAAGTATATTAACACAACATACAAGTATATTCACACAACACATACAAGTATATTCACACAACACATATATTCACACAACACATAGCAGGCATATTAAATTATGGTTTTAGGCAACACATGGGAGCACCGCGAGAGGCAAAAGTAACTGTCGTGGGGTAGGGTTTGCTGGGTGCAGACACACACACATTCTGAAAGCTGTTCACCTACTAAAAAGGTGTGTAAAGGATCACGACAGACATACATAAAAGGTAAATAAACTCGCCCGAACTAAAGAACATTACTGATGTAACATAGAAATGAACAATGCCATAACTACAGAAATACCAAAAAAGAATGTGTTTGTAAAGTGTAAAACTAGCCTGTTTACCACTACAGACAGACGGTAACGTCAATGAATTTTCGTAGCTACATAAACATAATCAATTATAAACAGGTAAATGTTGTTGCAATAACAAATAGGTAAATGACAGCTTAAGTATAGAAACAAGTATTAAAAAGGTAAATGACCTCTGTAGCTATATAAACAATTATAACAAGGTAAGTGACCTTTGTATGTATATGAATAATTATAACAAGGTAGATTACCTCTGCAGGTATATACATAATTTATAACAAGGTAAATGACTTTTGTAGGTTTATGAACAAAACAAGGTAAATGACCTGTGTAGATATATAAATAATTATAACAAGGTAAATGACCTCTGTAAGTATGCGTTATGTTGAGGTTTAAAGTAGAACTGTGATATTTGCATCCCAACACAACTGACTTCTGCACTGTAATTGTGAGTACCGGGTTGCCTTCCCTCTTCCATCCCTACTCGCTTGGCCAGACTCGACAGGTTAATCTGTTTTTAGAGGCACTACGAAGATGTAGTAGGGTCTGGATGGTTCCAGTTCACTGATCCTGGCGCAGACAATCACAGCTGACAGCCTCCAGCTGTGCTGCTGCCTTGTTTCCAAGCTTGATATGAGAAGAACACAACAAGATTGTTTTCCTTTTAATTTTGCTCGGGCAGCGACCATTTGGCACAATTGTTCTCAATTTCCATCTGGCAAGGGTTATTTAACGTGCACAGAGTGCATACGGCACCTATTGTTTTTGCCGTTATCCGAGAGGGCTAGGCATTGGATCTCACTACCCAGAGTCCAGGGGAGGGTAAAGCCACGAAGAAACCAGGGGAGGGTAGAGCCACGAAGAAACCAGGGGAGGGTAAAGTTACGAAGAAACCAGGGGAGGGTAAAGTCACGAAGAAACCAGGGGAGGGTAAAGCCACGAAGAAACCAGGGAGGGTAAAGCCACGAAGAAACCAGGGGAGGTAAAGTCACGAAGAAACCAGGGGAGGGTAAAGTCACGAAGAAACCAGGGGAGGGTAAAGTTACGAAGAAACCAGGGGAGGGTAAAGTCACGAAGAAACCAGGGGAGGGTAAAGCCACGAAGAAACCAGGGGAGGGTAAAGCCACGAAGAAACCAGGGGAGGGTAAAGTCACGAAGAAACCAGGGGAGGGTAAAGCCACGAAGAAACCAGGGGAGGGTAAAGCCACGAAGAAACCAGGGGAGGGTAAAGTCACGAAGAAACCACGGGTTTGAGATTTGTATTTTTCACCGCCTGTAGTGGTAATCGAACCAGGGACCTTCTTGCCCAGACACCGACGTCAAACCTCTAGACCTCCCAGCCCCCACAAATCTGTGTGTAGTCACAGCCAACTATAGATTTACTAAGGCCAGCGGACAGAGAATAAAACTCACAAACTAGTGTGACGTGTTCAAATATACAAGTAGGAGATATAAACGGCTGACTTTCACTCTACCTACAACCACCCCTGCTCGCAATGTTGAAAACATCACGTTAGTTGGTCGTTTTCTAGGAATTCCCTCTAATCCTGCAGGCTTTTGTAAATCTTTAATTGGCTGTAGTGTGGATGTGTAACTGTCACATGCGCAACAAACGATAGTAACAAGGAGCAACAACTGGAGATCGTTTTGAACTGGAAGGATCCAGAAACGGCAGGACTTCATGATAAGCTTATAACAGCTGGGGGCTCTTCACGCGGAACGTACACGTTATATATAACGAGGACTGGTAGAGTGCTGTTACTGCTCAGCGAGTGAGTCAAGAATCAGAGATACAAATGACCCGATTTAGTGGTGGCACTAACGACGCGATAATTGGGCTGAGCACACAAAGAAATGTATCAACTCGCTTCTGGAATTACCGAATAGCTAACCTTTAAAAAAGAAACATCATCTGAAATTTTAAAAAAAATAATAATAATAATGTAAAATAAATCATCATCAGGTTGCGTGTATTTTGCAGAATGTTGATCATAACTTCACAGTCCAATAACTGGTCGTTATGATTTATTATTTCTTGGTATTCTGCAATTAGTAGTTCCCCGTTGCTTTCTGATTAGTACTGGCTACTTAACACCTAAGTCTGTTGCTACCTGGTCCTGCCTGATACCAGACCGTTCCAGCTCCTGCCTTTGAGACCGTTGTCGACTGGGTCGATCCTCCAGCAGCCAGCAGCTGTGTGTACTATTGAAGGCGTCATTCCCTTTATTAAAATGTCCCGCGTAGTGTAGTCGCCCGACCAGCCAAAGTCGTTGTCCAGAACTGCCAGTGCCTTACACATATACTCTAAGGGCAAAACACAAGCTGGATAGGAGCAAGGGAATCAAATAAGCTCCATGGCCATACCAAATGTTGTATTACAATACAATACAATACAACACAGTATAGAGATATAATGTGATTATAATAATATTGTATGGTATGACACATACATACACACACGGACACCAGTCCGTGATAGCTCTAGATACCAGTCATTTTGGCAGATTGGTATGTTGGTGAGCGCTAGATACCAGTCATTTTGGAAGATTGATGTGTTGGAGAGCGCTAGATACCAGTCATTTTGGCAGATTGGTATGTTGGAGAGCGCTAGATACCAGTCATTTTGGCAGATTGGTATGTTGGTGAGCGCTAGATACCAGTCATTTTGGAAGATTGATGTGTTGGAGAGCGCTAGATACCAGTCATTTGGTAGATTGGTGGGTTGGAAAGCGCTAGATACAAGTCATTTTGGTAGATTGGTGGGTTGGAAAGCGCTAGATACCAGTCATTTTGGCATTGGTGTGTTGGAGAGCGCTAAATACCAGTCACTTCGGTGGGTTGGTGGGTGGAAAGCGCTAGATACCAGTCATTTTGGTAGATTGGTGGGTTAGAAAGCGATAGATACCAGTCATTTTGATAGATTGGTAGGTTTGAGAGCCCTAGATACCAATCCTTTTGGTAGATTGGTGGGTTAGAAAGCGCTAGATACCAGTCATTTTGATATATTGGTAGGTTTGAGAGCCCTAGATACCAGTCATTTTGGTAGATTGGTGGGTTAGAAAGCGCTAGATACCAGTCATTTTGATATATTGGTAGGTTTGAGAGCCATAGATACCAGTCATTTTGGTAGATTGATGGGTTGGAGAGCGCTAGATACCAGTCATTTTGATATATTGGTAGGTTTGAGAGCCCTAGATACCAGTCATTTTGGTAGATTGATGGTTGAAGAGCGCTAGATACCAGTCATTTGGGCAGATTGGTGGGTTGGAAAGCGCTAGATACCAGTCATTTTGGCATATTGGTGGGTTGGAGAGCCCTAGATATCTGTCGTTTTGGCAGATTGGTGGGTTGGAGAGCCCTAGATATCAGTCATTTTGGCAGATTGGTGGGTTGGAGAGCCCTAGATATCAGTCATTTTGGTAGATTGGTGGGTTGGAGAGCCCTAGATATCAGTCATTTTGGTAGATTGGTGGGTTGGAGAGCCCTAGATATCAGTCATTTTGGTAGATTGGAGAGCGCTAGATACCAGTCATTTTGGCAGATTGGTGGGTTGGAGAGCCCTAGATACCAGTCATTTTGGCAGATTGGTGGGTTGGAGAGCCCTAGATATCAGTCATTTTGGTAGATTGGTGGGTTGGAGAGCCCTAGATATCAGTCATTTTGGCAGATTGGTGGGTTGGAGAGCGCTAGATACCAGTCATTTGGGCAGATTGGTGGGTTGGAAAGCGCTAGATACCAGTCATTTTGGCAGATTGGTGGGTTGGAAAGTGCTAGATACCAGTCATTTTGCAGATTGGTGGGTTGGAGAACGCTAGATACCAGTCATTTTAGCAGATTGGTGGGTTGGAGAGTCCTAGATACCAGTCATTTTGGCAGATTGGTGGGTTGGAAAGCGCTAGATACCAGTCATTTTGGCAGATTGGTGGGTTGGAGAACGCTAGATACCAGTCATTTTAGCAGATTGGTGGATTGGAGAGCCCTAGATATCAGTCATTTTGGTAGATTGGAGAGCGCTAGATACCAGTCATTGGGCAGATTGGTTGGTTGGAGAGCCCTAGATACCAGTCATTTTGGCACATTGGTGGGTTGGAGAGCCCTAGATACCAGTCATTTTGGCAGATTGGTGGGTTGGAGAGCCCTAGATACCTGTCGTTTTGGCAGATTGGTTGGTTGGAGAGCCCTAGATACCAGTCATTTTGGCACATGGTGGGTTGGAGAGCCCTAGATACCAGTCATTTGGGCAGATTGGTTGGTTGGAGAGCCCTAGATACCAGTCATTTTGGCACATTGGTGGGTTGGAGAGCCCTAGATACCAGTCATTTTGGCAGATTGGTGGGTTGGAGAGCCCTAGATACCTGTCGTTTTGGCAGATTGGTTGGTTGGAGAGCCCTAGATACCAGTCATTTTGGCAGATTGGTGGGTTAGAGAGCGCCAGGCGTCAAGACAATTTAAAAAAAAAAAAAAAAAAAAAAAAAAAAAAAAAAAAACAGCCCGTCGGCTGGATGAAGTCTGGTGTCATGTTATGTTACTACTTGGTTTGGTCTAGATAGCGCCAAAACTCAAGAATTTCAGCTTCTGTAACTGGCCTATATTTGAGAACATGAAATTCAAAAAAATAATCATGCTTGTAAACAATTCTTCGACTAGTTTTGGACCTATTTTTCTAGTCACGCGATATGGACATGTATTGTATGCTATATGCTTTTTTATAACAAATGTTACCACTTTGAGGGATAATGAGTTCACAGAGTTCGTTAACACAATTACTTCTAATTTCTATGTTAAAAGTTCTTGTTTTTGTTTTATCGTGTGTGTTTTTAAGCAACTTAGTAAGCTAGAGAGTGACAGGACCCACGTTTTTTTTTTCTTTCAGCTACTTAGTCGGCTCTAAAGCGAGATGTGTCAAAACAGAATAATTCCAGCCCTTGATAATTGGTCTATGTTTGGAAATGCGACATTCAGGAAAACAACTGTCTTTGATTAAATTTGTCGATTGCGTTTGACCCATTTCTGTAGTCACATATTTAAAAATGTGTGTGAATGACCTGCCAGCAAAGTTTGAGGGATAACGAGTAGCAGAGTTCATTAAAACCATTACTTCTGGTGACACATGCACTGAGTGTGCGGGTTTTATCCTCAATGGGATCGGTTCAACCGTTTTTTGTTTAACGACCAGGTCGGCTAGAGGGCGGCAGCTGCTAATATTATAGATGAAGTTAGCTCACATGGAGGATAACTGACAATGTTTATCCGATATGTAGGACATCTCTCTTTCGTTTCATCATTTCATCTATTATCCCTCTTTTCATTTCTTCTTGATTTACCTGTTCCGCTCATTCTAGATGTAGTACAGTTTATTTTTATTTCGTTGTCTGTGTTGTTCTCGTTTTCTGAAGAAGGTCGCATGTAGACCGAAACGTCAGTATTTTGTTGTGTTCATTTCTAGTAAAGCTGTCACCATACCTTGTAGGAGTGTACGTTAAACCCTACTACTTGCACCTGCTACCAGCTTTACCGCAACACTGCAATTATTTATCTGTTCCACTTTTTCATAAACACTTTAAGTACTTTCACATATTCTTTTTCTTCCCAACTCTTTTATAAACATACCATGAAAGTACTTTCATATATTCCCCCCCCCCCCAACTCTTTCATAAACACATGATGTAAGTACGTTCAATTATTCCTTCCCCCCCCCCCGTCCAACTCTTGTATAAACACCACATATAAGAGTACTTTCATATATCCCCCCCCCCTCAACTCTTGTATAAACACCACATATACGAGTACTTTCATATAACCCGAACTCTTGTATAAACACCACATATACGAGTACTTTCACAGACTCTACGTTCCCGTAAATCACCGATATATTCCATAACAGTGTTGTATTAGCACTTTTAACATATTTGTATTGTCTCAAACTATCTTTATTTTTCCGTCTCCAAGATGGCGGATCTAGTCAACGTCCTCTCGATCGCTGCAGAAAGTACACCCAGGGTCTGATTAATTTCGGATCTCCTTTGCACTTTTCTGCGTTAAAGTCAAAATCATGATATACTCAATACATCTTTGTGGCTAAAGCGAGTTCGTAGACCGACAACAGTCAGTTTTTTTTTTTTTACAAATCAAGTGTTGTGAGTGAGACCCTCCACCGTCTAGATTTGATCTGCGCTTTACGTCACATAGGTACTGTTCATGACCGTTGCTGAAATTCTTTGACGCAAGTTACTTCCATGTTACACATTAATGTAAACTACTTCGTCAGCCGCAGTTTTGTCTCTTTGGGGAAGTTGCTTCGTGTTTTGTCCGTCGTGGGCTGCTTACACTAGAGTAATCAGACATAAATCTAAAGGGGGCGAGATTATGTGTTCGGCGACAACATTGTGTGCTACGTCATCGTAATGGTTCCCTAAACAGGCCGTGCGCAAATCTTACGGTTTGTTGTTTCATTTGTGACGGGGATAATTGGACGACTGACTGTGTGTCTATATGTTCGGAATTGGAGTCATCAACGATGGCCTAACATCATCAAGTGCTACGACGATCAGAGGACGTGACTTACCGGTATATGGGAATAGGCGGCGGGAACAGTTGGAGGCTGTGCATGAAAAGTGTTCCTTGTTGCAGTTTCCTCATATTACAAGTCGCAAGTCTGTGTTAGTCACCTCTAGTGACTCGGGCAGATGGTGCTCGTAAACCTGGGAAGACCGACCATCTAAAGGCAGAATCCCCCTACAGAAAAGATCATCTGCTGCCTTGCAGGAAGATTGGGGACAATCAAAGGCTAAGGAAAGCAAACCTGAACAAAATGCTGGCTGAAATCAGATGCACTGGACAACTCCTGTAAGTAAAACGTTACAATTCTTTATTTTCTAAACTATCTCAGAGACAACTCCTGTAAGTAAACATTACAATTCTTATTTTCTAAACTATCTCAGAGACAACTTCTGTAAGCAAACGTTGCAATTCTTTATTTTCTAAACTATCTCAGAGACAACTCCTGTAAGTAAACATTACAATTCTTTATTTTCTAAACTATCTCAGAGACAACTTCTGTAAGCAAACGTTACAATTCTTTATTTTCTAAACTATCTCAGAGACAACTCCTGTAAGTAAACATTACAATTCTTTATTTTCTAAACTATCTCAGAGACAACTCCTGTAAGCAAACGTTACAATTCTTTATTTTCTAAACTATCTCAGAGACCAAACTCCTGTAAGTAAACATTACAATTCTTTATTTTCTAAACTATCTCAGAGACAACTCCTGTAAGCAAACGTTACAATTCTTTATTTTCTAAACTATCTCAGAGACAACTCCTGTAAGCAAACATTACAATTCTTTATTTTCTAAACTATCTCAGAGAGAACTCCTGTAAGCAAACGTTACAATTCTTTATTTTCTAAACTATCTCAGAATCAATTACTAAAAGCACATCTCACAACATTCTTTCTTTCTTCGATATTGTTGATAAATCTGCTCCTATGAACTCTGCCAAAACTAATGCGATCTGGTTGTGCCTGTCATTAACCCGCCCTATCTTTCCCTCCCCGAAAGGCTGATAATGGGTTCGATAAGTCACATCACCTGACCAAGGATGTGACGTCATTGAAGACAAATAGAAAACGACAGTAATAAGTCAACTCTCTTGCTTTGTGTCTTTATATAGCCCCTCATCATACATTCAACCCCTTTAACCATCCTCGTTAGCTTCTCAGATTCGCATAAGAAAGCACATCTTTGTATTTTTATTTTTTTTTAAATATCGACGGCTCCAAAGAGCAAGATTTCTACTCAATAAAAACACTCACAAACCGAGTCGGAGACGAGTTCATATTTGATGTGCGCATATTTCGGTGACGTAAACAGCGGATCGATCTGAAGAAGTGCACGTGTCTGGTAGTCGGGAATCTTCGCCAGTCTGTAGACAACAACCTATTTTGTTTATTGGTTTTGTGTATGTGTGTTTATGCATGCGAATTATGCGCTTGTACGGGTAGAGCAACTATGTGAATAGGTGGCAGTGTGAGTGTGTGTTTGAGAATGAGTACGCCAAATCAGTTCATCAAAATTGCACTGACAGACGATCAGATTAACTGGCAAGTGCAATATGGGATGTTTGTTATGCGATTGAGCTGGAGAGTGGAAAAACAAAACAAGAACAGATGAACTAACAGACGAAATAAGCCGCTTCTTATCCTTCATTATCCTCTCTCAGTCTCAAATATCTCAGGCTAAAGTTTACAATTTACCAACAACTTCTACACCGTCCTTCATCATCTTCTCTCAGCCTCAAATATCTCAGGCTAAAGTTTATAATTTGTCAACAACTTCTACACCGTCCTTCATCATCTTCTCTCAGCCTCAAATATCTCAGGCTAAAGTTTATAATTTGTCAACAACTTCTACACCGTCCTTCATCATCTTCTCTCAGCCTCAAATATCTCAGGCTAAAGTTTACAATTTGTCAACAACCTCTACACCGTCCTTCATCATCTTCTCTCAGCCTCAAATATCTCAGGCTAAAGTTTATAATTTGTCAACAACTTCTACACCGTCCTTCATCATCTTCTCTCAGCCTCAAATATCTCAGGCTAAAGTTTATAATTTGTCAACAACTTCTACACCGTCCTTCATCATCTTCTCTCAGCCTCAAATATCTCAGGCTAAAGTTTACAATTGTCAACAACCTCAGCACCGTCCTTCATCATCTTCTCTTAGCCTCAAACATCTCAGGCTAAAGATTACAATTTGTCAACAACTTCTACACCGTCCTTCATCATCTTCTCTCAGCCTCAAATATCTCAGGCTAAAGTTTACAATTTGTCAACAACCTCTACACCATCCTTCATCATCATCTCTCAGCCTCAAATATCTCAGGCTAAAGTTTACAATTTGTCAACAACCTCAACACCGTCCTTCATTATCTTCACTCAGCCTCAAATATCTCAGGCTAAAGTTTACAATTTGTCAACAACCTCTACACCATCCGTCATCATCATCTCTCAGCCTCAAATATCTCAGGCTAAAGTTTACAATTTGTCAACAACCTCAACACCGTCCTTCATTATCTTCTCTCAGCCTCAAATATCTCAGGCTAAAGTTTACAATTTGTCAACAACCTCTACACCATCCTTCATCATCATTGAGTACTGTCTCAACATGGAACGTTGACTACGACGGAGCGTTATTTTGCCCTGTCTCGTGACAGTGCACGTTGTCAAAGGTTCGCCTGTCCACCTTTGATGTTATCATTCCACTTTAGTCTTGGTCTGCATCTACCGATCTACCTTCCCTTGCAAGATGATTTTAGGTAGGGTATTGTATACCATTCAGGCACGACCAATTTCACTGCTACATTTCTGTTTAATAATAATAATAATAATAATAATAGCAATACAGGGGAGACAATTTCCTTAACCCGTGGACGTTGCCACCCATCCTATAAGGAAGCAGAAGAACTAAGACGTTTTCTTTTAAAAGTGTGTTTGTGTATGTGCTTGCGTGTGTGTGAGTATTCTGTATTTTTAGAAAGCAACATTTTGTTTTTAATTTCGTTTTTGTGTACATATCAATTATATGATTATTATATCAAAATTAGGAAAAAAAAACATTTTTTTTTTTGCCATGAAATGAGAAGGGAACACCTGGAATATATTGTAACAACTGGGAAAATTGAGGGACGAAGAGATAAGAGGGAAGCAAAGAGAAAAGATACCAGACAGATTAAGAGAATGGCTTGGCAGAAGGTTAACAACAGAAATGATAAATAACTGTCGAGATCGAAAGTTGTGGAGAGTCAAGATCACATGTCGGCAAACATGGTACTTGATGATGCTGATTTATGTAGTCTAGTCTTGGTGAATATTCTGCTTCTGCGTACACATTCCTTGCATATTTGCGTACATGTTTCTTATGGTACATATTATTGCCCTTCTAGAAAGAAAGCCGTGTATTTCCTCACCATTCAAAGCATATATTAAAGGAGAAGAAGGGAGAAGAGCAAGAGGCAGACAGTAAGATGGACAGACATCAAAGAAACGTTACAACATCAATTGCCAATGAGTGAGGCCGCCAAAAGGGACGAGAACCTGAAACTGTGTTATCTCCCTCAATACCTAAAAGGAGTACGAGAGAGTGAGAGAGAGACTGACAGACAGACACAGGGCAGACACACAGACGGACGGACGGACGGACAGACAGGCGGGCAGGCATTCTGATGTTTTCTGAAGTCACAACCAGGAGTTTTCTACTGGCCATCACGAAATATGAGAGCCTGAAACCACAAATAGAACAAAGAAACGTGCTTGCTGCTTTCCGTGATTACACTTCTGTTCATCAATTTATTTTTGTTAAAAGCTTAAACTGATAATTTATTATTTTTTTCTCAGTTTATTTGTTTTGTTTAAAGGTTCAAGGACATTATTTCACATATTCGCAAACTTACACACACAAAAAAAAACGTATGAGCTTTCGTGGATTTGTTTCAGGGACAAACAAAAAAAGTTGAAATGAGATTTTAAGGTTTAAAAGAATAATATTTATAGATTATTTGTTGTTTTTTTTTTGTTTAATATAATATGCACGTTATGCCTTTTCAACGTTTAAACTTATGAGTATATTGTCTCTTATCCCTATTCTATACTTTTTTTTTAAGAGGAAGGAAGGAAAGAAGAAAGAAAAATGAAACAAAAGAGGCAGGAAAGTGAAACAAAGAGGGAGGGAGGAAGGAAGGAAATTGCCGTATGCACAGGGGTCCACCGCCGCACAGGCAGGAAACTCCGTCTTCCGAGTTACTCATATTTTTTCCCCATCTATGAGTAATTGACGTTTCAAGCCGGGGGCCTCGCTGCTGAGACCAGGGTTGGTTGCCGCAGAGAGAAATAATAAATAAAAATCCCAGCTTGTGCAGCCGGGATTTGAACCCACGACCTCTCTGTCTCGAGGTCAACCAGTCCCCCAGAAGGAAAATAAACGAAGAAGGAGGGAAGAAAGAAGGAAGGAAAATGAACAAAGAGAGAGTGGGAGAAAGGAGTGAGGAGGGAGAGAAGGAAAATGAACAAAGATAGAGGGTGGGGTGGAGGGGAAAAAAGGACAATGAACAAAGAGAGAGTGGGAGGAAGGAGTGAGGAGGGAGAGAAGGAAAATGAACAAAGAGAGAGTGTGGGAGGGAGGGGAAGGAAAATGAACAAAGAGAGAGGGTGGGATGGAGGGGAAGGAAGGACAATGAACAAAGAGAGAGTGGGAGGAAGGAGTGAGGAGGGAGAGAAGGAAAATGAACAAAGAGAGAGGGTGGGAGGGAGGGAAGGAAAATGAACAAAGAGAGTGGGTGGGATGGAGGGGAAGGAAGGACAATGAACAAAGAGAGAGTGGGAGGAAGGAGTGAGGAGGGAGAGAAGGAAAATGAACAAAGAGAGAGTGTGGGAGGGAGGGGAAGGAAAATGAACAAAGAGAGAGGGTGGGATGGAGGGGAAGGAAGGACAATGAACAAAGAGAGAGTGGGAGGAAGGAGTGAGGAGGGAGAGAAGGAAAATGAACAAAGAGAGAGGGTGGGAGGGAGGGGAAGGAAAATGAACAAAGAGAGTGGGTGGGATGGAGGGGAAGGAAGGACAATGAACAAAGAGAGAGTGGGAGGAAGGAGTGAGGAGGGAGAGAAGGAAAATGAACAAAGAGAGAGTGTGGGAGGGAGGGGAAGGAAAATGAACAAAGAGAGAGGGTGGGATGGAGGGGAAGGAAGGACAATGAACAAAGAGAGAGTGGGAGGAAGGAGTGAGGAGGGAGAGAAGGAAAATGAACAAAGAGAGAGGGTGGGAGGGAGGGGAAGGAAAATGAACAAGAGAGAGGGTGGGATGGAGGGGAAAGAAGGACAATGAACAAAGAGAGAGTGGGAGGAAGGAGTGAGGAGGGAAAGAAGGAAAATGAACAAAGAGAGAGTGTGGGAGGGCGGGGAAGGAAAATGAACAAAGAGAGAGGGTGGGATGGAGGGGAAGGAAGGACAATGAACAAAGAGAGAGTGGGAGGAAGGAGTGAGGAGGGAAAGAAGGAAAATGAACAAAGAGAGAGTGTGGGAGGGAGGGGAAGGAAAATGAACAAAGAGAGAGGGTGGGATGGAGGGGAAAGAAGGACAATGAACAAAGAGAGAGTGGGAGGAAGGAGTGAGGAGGGAGAGAAGGAAAATGAACAAAGAGAGAGTGGGAGGAAGGAGTGAGGAGGGAAAGAAGGAAAATGAACAAAGAGAGAGTGTGGGAGGGAGGGGAAGGAAAATGAACAAAGAGAGAGGGTGGGATGGAGGGGAAAAGAGGACAATGAACAAAGAGAGAGTGGGAGGAAGGAGTGAGGAGGGAGAGAAGGAAAATGAACAAAGAGAGAGGGTGGGAGGGAGGGGAAGGAAAATGAACAAAGAGAGAGGGTGGGATGGAGGGGAAGGAAGGACAATGAACAAAGAGAGAGTGGGAGGAAGGAGTGAGGAGGGAGAGAAAGAAAATGAACAAAGAGAGAGTGTGGGAGGGAGGGGAAGGAAAATGAACAAAGAGAGAGGGTGGGATGGAGGGGAAGGAAGGACAATGAACAAAGAGAGAGTGGGAGGAAGGAGTGAGGAGGGAGAGAAGGAAAATGAACAAAGAGAGAGGGTGGGAGGGAGAGAAGGAAAATGAACAAAGAGAGAGGGTGGGAGGGAGGGGAAGGAAAATGAACAAAGAGAGAGGGTGGGATGGAGGGGAAGGAAGGACAATGAACAAAGAGAGAGTGGGAGGAAGGAGTGAGGAGGGAAAGAAGGAAAATGAACAAAGAGAGAGTGGGAGGAAGGAGTGAGGAGGGAAAGAAGGAAAATGTACAAAGAGAGAGGGTGGGATGGAGGGGAAGGAAGGACAATGAACAAAGAGAGAGTGGGAGGAAGGAGTGAGGAGGGAAAGAAGGAAAATGAACAAAGAGAGAGGGAGGGAGGGAAGGGAAGGGAAGGAAGGAAAATGAGCAAAGAGAGAGGGTAGGAAGGAGTGAGGGAGGGAGAGAAGGAAAATGAACAAAGAGAGGGTGGGAGGAGGAAGGAGGGGAAGGGGAGGGAGGGGAAGGAAGGGAGGAAGGAAGGAAGGAAGGAAGGAAGGAAGGAAGGAAGGAAGGAAGGAAGGAAGGAAGGAAGGAAGGAAGGAAGGAAGGAAGGAAGGAAGGAAGGAAGGAAGGAAGGAAGGAAGGAAGGAAGGAAGGAAGGAAGGAAGGAAGGAAGGAAGGAAGGAAGGAAGGAAGGAAGGAAGGAAGGAAGGAAGGAAGGAAGGAAGGAAGGAAGGAAGGAAGGAAGGAAGGAAGGAAGGAAGGAAGGAAGGAAGGAAGGAAGGAAGGAAGGAAGGAAGGAAGGAAGGAAGGAAGGAAGGAAGGAAGGAAGGAAGGAAGGAAGGAAGGAAGGAAGGAAGGAAGGAAGGAAGGAAGGAAGGAAGGAAGGAAGGAAGGAAGGAAGGAAGGAAGGAAGGAAGGAAGGAAGGAAGGAAGGAAGGAAGGAAGGAAGGAAGGAAGGAAGGAAGGAAGGAAGGAAGGAAGGAAGGAAGGAAGGAGAGTGTTGATGTCTTAAGTCGTGCCTGCAAGAATGTATTATTATATTACGTTCTTCTCCCCAACCTGAATCGTTCCTCACTGACAACCTTTCAGCACTCACATACGCTCTCAAACGAAGCTCGTTGACGGCAAGCTCACTCGCTAATCACTGCTCCCGATTCATAAACAAACAGGCACACAAACAACGCAATCAATAGATAGTAGTGTAACGGGAAGGTAGAGGCAGTTCTTCCCCCTTTCCCCCACCTACCTGAAGTGTACAGCTTGTTTACGAGGTCGACTTAACTCTTTTGCTCCCGACCATTAGATAGAGCATCGTACCAATTAGTAGTAGTAGCCTCCGTCTGTCATAGTTGACTATGGATTTTGGAGCACCTGTAGGAAATGTTTTTCTCTTTTTCTTTCGTGGTGTATTCTCTTTTTTTATGTGAATCTGTCTGTTTCTTGCTTTGAGTTGGAGCTTTAGTGTGTGTTTCTAAAGATTGTACTCTGCGGCTATTTCTCTCCAGGCTGCAGGGTTAATGTTCAGAGTCATCATGTTACACACGTCTATAAATCGGAGTTTTGGACGCCCCGTACTTCTTAATCGACAGAAAGGATAGATATTGGACTATAAAGCTACACACATACACAACAAATAAAATGGTTTGCCCCTAGAAAGAATGCTATGCGATTCCTTACCACATAAAGCATATACTAAAAGAGGAGAAGGTAGAAGAGCAAGAGGCAGACCTAGAGTAAGATGGACAGGCAACATCAAAGAAGCACCAGAATATGAATTGACAATGAGAGGAAGCAGCCAAAAGAGCAAGAACGAGAACTGTGTATCTTCCTCGACACACGAACAGGTACAAGAGGAAGTGAAGAAAGAGAGAGAGAGAATGTGTCGACATTTGTTCATGGAGGGCGGTATAATTATGGGTGTCGTGGTCAGTAGAACATCAGGGGGTCCTATTCCCTACCAAAAAAAATCCCGGTACCCATTTTCAGATGATGGGTAAACAACACCGAAGCAACGTGAGTCGGGGGGGGGGGAGAGATAAAGAAATGGCCACCTCTGGGAATTAAACCAGACTCCTTCTGGTTAGTGGCGACCTCACTAACAAGACAGCCACCGGCGTCTTCACTTCACAAACTGCAGGTCCTACCAAACCAACAAAACAACTCAATCGAGTTAACAGCGAGGATGCCTCACCGTCACGACAGCCGCAGCAACAACTGCCCCGAAACACAACAGTTGCCGCGAGCACTGTCCGCCTCATCCGCAGATATAAAACCAATAACACCCCCCCCCCTTTTCCACACGCCAGTGTTATGCATTTTAAGTGAGAAAAAAAAATTTCTGATAACATGGGATTTGTGGTGCGGAGTCAAGAATTCAACTTCACCATAAAGAGGCCACGAGCAATGGCTGCGCCTATCTATTCCTTAATCCGCTTTCGGGCTCCGGCAGTGCTGGGATTGAACGGCAATCATTCTAACCGCTAAGCCGGCGCATTAACCGGGGAATCTCTTCATAAACACATTCTTCTTATTCTCTTCGTTTACTTCCTTCTTCACGTGTCTAGTTAAACCAACAGAACCAATAACCAATAGACCTCTCTCTCCCTCTCTCTCTCTCTCTCTCTCCGTGTCATCAGATGCTGATGTAGTTTCCTTAATGCTCTTATTTGATCGAACCAGAGTAAATAAAACACCAGGACCGGTTGCATTTTTCACAGATTGCAAATCACCTCGTATCATCTGAAACAACTGTCATCTTCATCGTAGAAACGGGACTATAGATCTGACCTCATGAACCAAAGACCAGATGGAAGGTCTCTCCTATCAGGACAGGGACCAACGCAAACCAGAGGGTTAGATAGAGATTTGATGTCGGAAACCAGCAGGGTTAGATAGATATTTGATGTCGGAAACCAGCAGGGTTAGACAGAGATTTGATGTCGGAAACCAGCAGGGTTAGATAGAGATTTGATGTCGGAAACCAGCAGGGTTAGATAGAGATTTGATGTCGGAAACCAGCAGGGTTAGACAGAGATTTGATGTCGGAAACCAGCAGGGTTAGATAGAGATTTGATGTCGGAAACCAGCAGGGTTAGATAGATATTTGATGTCGGAAACCAGCAGGGTTAGACAGAGATTTGATGTCGGAAACCAGCAGGGTTAGATAGAGATTTGATGTCGGAAACCAGCAGGGTTAGATAGAGACTTGATGTCTGCAGCCTGCAGGGTTTGTTGGAGACTCGATGTCTGCGCTCTCCTCGTGGTTCGCTAGGACACTGATGTCTACGACAGATAGGATTCACTTAAACACACATGCCTACATCCAACAGAGTTCGTAAGAACAACAATGTATGAAACCAGGAAGTCCATTCTGGAAGATGCCTGTAGCCTTCATCATCCAGCTATTTGTCCTTGTTAGAACTTGCCTCTCATGACAGAACATCTGGGATTTTTTTTTTTTTTTTTTTTTTTGTTATTTGGTTATGGAAGGCCCCGGTATCACTGCAAACGAATTAAAATCCATAATTGCTCAACCGCCCGTTCCAGTGGAATCATCCGAATTACTAACTCATTTTCCAAACAAAGAACGGTAGTCCCCATCATAGCAGTCTCAGCACACGCCAAAAGACATAAGGCGAAACCGCATAGAAAGTGAACACGGTCAACTGTTCCCTGTCATACGATATCGGCATTCATCGTAAACAATTGGAATATCGGAACATGATCAAAACGGATGAAACACACAGCTCACGGTGTGCACAGAGCCCTTAACTCAGTAGCACCTGCAACAAGCCGGACTTGGAATATGAGGAAACTGCAACAAGGAACACTTTTCAGACATAGCCTTCAATGGTTCCTGCCGCCTATCCACCATATTGACATAGACATGCACACACAAAGATATGTCCATCGGTACTGATCTGAGAATATACAAATGCAACACCTTCATCAACTAGCTATTTGTCCTTGTTAGAACTTGCCTCTCATGATAGAACATCTGAGATATCCATCGGCACTGGTCTGAGAATGGGCAAATGCAACACCTTCATCACCCAGCTATTTGTCATTGTTAGAACTTGCCTCTCATGATAGAACATCTGAGATATCCATCGGCACTGGTCTGAGAATGGGCAAATGCAACACCTTCATCAACTAACTATTTGTCCTTGTTAGAACTTGCCTCTCATGATAGAACATCTGAGATATCCATCGGCACTGGTCTGAGAATAGGCAAATGCAACACCTTCATCATCCAGCTATTTGTCATTGTTAGAACTTGCCTCTCATGATAGAACATCTTAGATGTCCATCCACTGGTCTGAGAATAGGCAAATGCAACACCTTCATCAACTAACTATTTGTCCTTGTTAGAACTTGCCTCTCATGATAGAACATCTGAGATATCCATCGGCACTGGTCTGAGAATAGGCAAATGCAACACCTTCATCATCCAGCTATTTGTCATTGTTAGAACTTGCCTCTCATGATAGTACACCTGAGATGTCCAACATCAGCAAAAGTCAATCTCAACTCGACTTATATTCTACACCCACTTTCTGCTTGGTCTTCCTCTCAACTCATTTCCCCCATGCACTCCAGAGTTATCTTCTCTATACCATTATGTCGTTTTACATGACCAAAGTATTATATTTTCCTTATTTTTATATTCTTTATCAAACCAGTTTTCTGGAAATTAATTTTTTATGCAAAAACATGGACTATGGACTATGTGTCAAGTTTCCAATTCCAGAGAATGATATAAAGTGATTTCAAATATCATCAAGCAGGATAGACATATAGAACTTCGTTTTTTTTAAAGAGTGTATAATAACTGTGTGTGAAAACAACAAAAATGTAGAGAAACAACACGATTAGAAAACGGGTCACGGACAACAGAGATCACAGTGCACGGGCAAGCACTGGTAACATAAACAACAGTCCTTGCTCTGCGACAGAACTAGCACAGCGGTAGAGGACAATGTAACATACACACAACAGTGCTCAGAGACAAAATATTTGGAGAAACAATCGCGATCATACTCGAGATTGAACCAGCCATCGAATACATAAAGAAACTACAGATAAATTGTTTCGGCCACATTACAAGACAAAAAGAACTAACAACGACTCAAAGAGCCATAAACAAACGCTACGAAAACGCCAGATTAAGAGGAAGACCGAGAAAGAGATGGATAAAGAGAATACTAGAGTCACTAGGAGGGATAACACCAGAAAAGGCCAACAGAAGAGCAAAGAATCGCAGATTGTATCTCCCCTCGACGCCAACGGCAATAGAGGAAGGAAAGAAGAAGAATGCAAAAACATGTCAGTTCTAAGCCCCGCCTACTCTTTAATGTTTACTTTCACAATTTATTGTTTCAGCCAACGGATGACGTGTCCGAAAGAGATACTTGTCTTAACAACACACACAGGAAAAATACAGATACACTATGTATTTCCGAGCTGTGATCGCAGCCTTATGCTATAGTCAAGAGAAAAACCTGCGCGAAAAGACATTGTTCACGATAGCTCATTTTTTAGTTAGCTGAGTTCCCTAGCGTTTGGCTTTTCGTGGCAAGGCGCTGTGCCACTGAGTACGGGTTCGATCCTGCTTTGGTACATATTTTTTTCTGTTGTTGATTCATCATCATCGAGTGCCTTCGCAACGAAGATCGCCATTCTGCTTTGTTTCTTGCTTTGATGGTGCAGGTTGTCATAGCTTGACTTGTTTCATCTTTTGATGTTACTCGTCCATGTTAGTCTTGGTCTGCTTCTGCCTCTTTTACCTTGTATTTTTCCTTTCAATATTACTTTTAGTTGGCTGTTGTGTCTTTTAACATGCCCCAAAAATTTCATTTATCTTGTCTTAATTGTATTTAGTAGTTCTCTTTTTATTGTCAGTTGTTTTAAAACTTCATCGTTTGTTTTCTTTTGTTTCCATCCAATTCTTCTATAAATCCACATTTCAAAGGCTTCAATTTTCTGTTCTGTTTTCTTGTCTAATGTCCATGTTTCTGCATCATACAGGAATACTGAGAAGATGTAACATTTTGCCATTCCTAGTTTCAACCCTGCTGATATTTGTTTTGTTGTTAGTATATTTTTCATGGCATTACAATTACTTTTTGCCATACCTATTCTTTTGTTTATTTCAATTTTACATTTTCCATCATTGGTTGGTTATAGAAAGTCCCAGGTAGTTGTAGCTCTGGACTGTCTCCAGATGTATTCCCTCAACTGTGATATTTACTTGTAGGTCTTGAGCATTTTCTTTGTTTATGATAATAGTTTTAGTATTTTTTATATTCAAATCTAGTCCATATTTTTTGCTTGTTATGTTTATTACATTAAGCAATTGTTGTAGGTCTTTAGGATTTTCTGTTAGTAGAACATTATCATCAGCATATCTCAGGTTATTGATTATCTTTCCATTAATGTTTAGGCCTGGCATCTCTGAGATGTTTTTATTCTCTGAGATGTTGTTGATTATTTGTCAATTTTTCCGAGTGCTGTAAACATTTCCAGCCTAAACCACTGGAAACTACTATTCGAGCTGTTTCGTCCTAAATGTTTGTCTGCAACGCAAGTATTCAGCCCTAACCTATCCGGGAGATACTTGTCTTAACAGGAAAAAAATACAGATACACTATGTATTTCCGAGCTGTGATCGCAGCCTTAAGTTATAGTCATGAGAACACCTGCGCGAAAGACATTGCCTACGAAGCTAATTTTTTCCCTAGCGTTTGACTTTTTGTGGCAAGGCGCTGTGCCACTGAGTACGGGTTCGATCCTGCTTTGGTCCATATTTTTTTCTGTTGTTGATTATTTGTCAATTTTTCCGAGTGCTGTAAACATACCTCTTCCTCTGAATTGATTGGACAGAACACTTACCTACTTTTCCCGACTGAAGAGTTTTTCTGTGGCGAGAACTAGTCGAGGACAGCCATCGACTTGTTTGTCAGGCAGCGTGACGTAGTTACCTGACAAGAAAACGTCGCGCAACAAAGGTTGAGGTGCCCTATAATGGCTGCGGTGTGTTTTGTGTTTTCGCGATAAATGCGCTGCTGCCAGCAACTTGGGAGTTCGCTGAATGTAGTTGACTCGTTGTTGTTGTTATTGTTGTTGTCCATCGCTGTGTGCATTATATCCACCTTTACGTATTGTTGCCAACTTTATCAATTGCAAAGTTCGGTGAAAATTATGAACTCGCTAAACGACTCCCGTAATTTGTACAATAGTAGTCTTTTTTGTTTACTTATTTGTTGCCTTTAAGCGTCGAGGGGAGATAGTTTGTTATCGTTATATCTACTGCTATTGTCCTTTCCTGCGGTTATGCTTTCTAGTGCTGCTGATGGTCCATCGATCCATCTTTATTGTGGTCGGCCATTGCATTTGGTGATCTCGTGGAGTTTGCAAAGGTTATCTGTCATATCTTGTTCATTCTTCGCCAAGTCATATTACCCACTGTTTGTGTTCAATAAGGAGGTGAGATTAGTTCCATTTTTGTTCTTTAAGCCTTCACTTCTGAACTTAGAGAATTGAGCAACGAATATAACACGGTCGCAGAGGAATGCAACCAACTAATATAATGTGATCTTAGAGGAACGGAGATAATATGTGAACTTAGAGGAACTGAGGTAATTTAATGTGAACTTAGAGGTACTGAGGTAATATAATGTGAACTTAGAGGAGCTGAGGTAATATAATGTGAACTTAAGAGGAAATGAGGTAATATAATGTGAACTTAGAGGAAATTAGGTAATATAATGTGAACTTAGAGGAACTGAGGTAATATAATGTGAACTTAGAGGAACTGAGGTAATATAATGTGAACTTAAGAGGAAATGAGATAATATAATGTGAACTTAGAGGAACTGAGGTAATATAATGTGAACTTAGAGGAACTGAGGTAATACAATGTGAACTTAAGAGGAAATGAGGTAATATAATGTGAACTTAAGAGGAAATGATGTAATATAATGTGAACTTAGAGGAACTGAGGTAATATAAAGTGAACTTAAGAGGAAATGAGGTAATATAATGTGAACTTAAGAGGAAATGATGTAATATAATGTGAACTTAGAGGAACGGAGATAATATAATGTGAACTTAGAGGAACTGATGTAATATAATGTGAACTTATAGGAATTGAGGTAACATAATGTGAACTTAGAGGAACTGAGGTCACTAGTATAATGTGATCTTAGATTCATTGATATCCTGGTTCACTGATTCTGACGCAAGCGATCAGCTGTGGGTCACTGACAGCTGTGAGCCACCTTTACCTCCGACTGGCATTTAAACTCTGAGCCTTCAGGCAAGTGAACTTTCCCTCCGACTGGCATTTAAACTCTGAGCCTTCAGGCAAGTGAACTTTCCCTCCGACTGGCATTTAAACTCTGAGCCTTCAGGCAAGTGAACTTTCCCTCCGACTGGCATTTAAACTCTGAGCCTTCAGGCAAGTGAACTTTCCCTCCGACTGGCATTTAAACTCTGAGCCTTCAGGCAAGTGAACTTTCCCTCCGACTGGCATTTAAACTCTGAGCCTTCAGGCAAGTGAACTTTCCCTCCGACTGGCATTTAAACTCTGAGCCTTCAGGCAAGTGAACTTTCCCTCCGACTGGCATTTAATCTCTGAGTCTTCAGGCAAGTGAACTTTCCCTCCGACTGACATTTAAACTCTGAGCCTTCAGGCAAGTGAACTTTCCCTCCGACTGACATTTAAACTCTGAGCCTTCAGGCAAGTGAACTTTCCCTCCGACTGGCATTTAAACTCTGAGCCTTCAGGCAAGTGAACTAACAAAGTTACCAGGATTTCACTTCACACTTGGAGGGGGGAGGGGACGACTATTTCACCCTACCGTGATTCAAACACACGTGAACCCACTGCCAACTAACTATATCCAAGTCTTTCAGACGGGGGCTTTTTTTCCCGAAATCACCCAAAGCGTGTGACGTGTCTCCAGCTATGCTATATATCGTATATAGGTTAGTTCAATTGCTTTTATGAGCATGCTACAACAGTTAGTTAATTTTGCTCTAAGAGTATGTTATAGCAGTTAGTTCAATTGCTCTAAGAGTATGTTATAGTAGTTAGTTCAATTGCTCTAAGAGTATGTTATAGTAGTTAGTTCAATTGCTCTAAGAGTATGTTATAGCAGTTAGTTCAATTGCTCTAAGAGTATGTTATAGCAGTTAGTTCAATTGCTCTAAGAGTATGTTATAGTAGTTAGTTCAATTGCTCTAAGAGTATGTTATAGCAGTTAGTTCAATTGCTCTAAGAGTATGTTATAGCAGTTAGTTCAATTGCTCTAAGAGTATGTTATAGTAGTTAGTTCAATTGTTCTAAGAGTATGTTATAGTAGTTAGTTCAATTGCTCTAAGAGTATGTTATAGTAGTTAGTTCAATTGTTCTAAGAGTATGTTATAGTAGTTAGTTCAATTGTTCTAAGAGTATGTTATAGTAGTTAGTTCAATTGCTCTAAGAGTATGTTATAGTAGTTAGTTCAATTGTTCTAAGAGTATGTTATAGTAGTTAGTTCAATTGCTCTAAGAGTATGTTATAGTAGTTAGTTCAATTGCTTTTATGAGTATGCTACAACAGTTAGTTAATTTTGCTCTAAGAGTATGTTATAGTAGTTAGTTCAATTGCTCTAAGAGTATGTTATAGTAGTTAGTTCAATTGCTCTAAGAGTATGTTATAGCAGTTAGCTTAATTGCTCTAAGAGTATGTTATAGCAGTTAGTTAATTTTGCTCTAAGAGTATGTTATAGTAGTTAGCTTAATTGCTCTAAGAGTATGTTATAGCAGTTAGTTCAATTGCTCTAAGAGTATGTTATAGCAGTTAGTTCAATTGTTCCAGGAGTATGTTATAGCAGTTAGTTAATTTTGCTCTAAGAGTATGTTATAGTAGTTAGTTCAATTGCTCTAAGGGTATGTTATAGCAGTTAGCTTAATTGCTCTAAGAGTATGTTATAGCAGTTAGTTAATTTTGCTCTAAGAGTATGTTATAGTAGTTAGCTTAATTGCTCTAAGAGTATGTTATAGCAGTTAGTTCAATTGCTCTAAGAGTATGTTATAGCAGTTAGTTCAATTGTTCCAGGAGTATGTTATAGCAGTTAGTTAATTTTGCTCTAAGAGTATGTTATAGTAGTTAGCTTAATTGCTCTAAAAGTATGTTATAGCAGTTAGTTCAATTGTTCCAAGAGTATGTTATAGCAGTTAGTTCAATTGCTCTAAGGTCAGATGGCTGCTGTCATTTTACCCATAACCACCTGCTCTAAATGCTGAAAACACCACAGGCTTAGACTGATCCCTTTCAACGTGCGGGCCTTATATATAGTTAGTTGGCTGTAGCCAACCAATGAAAACACCAATGACAAGTGTTGTCATCCATTCAGTCACCCCCCCCCCCAAACGTTGTTGTGATAACGCATACTTGTATGTTCACACGGACATAAGCAAGCGTCATACAATCTGTTACTTCAAAAGTATCACAAACCATAACAAACTAATGCCTGCATAACACCGCGTCTGTGAAAGATGAGCCAGAAAAACACATTTAGACACGGACTGCATTTTAATCCGGTATTGGTGTGTCAAATTAAAATCCTATTGTCCAGACAGTACTAAACTAAAATACCAACAGATCTGGTCTGAAAATGCTCATAACAGACTGGTTGAGTTGGAATCAATGGTAACAGCTGATAAACGAGTTTAGAACGTCACTACAGGCAGGGCATTCCCATATCTGCTCAGCCGTCGTTCCAGCTACCAACAAAATATTCATCCCGATAGCCCATACTGTTCTAATGAGCGTGTTGCGTTCTGTATACATGGCGCACAGCTCATAACGCATGCTTCCAAGTCACTGAGACAGCCGTCGTGGACAACGCGATCTCGCCAAATCCGTGCAACTTCATGTTCAGTGAGAGCGTCACGACTTTCCTCCGCCGTCAAAGATAAACTCTACAGAGGAGGCTTCACAAGTTATTGCCGTTCTCTTTAAACATAGACCAACTAACTGATGTCTAAGAGTGTAGCAAAACGGTTATGCCCAGCAAACACAAGCGGGCCAATTAATAAAGTATCATACTTAAAAGATGTAGGAGATAAAAGCTCTACCTGTCTCGGTAAAGTAAAGGAAAATATAAAGTAAAAGAAAAGTAAAAGGTAAAGTAAAGGTAAAGTACGAGACTTGAATCGGCGTCTTAGCACGAAAGTTGTCACCCATATGTGCTCGGCCCCCATTCCACAAGTGTTCGGAGACTTCTGGAAGTGTCGCTTCAAGCATCGAAACTCACGATGCGAGGCGGCATTCCTGCCTTACGTCTGTCTGGTCTGTTCTGTCTGCCTGCTTATCTATCCTAACGCTATGAGGTCGCGAGCTGTTATCCCTAAAACAAAAGATGGAAGTGGGGGAATGCAATGTTTTTTTGTTTTTTTTTAATCCAGGATCTTGCCTGGAGGCAGAGCTAAACAAAGTCTTCTGTATCAACAGACTCACAAAAATGCTGTTAATACGGCGATACTGGTTCAAACCAGCCAGTTTGTTTTGACGTAGTTGTTACCGGTGAAACCAACTGGGAGGCAGATGTGAGGTCTTGATTACCTGGGAAGACAAGGGCGCCTCACAGCAGCAGACCTGGAAGCTGTCAGCGACCCACAGTTGACGACTTGCGCCAGGACCGGTGAACCAGAACCACCCAGACCCTACTCCACCTCTTTGTAGTGCCTCCAGAAACAGACTAACCTGTCTATGTCTAGCCAAGTGAGTAGGGATTGAGCCGGAAACAAATAATAATAAATGAATATTATTAAAGAAGGAAACTGGAGGATTGTCCGGTACTCAAAAATGGAGGATAGCCCGGTACTCAAAAATAACACGCTGAAGTCGGATGAATTTGGTCGAAAGGCGCAAATATCACAGTTCTGTTGCAAATTACAACACAACGTATCTACGACTACCAAACGTCCGTCTATGGACATATGGCGGAGAGAATAATCAATTCCTTTAGTAGTCAACGAGTGAACGACAGAAAGAAAGAGATTACAGTTGGTATGTGCACGTTCTAGTTACTTAGTCGCATGTCGCTTGGCAGTTACAATGTGCACATGTCAGTCAGTACGTGTGTCAATTAGTACGAGTACGTGTGTCAATTAGTACGTGTGTCAGTTAGTACGTGTGTCAGTTAGTACGTGTGTCAGTACGCACAAACAACACTTGTGTACTGCACATAAGTTAATATGTACATGCAATATTTAGCGCACATACACACACACATCAATCTGTATGTACTGTACAACCACCAACTATTATGGTGTCGTATATGTCATAACTTTTCGGTGAACATTTTTTTTGGGGGGGAGGGGGGGCGCTGAGCAGTCTGAGGTACGATGTCAGCTTCTAGACAAGAAAGCCTCAGGTTCGAGTCCCGCTACAGGCATTGGGAAACCTATTAGAATCCGTAGTTGCTTCGTGGTGTTTAGCCACCCTAGACCTCAGGACTGTAAGAGCCGCCAACGAAAGTTGCCAATGACAATTAAAAAGAATAAAGGGACAAATTAACAAGAGAGAAGACTCGACCAAAACATATTTTATAAGCAACAATATAACCACCAAATATCGTGCGGGGGGGGGGGGGGAGTTCCAGCTGTAGAAAACATGAAATATGAACAGACAATGACATCAATGTCACCAAGGAGGGTTGAGCATGGGACTGGCTATCTTGTACTGTAAAAGAATTATAAACCGAAAAAAAACTTCACAAACATGGACAAGACAACAGTCCCTTTTTTTCTTTTTTTTGAACCCCCAAGGAAAACAATAAAAAGGAAGACCAAGATATTCTTGGAGACGACAGATAGAAGAAGAGACGAAGATGATGGGGAAGACACGGAATAATCTTAAAAGAATGGCAAGAAACAGAAAGGCTTGGAAAGTGTTGAAGACTTATGCTCCACAGGGAGCTGAAAAAGTAGTAGAAGAAGAAGAATGGTATCAAGTAGCTATACCCATTTGCAGTCATCGTGTGAACGACATAAAAAAGAGGGAACCAGAGATTAGTGATGAAAAGTGTGGACTTATTGGAACGAACAATAACATATACATCATAGGTTCCTATTAGAAACAGCCATAGCGGTAAAAATAGATCGATACTTAAGTTTTCAGAATGTTCCAAAATATTTGATAAAGTCATCATCATCATCATGTACCAAGCCTGCTGGCGTAGGTGATCATGTCTCTCCACAACTTTTGATCTCGACTGTTATTTATCATTTCTGTTGTTGACCTACTGCCAAGCCATTCTCTTAAAGCTGTCTGGTATTTTTTCTCTTTGCTTCACTCTATCTCTTCGTCCCTCAATTTTTCCCAGTTGTTACAATATATTCCAGCTGGTCCCTTCTCATTACATGGCTAAAAAATGATGATTGTTTCTTCCAAATATTGGAAATTAGCTCTCTTTTTTTATTTGGCCTTTTTCAGAACATTTTCATCATTCTTCTTAGCTATCCATGGTATTCTCAACATTCTTCTGTAAAACCACATTTCTACAGCTTCCAGTGATTTTCTTGTCTGTTGTCCTATTGTCCATGATTCACATCCATATGTTAAAACTCGTTCTACATAACATTTAAGAACTCTTTTTCTTGTTTCTATTGTCAAAAATGGATTGCATAGTATCTTCCTCATTTTTTGGAAAGCTGCTTTTTGCCTGAGCCATTCTGCATCTCACCTCTGTTGTACATCTACCATCTGAGGTTAACATTGTTCCCAGATATTTAAATTCATTTACCTGTTTTAATTTTGTTCCTCTTGTTTTTATTTTGCACTGAAGTAATGTCCTTTTCTTTGTTGTTACCATTACTTCTGTCTTTTTGCTATTAAGGCCGAGTCCTTTATTTTTGCTTTCTTTCACTATAATGTCTAACATTTCTTATAATTTATTTTCACTCTTAGCTGTTAAGACTGTATCATCAGCCTACCTTAGATTATTTATATTATGACCTCCGATTGTTATTCCAGTCATGCCCCTAATGGATCTTAAAATAATCTCACTATAAATACTAAACAAATCTGGTGACAGCACACAACCTTGCCTATCACCCTGTTTTATTTGTTGAAACATTCCCAATTGGTTTCCAGTTCTTATGGCCGCTGTTTGTTGCCAGTACATGTTCTTTATTATTCTTAGATCTTTGCTGTCTACGATGATTTGATAAAGTAAAGAATCAAAAAGCAATTAATATTTTAGAAAGCACAAAGGTTGATAGCAAAGATCTAAGAAGAATACTAAAGGACATGCACTGGCAGCAAAAAGCAACACAAAAGAGCCGGAATTCAATTTGGAATGTTTCAACAAATAATAAGTGCAAGGTAAGGGTGTTTAATGTCATCAAATTTATTTAGTTTGTACAGTGAGATTATATAAGACCTATAAAGAGTTCTTTAACGTTAGGTGGAGCCAAGCTAGATGTATGGATGTGAATCATAGACAATAGGACAAGAAAACAAGAAAATCTCTAGTGGCCACAGAAATGTGGATTTAGGAAAAGATGTTGAGAATGCCATGACCAGCTAAAAAGAGTAAGGAGGCCGTTCTAAAGGAGGCGGAAGTAAAAAAATAAATATAATTTCTAACTTCAGAAAGAAACAGCTATAATTGTTGACCATGTAATGAGAAAAGAACAGGATTATATTTAGAAAACTTGAAAATTTAAGAGAAGAAGAAACAGAGAAGAGAAACATCCAATAGTTTAGTAAGTAAATTGGCATGAAAGTAGTATACCAGGAAGGATTTGGATATTATTTAGGCGTAAATTAACAAAGGTATATAAGAGGCGCCTTTAGCGCCTAATGTACACGAGAGACAGGGGGAGTTAATCGGTCGTGCGACGGCGTGACCCCTCGTGCAGCGGGCGCCGGATCACGCGGGTGCGTGGTGACCTCGACCCCGGAAGTGACCTGTTTATGTCTGATGTGTGCTGACTTTGGAGCTCTTCATGTACTTGATCGATAGTGATAGGTTAGTAGATTATACATGACATCGGGGCGGATCGCGGGTGACCCCTCGGGGATTATCTCGAGTGTTTTCGGACAGCGTGCTATCGGATCGGGGATTAGTTCGATTCGGTGTGACGCTATCGCGCCAGGTAGACGTTAGAAAATATTTATAGCTATGTAGTTGGGTGTCTGCTTAACGTTGTACCATAAATGAAGCATACGAGTAAAACAGTTAGAGATTACTGGTTAGTCTAAGCTGGTAGTGTAAATATGTTCCTCGGTGTTAGTGGTTCGCTATCTCTCTCTCTCTCTCTTTCTCTCTTCTCTCTCTCTTCTCTCTCTCTCTCTCTCTCTCTCTCTCTCTCTCTCTCTCTACTATTCCAGCCTAGATTTCCCGCCATTGAAACACTTACTCATTCTCTCCATTTATCCCTATCATCGCGCCTTCCTTCTCTCTCTCTCTCTCTCTCTCTCTCTCTCTCGCTTTCTCCCCTATCCTCTCTTAGACTTCTAACCTATCACTCCACCCTCCGCCTCTCCCTTTAGCTCCCCCGCCCTCCCTCATATTTTTAGCGTCCCTCCTATTGTAACACTTGATTATTCTCACCATTAATACATAGCATCTCGCCTTCTTTCTCATAGGCTTCTCTCGCTCTCTCTCTCTCTCTCTCTCTCTCTCTCTCGCTCTCTCTCTCTCTTCTAACCCCTACTAGACTTCTCTCCTACCATTCCACCTTTCTCTCTCTCTCTCTCTCTCTCTCTCTCTCTCTCTCTCTCTCTCTTTACCTCGCCTAGCGTTCCGCCTTCATTCGCATTTTTACCTTACCACCAGTGTAACACATTAATAACATTGAATATCAATTACAAAAAGACTTGAAATATCTACTTTTTAAAGAACCAATAAGATAAACATATGAAAAACGAAGGAATAATACACTCGACAAGGCTTAACAGACGTACTTTATACACATCACCATTAATACAACTGAAATTCCTTTAATGATAACCTATCACATCGTTATGAGCTAAGAGAAAAACAGAAAAAAAAATTCAACTTACACCGTAAAATATTCCACTACAACACAGACCGCTAGACTGAACAGTACTATGAGAATAAACGTCCGTGAATCAAGCGCGCTTATAACACGAAGTCTCACATCCGACTAGTTGGACGACACTTGAAAAGTTGGACGACACTATTCCACCCTCGACTAACATCTAGGTTAACCAATCAGAGAAGAAGATTTCTATCGGACACCCATCAACGAAATGACTGACCTCTGGATTAACTAATCAGAAAAGAGGATTACTGTTATCGTGATAACCGACCTCATTTTCAACTTGAAGTGCTGTCGAGTCTGATGCATGGGTTACTTTAAATCGAGTCGGCCCCTGATACAATCCACCTAGCGGGCTAGAGGGGTCGTGGTTCGTGGTTCGGTAAGTCCGTGGTTCGTTAAGTCCGTGGTTCGTGGGTTGTGGTTCGTGGTTCGTTAGTTGAGGGTTCGTTAAGTCCGTGGTTCGTGGGTTGTGGTTCGTTAGTTGATGGTTCGTTAAGTCCATGGTTCGTAGGGGTTGTGTTCGCGGTTCGTGAGTTGATGGTTCGTTAAGTTCGTGGTTTGTTAAGTTCGTTGTTCGTGAGTTTGTGGTTCGTTAGTTGATGGTTCGTTAAGTCCGTGGTTCGTGGGGTGGTTCGTGGTTCGTTAGTTGATGGTTCGTTAAGTCCATGGTTCGTGGTTCGTTAAGTCCATGGTTCGTGGTTGTGGTTCGTGAGTTGATGGTTCGTTAAGTCCGTGGTTCGTGGTTCGTTAAGTCCATGGTTCGTGGGTTGTGGTTCGTGTTCGTGAGTTGATGGTTCGTTAAGTCCGTGGTTCGTGGGGTTGTGGTTCGTGGTTCGTGAGATGATGGTTCGTTAAGTCCGTGGTTCGTGAGATGATGGTTCGTTAAGTCCGTGGTTCGTGGGGTTGTGGTTCGTTAGTTGATGGTTCGTTAAGTCCGTGGTTCGTGGGGTTGTGGTTCGTGGTTCGTTAGTTGATGGTTCGTTAAGTCCATGGTTCGTGGGGTTGTGGTTCGCGAGTTGAGGGTTCGGTAAGTCCGTGGTTCGTGGTTTGTTAAGTTCGTTGTTCGTGAGTTTGTGGTTTATTAAGTTGTAGTTTGTTAAGTGCGTGGTTCGAGAGGTCGTGGGCAAGGGCAGAAACCTAAGAGGCAAGGTCAGAAACCTAGGAGGCAAGGGCAGAAACCTAGGAGGTAAAGGCAGAAACCTAGGAAGCAAAGGCTGAAAAACACTCGTACTGACTAAGGCTTCCAAGGTGTATTTGATTGTCGCCCTATTTTTGTCTGTATAACCTAATATATCACTTTCATTTAATCTATCGATAAACGTTTCAAAGTCATTTATGTTGTTAACTAACAAGGGTTTGTCTAATCCTGTCGCGTTATTTGAACTTGTGTGTGAAAGTAACGCAGCCAAATAGAACTGACCTCTGAGGCAATACCGGATGTGTTACTAAAAGATTTTGACGTATGATGGCAATTTTATGAGTTTACCCCTGATCATTTTTAGGGATACGCCCATGAAATCGGTAAAAATCGTAAATTTTCACTCTAGGCATACCCCAAACTCTATTTTAGACATCCCCATTGCAAAAATTTACATTAAAAACCACTTTTAGGATTTTACCCCCTTATCATTTTTGAGGGTTACGCCCATGGAATCGATAAAAAGCGTTAATTTAGCACGCAGGCTTACCTAAAACTTTATTTTAGACATCCCCACACCAAAAATTTACTTAAAAAGCACTTTTGAAATTGTTACCCCCTTACCATTTTTTAGGGTTACGCCCATGGAATTGATAAAAAAATTGAAATATAACCTCAAGGCATACCCCAAACTTTATTTTAGACATCCCCACACCAAAAATTAACTTAAAAATCACTTTTGAAAATGTAACCCATTACCATTTTTGAGGGATACGCCCCTGAAATCGATAAAAATCGTAAATTTAGCACGTAGGCTTACCTAAAACTTTATTTTATACATCCCCATACCAAAAATTTACTTAAAAATCACTTTTGAAATTGTAACCCCCCTTACCATTTTTGAGGGTTACGCCCCTGAAATCGATAAAAAATTGAAATATAACCTCAAGGCATACCCCAAACATAATATTTGACACCCCTACATATCAAACTCCATAAAAAAACATCTGCGTAGTATGCACGGCTCAAAACACCTCTCCTTACTACTATTTTTTTGTTGTTTTTTTTTGTTGAAATTTGATATGTAGGGGTGTCAAAAAATATGTTTGGGGTATGCCTTGAGGTTATATTTCATTTTTTTTATCGATTGCACGTGCTGCACCGCGTGCTGCACCGTACATCTGCGTAGTATGCACGGCTCAAAAACCTTACCACTACTAGTTTGTTGTTGTTTTTTTGTTGGAATTTGATATGTAGGGGTGTCAAATATTATGTTTGGGGTATGCCTTGATGTTATATTTCAATTTTTTTATCGATTGCACGTGCTGCACCGTGCATCTGCGTAGTATGAACGGCTCAAAAACCACTATACCACTACTAGTTTTTTGTTGATTTTTTGTTGGAATTTGATATGTAGGGGTGTCAAAAAATATGTTTGGGGTATGCCTTGAGGTTATATTTCAATTTTTTATCGATTACACGTGCTGCACCGTACATCTGCGTAGTATGAACGGCTCAAAACCACTATACCACTACTAGTTTTTGTTGATTTTTTGATGGAGTTTGATATGTAGGGGTGTCAAATATTATGTTTGGGGTATGCCTTGAGGTTATATTTCATTTTTTTTATCGATTGCACGTGCTGCACCGCGTGCTGCACCGTACATCTGCGTAGTATGCACGGCTCAAAAACCACTATACCACTACTAGTTTTTTGTTGATTTTTGATGGAGTTTGATATGTAGGGGTGTCAAATATTATGTTTGGGGTATGCCTTGAGGTTATATTTCAATTTTTTATCGATTGCACGTGCTGCACCGTACATCCGCGTAGTATGAACGGCTCAAAAACCACTATACCACTACTAGTTTTGTTGATTTTTTTATGGAGTTTGATATGTAGGGGTGTCAAATATTATGTTTGGGGTATGCCTTGAGGTTATATTACAATTTTTTATCGATTTCAGGGGCGTAACCCTAAAAAATGGTAAGGGGGGTTACAATTTCAAAAGTGATTTTTAAGTAAATTTTTGGTATGGGGATGTATAAAATAAAGTTTTAGGTAAGCCTACGTGCTAAATTTACGATTTTTATCGATTTCAGGGGCGTATCCCTCAAAAATGGTAAGGGGGTTACATTTTCAAAAGTGATTTTTAAGTTAATTTTTGGTGTGGGGATGTCTAAAATAAAGTTTGGGGTATGCCTTGAGGTTATATTTCAATTTTTTTATCAATTCCATGGGCGTAACCCTAAAAATGGTAAGGGGGTTACAATTTCAAAAGTGATTTTTAAGTAAATTTTTGGTGTGGGGATGTCTAAAATAAAGTTTTAGGTAAGCCTACGTGCTAAATTAACGCTTTTTATCGATTCCATGGGCGTAACCCTCAAAAATGATAAGGGGGTAAAATCCTAAAGTGGTTTTTAATGTAAATTTTTGCAATGGGGATGTCTAAAATAGAGTTTGGGGTATGCCTAGAGTGAAAATTTACGATTTTTTACCGATTCCATGGGCGTATCCCTAAAAAATGATCAGGGGGTAAACTCATAAAATTTCATCATACGTCAAAATCTTTTTAGTAACACATCCGGTATTGCCTCAGAGGTCAGTTCTATTTGGCTGCGTTACTTTCACACACAAGTTCAAATAACGCGACAGGATTAGACAAACCCTTGTTAGTTAACAACATAAATGACTTTGAAACGTTTATCGATAGATTAAATGAAAGTGATATATTAGGTTATACAGACAAAAATAGGGCGACAATCAAATACACCTTGGAAGCCTTAGTCAGTACGAGTGTTTTTCAGCCTTTGCTTCCTAGGTTTCTGCCTTTACCTCCTAGGTTTCTGCCCTTGCCTCCTAGGTTTCTGACCTTGCCTCTTAGGTTTCTGCCCTTGCCCACGACCTCTCGAACCACGCACTTAACAAACTACAAACTTAATAAACCACAAACTCACGAACAACGAACTTAACAAACCACGAACCACGGACTTACCGAACCCTCAACTCACGAACCGCGAACCACAACCCCACGAACCATGGACTTAACGAACCATCAACTAACGAACCACGAACCACAACCCCACGAACCACGGACTTAACGAACCATCAACTAACGAACCACGAACCACAACCCCACGAACCACGGACTTAACGAACCATCATCTCACGAACCACGAACCACGGACTTAACGAACCATCATCTCACGAACCACGAACCAAACCCCACGAACCACGGACTTAACGAACCATCAACTCACGAACCACGAACCACAACCCACGAACCATGGACTTAACGAACCACGAACCACGGACTTAACGAACCATCAACTCACGAACCACAACCCCACGAACCATGGACTTAACGAACCACGACCATGGACTTAACGAACCATCAACTAACGAACCACGAACCACAACCCCACGAACCACGGACTTAACGAACCATCAACTAACGAACCACAAACTCACGAACAACGAACTTAACAAACCACGAACTTAACGAACCATCAACTCACGAACCGCGAACCACAACCCCTACGAACCATGGACTTAACGAACCATCAACTAACGAACCACAACCCCACGAACCACGGACTTAACGAACCCTCAACTAACGAACCACGAACCACAACCCCACGAACCACGGACTTAACGAACCACGGACTTACCGAACCACGAACCACGACCCCTCTAGCCCGCTAGGTGGATTGTATCAGGGGCCGACTCGATTTAAAGTAACCCATGCATCAGACTCGACAGCACTTCAAGTTGAAAATGAGGTCGGTTATCACGATAACAGTAATCCACTTCTCTGATTAGTTAATCCAGAGGTCAGTCATTTCGTTGATGGGTGTCCGATAGAAATCTTCTTCTCTGATTGGTTAACCTAGATGTTAGTCGAGGGTGGAATAGTGTCGTCCAACTTTTATTTACCAGATTATATTTAAACTAGTCGGATGTGAGACTTCGTGTTATAAGCGCGCTTGATTCACGGACGTTTATTCTTATAGTACTGTTCGGGGACTTCCGTTTCCAAGATGGCGGATCTAGTCCACGTCCTCTCGATCGCTGCAGAAAATGCACCCAAGGTCTGATTAATTTCGGATCTTCATTGCACTTTTCTGCGTAAAAGTCAAATGATGATATGCTTGATACATCTGTGTCGCTAAGACGAGGTCGTAGGTCGACAACAGTCCGTTTTTGACGAATCAAGTGTTGTGAGTGAGACATTCCACCGTCCAGACTTCATCTGTGCTTTACGTCACATTAGTGCTGTTCAAGACCGTTATTGGGATTCTTTGACGCAAGTTATTTCCACGTTACACATTAATGTAAACTACTTCGTCAGTCGCAGTTTTGTCTCTTTGGGGAAGTTGCTTCGTGTATTGTTCGTCGTAGACTGTTTACACTTGAGTAATCAGACATAAGTCTAAAGGTATCGAGATTATGAGTTTGGCGACATTGTGTCCTACGTCATCGTATTGGTTCCCTAAACCGGCCGTGCGCAAATCTTACGGTCTGCTGTTTGATGTGCAACAAGAATAAATTGACGACTGACTGTGTGTCTATATGTTCGGAATTGGAGTCATCAACGATGGCCTAACATCATCAAGTGCTACGATGATCATCATTTTCAAGAGGACGTGACTTACCGGTATATGGGGATAGGCGGCGGGAACAAATGGAGGCTACGCATGAAATGTGTTCCTTGTTGCAGTTTCCTCATATTACAAGTCGCATGTCTGTGTTAGTCACCTCTAGTGACTCGGGCAGATGGTGCTCGTAAACCTGGGAAGGCCGACCATCTAAGGGCAGAATCCCCGACAGAAAAGATCAACTGCTGCCTTGCAGGAAGATTGGGGACAATCAAAGGCTAAGGAAAGCAAACCTGAAAAAATGCTGGCTGAAATCGGATGCACTGGGCCACTGGCGCAGAACACAGTGCAACGTATTAACGGTGTTCAGTCAGAGTGGATCTGACAGACTCTAATTGTGATGTTCTGTCTGTGGGGGCGATCAACACACTTAGCCTGACAGCTGACTTCATATGAGAGTCTGGAATCCTTACTCTGATTGAGTCCTGAACGCAGAGAGAGAGAGATAGTACTGTTCAGTCTAGCGGTCTGTGTTGTAGTGGAATATTTTACGGTGTAAGTTGAATTTTTTTTTCTGTTTTTCTCTTAGCTCATAACGATGTGATAGGTTATCATTAAAGGAATTTCAGTTGTATTAATGGTGATGTGTATAAAGTACGTCTGTTAAGCCTTGTCGAGTGTATTATTCCTTCGTTTTTCATATGTTATCTTATTGGTTCTTTAAAAAGTAGATATTTCAAGTCTTTTTGTAATTGATATTCAATGTTATTAATGTGTTACACTGGTGGTAAGGTAAAAATGCGAATGAAGGCGGAACGCTAGGCGAGGTAAAGAGAGAGAGAGAGAGAGAGAGAGAGAGAGAGAGAGAGAGAGAGAGAGAAAGGTGGAATGGTAGGAGAGAAGTCTAGTAGGGGTTAGAAGAGCGAGAGAGAGAGAGAGAGAGAGAGAGAGAGAGAGAGAGCGAGAGAAGCCTATGAGAAAGAAGGCGAGATGCTATGTATTAATGGTGAGAATAATCAAGTGTTACAATAGGAGGGACGCTAAAAATATGAGGGAGGGCGGGGGAGCTAAAGGGAGAGGCGGAGGGTGGAGTGATAGGTTAGAAGTCTAAGAGAGGATAGGGAGAAAGCGAGAGAGAGAGAGAGAGAGAGAGAGAGAAGGAAGGCGCGATGATAGGGATAAATGGAGAGAATGAGTAAGTGTTTCAATGGCGGGAAATCTAGGCTGGAATAGTAGAGAGAGAGAGAGAGAGAGAGAGAGAGAGAGAGAAGAGAGAGAGAAAGAGAGAGAGAGAGAGAGATAGCGAACCACTAACACCGAGGAACATATTTACACTACCAGCTTAGACTAACCAGTAATCTCTAACTGTTTTACTCTTATGCTTCATTTATGGTACAACGTTAAGCAGACACCCAACTACATAGCTATAAATATTTTCTAACGTCTACCTGGCGCGATAGCGTCACACCGAATCGAACTAATCCCCGATCCGATAGCACGCTGTCCGAAAACACTCGAGATAATCCCCGAGGGGTCACCCGCGATCCGCCCCGATGTCATGTATAATCTACTAACCTATCACTATCGATCAAGTACATGAAGAGCTCAAAAGTCAGCACACATCAGACATAAACAGGTCACTTCCGGGGTCGAGGTCACCACGCACCCGCGTGATCCGGCGCCCGCTGCACGAGGGGTCACGCCGTCGCACGACCGATTAACTCCCCCTGTCTCTCGTGTACATTAGGCGCTAAATGTGCCTCTTATATACCTTTGTTAATTTACGCCTAAATAATATCCAAATCCTTCCTGGTATACTACTCATGAAGTCAACATAGACTTGGTAAACAACTGTAGGGATAGAAAGTTATGACGAGCCATAATCATCTAACCGGTTGTTCATGATTGTGTCTTCCAAAAATTGTGGTAAACGTCATTCATACGTTTCGTTCATTTTTGTTCTGTTATCAGGTTCCAAAGGAAAACGGAAACAAGCCTCTAATGTCAGTATGGCCCACTCATTCAATGACTAATTTCAGGGGAAAGTAAAGGAAAACGGAAACAAGCCTCTAATGTCAGTATGGCCCACTCATTCAATGACTAATTTCAGGGGAAAGTAAAGGAAAACGGAAACAAGCCTCTAATGTCAGTATGGCCCACTCATTCAATGACTAATTTCAGGGGAAAGTAAAGGAAAACGGAAACAAGCCTCTAATGTCAGTATGGCCCACTCATTCAATGACTAATTTCAGGGGAAGGTAAAGGAAAACGGAAACAAGCCTCTAATGTCAGTATGGCCCACTCATTCAATGACTAATTTCAGGGGAAAGTAAAGGAAAACGGAAACAAGCCTCTAATGTCAGTATGGCCCACTCATTCAATGACTAATTTCAGGGGAAGGTAAAGGAAAACGGAAACAAGCCTCTAATGTCAGTATGGCCCACTCATTCAATGACTAATTTCAGGGGAAAGTAAAGGAAAACGGAAACAAGCTTCTAATGTCAGTATGGCCCACTCATTCAATGACTAATTTCAGGGGAAAGTAAAGGAAAACGGATACAAGCCTCTAATGTCAGTATGGCCCACTCATTCAATGACTAATTTCAGGGGAAAGTAAAGGAAAACGGAAACAAGCCTCTAATGTCAGTATGGCCCACTCATTCAATGACTAATTTCAGGGGAAAGTAAAGGAAAACGGATACAAGCCTCTAATGTCAGTATGGCCCACTCGTTCAATGACTAATTTCAGGGGAAAGTAAAGGAAAACGGAAACAAGCCTCTAATGTCAGTATGGCCCACTCATTCAATGACTAATTTCAGGGGAAAGTAAAGGAAAACGGAAACAAGCTTCTAATGTCAGTATGGCCCGCTCATTCAATGACTAATTTCAGGGGAAAGTAAAGGAAAACGGAAACAAGCTTCTAATGTCAGTATGGCCCGCTCATTCAATGACTAATTTCAGGGGAAGGTAAAGGAAAACGGAAACAAGCCTCTAATGTTAGTATGGCCCACTCATTCAATGACTAATTTCAGGGGAAAGTAAAGGAAAACGGAAACAAGCTTCTAATGTCAGTATGGCCCACTCATTCAATGACTAATTTCAGGGGAAAGTAAAGGAAAACGGAAACAAGCCTCTAATGTCAGTATGGCCCACTCGTTCAATGATTAATTTCAGGGGAAGGTAAAGGAAAACGGAAACAAGCCTCTAATGTCAGTATGGCCACTCATTCAATGACTAATTTCAGGGGAAAGTAAAGGAAAACGGAAACAAGCCTCTAATGTCAGTATGGCCCACTCATTCAATGACTAATTTCAGGGGAAAGTAAAGGAAAACGGAAAGAAGCCTCTAATGTCAGTATGGCCCACTCATTCAATGACTAATTTCAGGGGAAGGTAAAGGAAAACGGAAACAAGCTTCTAATGTCAGTATGGCCCGCTCATTCAATGACTAATTTCAGGGGAAGGTAAAGGAAAACGGAAACAAGCTTCTAATGTCAGTATGGCCCACTCATTCAATGACTAATTTCAGGGGAAGGTAAAGGAAAACGGAAACAAGCTTCTAATGTCAGTATGGCCCACTCATTCAATGACTAATTTCAGGGGAAAGTAAAGGAAAACGGAAACAAGCTTCTAATGTCAGTATGGCCCACTCATTCAATGACTAATTTCAGGGGAAGGTAAAGGAAAACGGAAACAAGCTTCTAATGTCAGTATGGCCCACTCATTCAATGACTAATTTCAGGGGAAAGTAAAGGAAAACGGAAACAAGCTTCTAATGTCAGTATGGCCCACTCATTCAATGACTAATTTCAGGGGAAGGTAAAGGAAAACGGAACAAGCTTCTAATGTCAGTATGGCCCACTCATTCAATGACTAATTTCGGGGGAAGGTAAAGGAAAACGGAAACAAGCCTCTAATGTCAGTATGGCCCGCTCATTCAATGACTAATTTCAGGGGAAAGTAAAGGAAAACGGAAACAAGCTTCTAATGTCAGTATGGCCCACTCATTCAATGACTAATTTCGGGGGAAGGTAAAGGAAAATGGAAACAAGCCTCTAATGTCAGTATGGCCCGCTCATTCAATGACTAATTTCAGGGGAAAGTAAAGGAAAACGGAAACAAGCTTCTAATGTCAGTATGGCCCACTCATTCAATGACTAATTTCAGGGGAAGGTAAAGGAAAACGGAAACAAGCTTCTAATGTCAGTATGGCCCACTCATTCAATGACTAATTTCGGGGGAAGGTAAAGGAAAACGGAAACAAGCCTCTAATGTCAGTATGGCCCGCTCATTCAATGACTAATTTCAGGAGAAGGTGTATGTTTACAACACTCGGAAGAATTCATGACAAAAACATGACTAGTCATGAGTACACATGCGTGAATGATATCGCAAGTGATAGCAACTATTTTTAGGTTGCTTAGCTGGCAGCGTACTGTAACATTATATGTCTCGTGGCAAGGTACTTTGTCGAGGAGTACAGGTTCGATCCTGCTTCGGACTATCTCTTGTTCTTTGTATTTTCTGTTAACTGTGGATTTTTTCCGAGTGTTGTAAACATAGGAGACAATAATAAATGAATATTATTATAGAGGGAAACTTCCGAGGCGATAATTAGCGAATCAATTCAGAGGAAATGGTATTTTTATAGCGCTCGGGAAAAAATGACAAATAATCAATAACAGAAAAACAATTCTTTGGTTTTTTTCTGTTGATTATTTGTCATTTTTTTCCCGAACGCTGTAAACATACCTCTTCCTCTGAATTGATTCGCTGTTGTAAACATCCCTTTCCCCCTGAAATTAGTCATTGACCTGTTGCCTCTGAAGTTTCCGTTTATTAGTTATGATTTGTCTTTCCGCTAACTCGCAAGTTTAGGATAGGCCTGGCAACAAGACGGAAAAAACACACCCGGAAACATTTGGCGACCTCCAGAAATATTAAACAACATTGTTAGACTATTTTCCCCACTTCCGTTTCGTCATCGGGTTATCCACGTCGCAACGGAGGAAACAGCTTTGATGTCAGGAAAAGTGAACACGTCTACCACAGTACGTGGCAATAACCAGTTTATGTTTTTTTAATTACACCCCTTTCACGGAGACTGGGAGGGTGAGATTGTCCCGGTCGGTGAATGAAAATATTCCGGGAACTAAAGATTCGTGAAGGAGATACGTGGTAGCTGTCGTCAGTCAGGCTTGGACAACACCAGGGCGATACAGATTAAAAGCCGGCTTTTCCTAGTCCCTTATCAGGGCCGCCCGCAAAATGAAAGATTGTACTTTCTGTTACCGTCACCTCACAACCAACACACCCCCCCCCCCCCAAGGGGGAAAAAAGATATGAATTTGGGAGTGTCATTAGGTTCATGGAGTTACCGAACTTGTTGCTACTTTCTATATTACTAGCTACGTTTTGTGCGACTTTGTTGTAAATGCTTTTGATATTTTTTTTTTTATCTTTCAGAAATGTCTATAAAATATGAAAGCTTGATACCTTTCTTTAATTTTGTAATTAATGTTCAGTTTCGGTGAAAGGTGAACATCTGTAAAACTTCTGAACTATTTTTACATGTTCCAGCGTCATTCCACTCCATGCAGCTCGCATTAAGGATTCTTTGATAACAATTCTGAAGTTGTATACAAATGTTCATATTTCATAGAAACTTTTAAAAGATTTAGAAAAAGTATCAAACTTTTGTAACAAAGCCGTACACGAAATTATCAAGCCGTACATAAAATAGCAAGCCGTAGAGAAAGTACTACCAAATCCAGTAGCCCCACGAACCTAACCACAATGCCACTCCCAAGTTCACATAGTTTCCCTTCATTTGGGGGATGTGAGGCAGTGGCGTATTCTCTATGATACCGCGGCTACCGCCGGTAGCCTGAACATATTAACTAAACACAAAAGGAAAAGATAATTTATTATATTTTTTTTAATAATTATATTACACATTTTCGAATATTCTATTACACATTTCATAGGCCAATATGATTTATTTTCTTTGATTTGCATTTATTAAAGCAAGGTTTTCCTCTGGCCACCATAACGTTTGTGAATTAAACCGAGACTACATTGAAACTATTGGCCAGGGGTACATTTTTCCTCTATCCGAACCTTGTATTAACGACTTTGACATTCAAAAATTCAAGTCAAAATTATACAGCAAAGAAACCTCTACACTAATGCGGTTTCATGAGTTATTTTTAGCTATAGCCAATCAGAATCGTCACAAAGTGAAACTGAAACTATGTCTCACTACCGGAACTTCCTTAGCTATTTATAACTATGTTATGCGCCTCTGCAGACTGCATCTGTAGAAAGAACTTTTTCTGCTCTCAAGAGAATCAAATCTTATTGTCGCTCAACTCAGACACAAGAGCGCTAATCTGGTTTGGCATTAATGACCATTGAGAAATCATTCCCTCAGAAAGTTAGAAACCAACCCAACAGTACTTTCAATGACAAAGTCATCATCATTTTCGTCCCAAACAAGACGGATATAATTAACATAAATAAAGTAAGTAATTTAAAATGTAGTGATGTCATTAGAAAATATTATTTTATGTTAGCCTACTGAATATAATGTATGTTTTTATTTATTATGTCAGCGGTAGCCCAGACCCCAAAACCAGCATACGCCAATGATGGTAGGTGGCAGTAACATTGTCCTGCTCTTGTTAAATGATATTCCATGCACTTCTGTTGCTCCACACGATGGACACTGTGACTTCCAATGCACTGTAAACTTCACACAACCATGCTGTTCGCATGCCCAAATCATTTCTAAAACACACTTTACCTGATATTGTACAAGTAAAACAGAACTT
Source organism: Megaustenia siamemsis (assembly GCA_032433765.1). Lineage (NCBI taxonomy): Eukaryota > Metazoa > Mollusca > Gastropoda > Stylommatophora > Ariophantidae > Megaustenia > Megaustenia siamemsis. Next base: position 72,481,069 of record JAVIAB010000041.1, on the reverse strand, counting down.
GCATTTCCAATCAGAAAATAATGACCTCCCCAAGTTTAACATTTTCCTCAGTGTTCCAGTTCATCAGTCTTCCATCCATGTGCATTCTCTAATAAACCGCACAGCTTATTAAAAATGGGTACCTAGCTCAGTAAAAAGCAGCTGCAAGGAAAATCACTGGCTCTCTCATGTTAAAATTATGTGGTTTAGTTCTGTAATTTTAAGTGCACCCAATACTGTTATAACATTCTCTCTCTCTGCGATCAGGACTCAATCAGAGTACGATTCCAGACTCTCACATGAAGTCAGCTGTAAGGTTAAGTGTGTTGATCGCCCCCACAGACAGAATATCACAATTAGAGTCTGCCAGATCCACTCTGATTGAACACCCGTTAAAAACGTTGCACTGTGTTCTGCGCCAGTGGCCCAGTGCATCGGATTTCAGCCAGCATTTTATTCAGGTTTGCATTCCTTAGCCTTTGATTGTCCCCAATCTTCCTGCAAGACAGCAGATGATCTTTTCTGTAGGGGGATTCTGCCCTTAGATGGTCGGCCCTCCCAGGTTTACGAACACCATCTGCCCGAGTCACTAGAGGTGACTAACACAGACATGTACACACAAAGATATGAGATGTGACTAACACAGACATGCACACAGCGATACGAGGCATGACTAACACTGACAGACACATGACTAACATAAACATGCACATAAAGATATGAGATATGACTAACATAGCCATGCACTCACAAAGATATGAGATGTGATTAACATAAACATGCACACAAAGATATGAGATATCTAACCCAAACATGCACACACAAAGATATGACACATGACTAACACAGATACACACTAAGATATGAGACATGATTAACACGGACACACCAAGATATGAGACATGATTAACACGGACACACCAAGATATGAGATATGACTAACATGACACACACCAAGATATGAGATATGACTAACATGACACACACCAAGATATGAGCCATGGCCAGCACGCACGCACGCACACACACACACACACACACACACACACGCTAAGATATGAGCCATGGCTAGCACAGAAACACATCAAGATATGAGCCATGGCTTCACGGAAAAACACCAAGAAATGAACCATGTCCAGCACAGAAACACATTAAGGTATCCATATGCTTGGGTTTGTTGTAGTACTCTCCTTAACGTGGGAATCATCGACATACGAGACGCAGGCCCCGATTAACTGTTCACAGGTTTCGTTCAAACAGTTGTCCGGAGATTTGAGAGTGCAGTCTGACCCGTAGAACGTTCCCTTGCATGTACAGTTCCCAGTTGACTGTTCACAGGTGTCGTTGAAGCAGTTGTCCGGACATTTGAGAGTGCAGTCTGATCCGTAGTACGTTTCCTTGCACGTACAGTCATAACATTCCATATTGCTAAAATATGCCATGCTGCTATAATATTCCATATTGCTACAACACCCGCTCTGCTATAATATTCTATATTGCTACAACACCTCCACTTCTATATTCCATATTGGTATAACACCTCCAATATAACACCTCCACCTGCGACCACCCAATAGTGTTCTTCTACCCGGAAGACTACGGTTAAGCGGATCGTGCCCCGCTAAAAATTTGGCAACACCAGCAAGATAATAATATGGCACGGTACAGAGCATCTACATCCATCTAGCTTTGTTTCAAGGGCGGACAACAATAAAGGCAGGTAGACGTGGGCGGATACAGAAGTAGAAGTCAGTCTTTGTCTGGCCTAGCCTGGTTTGTTTCTCATCTGTCTGTCCGTCCCCAATAAGGCCTCTCAGATTCTCCCTTCTTTCCCCATGACCTCAAATAGGACTAGATCAAAATTCAAGCAAACACATGCGCGCGCGCACACACCGGAGTTGTTTGTCAATTATACTTTAGTTGAGTTGCTCATTTGTGTCTCTCCTGGAAGATAAAGTACACAATCTTCTTTATACATTCAAAGTGATTAGAAGTTGTGCCTTTCAATTAAAAGCGTTTGTGGTTAAAAATGTAATCCTGTATCAACAGAAATTCCCAGGTTTGTCATGTCAATATTTGAACTTTTTTATTACAAACATTAACGATTAAAATATTCACAGATAAATATTCACTTTATAACTGTAAAGAAATTACAATTGGTGTCTGGTATCACAAATTAAAACCACTTCCATAAAATATCAATTTTGAGAATGAGGGGAAAGTACTAGACTCGTGACATCTCCATCCACAAAAGCTGATACATTTACAAGATAACAACTAATATGTCACTTTGAGATTGACGTCACGGGACGCACCAAAATGGACGCTTCTTGCGTCCAAGCCATGTAAACAATGTTGACTTTCCTTGTCTTCAACGGTTTGTCTCATTCTGTTAGAGAATTTCACGCTATCTGTTACCACAGTGAGATGGCGGATTTTTAAAAAATGTAAACACGGGTTTGATAATAAATGTGTGTACACAGTTCGTTAACCATCGCTGTAGATCAAGTCTTTATTCCCTAGCTTCGTTAGCAACAATGGAAGCTAATAACCTTACTTGTGCAGCCGGTTGGTTTGGGACAAATTGTACGTTACAATGCCACTGCTATAATGGCTTATTTTGTGACAAAACTACAGGGACATGCCCAAACAATGACAGTTGTCAGCACAAAATTTTCGCACCCCAGTGTCAGTACTTGGATTTTGTTTGCAAATATGCCCAAAAATCTGAACCTACTTTCCTGTTTGATGGCAACGACACCTCATGTAATCCGGACACAGATTCTACATCAGTTGAGGCAACTCTCAATCAATCTTTGCCGTGCTCCTGGTTTAGGATTTATGCGAATGACTTAAAATATCCGGACAGTTTCACGATAAAACTGAATGGTTCTGCCTCATGTAACAATGTATCAATGTTTGTAGTCAGTCCGCACGAGATTGATGCCTTCTGCCCTGGGGCTGGTCTGATCAACAAGTTACGGATTGAAAGGGCGATAGTTGCAAATATCTGCTCCAACTACATTGGCGGGGGTCGGAAACTGGCTCTCAAACAGAACACAAACCAGACCGATTTTATGCACAAAACATTTGATGCTTGTTATACAGGAGACGGATGTGGACCAGAGGCCGCAGTTAATAGCAAAACAAAGACCAATCTCTATGACAATGACTGCACACACACACAATGGAGAAGTGGAACCAATTCTGTTTACTGGTATCTGAACTTTGCAACGCCCCAGAAGACTCACTTCATTCGAATCTATCATCGAACTAGCAATATGATTCGGGTAAAGAATGACACTCTAAGGGCTTTCTCTGACAGTGGCGGAGTAGTGTTCCAGTATAATGATATATCCTACCCTAATTTATCTGTGAACACTATTGTAGTCAAAACACAAACGTCAATGGCACACATTAAGATTGAGTTCTCACCGACCATTTCGCAGGCCGACTTTGCACTGACGGTATGTGAGGTGCAACCATTTACAGACACCTATTGTCTGGACGAGCAGTCTTGTCGTTTTGTGCAGTGTGTAGTGGGTGTAGTAAAGGCTGCAATGTCATCATCGGTACTTGTCACTGCAACTGTTCACATGGGATCTATGGACACGACTGTTCCGGGTCTTGTCTCAGTGTCTGTCCTTTATTTGAGGAAAAATCTGGAAAATGCCTACATTGTAAACATCTTGGCTATATCTGTAATGACACTTGTCCAGATGGTAATTTTGGGCTACAGTGCGAACAGATGTGTTCTGATGGCTGTGACATCATATGTACTCTCAAATGTCCGGACAACTGTTTCAACGACACCTGTCAACAGTCGATTGGGAATCTGTACATGCAAGAGAACGTTCTATGGGACAGACTGCACTCTCAAATCTCCGGACAACTGTTTAACGAAACCTGTGATTCCCACGTTCAGAAGAGTCTGCCGACTACAACAAGCCCAAGCATATGGACACTTTAATGTGTTTCTGTGCTAGACATGGTTCATTTCTTGGTGTTTTTTAGTGAAACCATGGCTCATATCTTGCTGTGTTTCTGTCCTAGCCATGGCTCATATCTTAGCTTGTGTGTGCTGGCCATGGCTCATATCTTGGTGTGTGTCATGTTAGTCATATCTCATATCTCGGTGTGTCCGTGTTAATCATGTCTCATATCTTTATGTGTGTCTGTGTTTAGTCATATCTCATATCTTAGTGTGTACCAGTGTTAGTCATATGTCATATCTTTGTTTGTGCATGTCTGGGTTAGTGATATCTCATATCTTTGTGTGCATGTTTATGTTAGTCATATCTCATATCTTTGTGTGTGCATGTCTGTGTTTGTCACATCTCATATCCTTGTGTGTGCATGGCTATGTTAGTCCCATCTAATATCTTTGTGTGTGCATATCTATGTTAGTCATATCTCTTATCTTTGTGTGCATGTCTATGTTAGGCATGTGTCATATCTTTGTGTGTGCATGTTAATGTCATTTATATCTCATATCTTTATGTGCATGTTTATGTTAGTCATGTGTCATATATCTTGATGTGTGTCAGTGTTAGTCATGCCTCGTATCGCTGTGTGCATGTCTGTATTAGTCACATCTCATATCTTTGTGTGTGCATGTCTGTGTTAGTCACATCTCACATCTTTGTGTGTGTATGTCTGTGTTAGTTACATCTCACATCTTTGTGTGTCCGTGTCTGTGTTAGTCACCTCTAGTGACTCGGGCAGATGGTGCTCGTAAACCTGGGAGGGCCTACCATCTAAGGGCAGAATCCCCCTACAGAAAAGATCATCTGCTGCCTTGCAGGAAGATTGGGGACAATCAAAGGCTAGGGAAAGCAAACCCGAATAAAATGCTGGCTGAAATCGGATGCACTGGGCCACTGGCGCAGAACACAGTGCAACGTATTAACGGGTGTTCAGTCAGAGTGGATCTGACAGACTCTAATTGTGATGTTCTGTCTGTGGGGGCGATCAACACACTTAGCCTGACAGCTGACTTCATATGAGAGTCTGGAATCCTTACTCTGATTGAGTCCTGAACGCAGAGAGAGAGAGAGAGATATGTCACTTTGAGATGAAAACAAACAGCCGTGTACATAAATAATCAAACACACAAATAAGCACTCACCATAGTGCTCCTTACGCGTATCCCCGTCAGGCAGGTACTCGTTCTGGTACTCCAACATGACCGCAAGCCAGGACTCCTGCTCGTCCTCTGTCTCTGTTAAAACGCTGAAGCTGTCCTGTACCGTGTACAGCACTACGCCCCACCGACCGCCCCGGCTGTCCGATCGACGGTTGATGTTGAAGCAGGTGTGTAGTTGAATGGACCGTTTGGGTAGGGTCCCAGCCTGAAACTTTTTCTCTGAGCCATAGTACTCCAGCCGAGCTGGCCCACTGGAACTTGTGGACCTCAAAACGAAAAATTTCTTCTTCATTGTCTGTGGAGGGAAAGCAAACAGAATGTCCCTCATAACGTGCGAACCACACACAGTTGAGATCAAGAAAAACTACACACAGTTGAGATCTATGCGAACTACACACAGTTGAGATCTAGGAAAACTACACGCAGGTTAGATCTATGAGAACAACACAGTTGGGATATACGAGAACTACACACAGTTGGGATATACGAGAACTACACACAGTTGGGATATACGAGAACTACACACAGTTGGGATATACGAGAACTACACACAGTTGGGATATACGAGAACTACACACAGTTGGGATATACGAGAACTACACACAGTTGGGATATACGAGAACTACACACAGATTAGATCTATGAGAACTACACACAGTTTGGATTTATGAGAACTACACACAGTTTGGATTTATGAGAACTACACACAGTTTGGATTTATGAGAATTGCACACAGTTGGGAACTATGAGAACTACACACAGTTGGGATCTATGAGAACTACACACAGTTGGGATCTATGAGAACTACACACAGTTGGGATATACTAGAACTACACAGATTAGATCTATGAGAACTACACACAGTTTGGATTTATGAGAACTACACACAGTTGGGATCTATGAAAACTACACACAGTTGGGATCTATGAGAACTACCCACAGATTAGATCTATGAGAACTATACACAGATCAGGTCTAAGAGAACTACACAAAGATCAGATCTATGATAACTACACACAGATCAGATCTATGATAACTACACACAGATCAGATCTATGATAACTACACACAGATCAGATCTATGATAACTACACACAGATCAGATATATGATAACTACACACAGATCAGATATATGATAATACACACAGATCAGATCTATGATAACTACACACAGATCAGATCTATGATAACTACACACAGATCAGATATATGAGAACTACACACAGATCAGATATATGATAACTACACACAGATCAGATCTATGATAACTACACACAGATCAGATCTATGATAACTACACACAGATCAGATATATGATAACTACACACAGATCAGATATATGATAACTACACACAGATCAGATATATGATAACTACACACAGATCAGATATATGATAACTACACACAGATCAGATATATGATTACACACAGATCAGATCTATGATAACTACACACAGATCAGATATATGATTACACACAGATCAGATATATGATAACTACACACAGATCAGATATATGATAACTACACACAGATCAGATCTATGATAACTACACACAGATCAGATATATGATTACACACAGATCAGATATATGATTACACACAGATCAGATCTATGATAACTACACACAGATCAGATCTATGATTACACACAGATCAGATATATGATAACTACACACAGATCAGATCTATGATAACTACACACAGATCAGATATATGATTACACACAGATCAGATATATGATTACACACAGATCAGATCTATGATAACTACACGCACAGATCAGATCTATCAGAGCAATCATCAGATGAAAGAGAAATATCCTTTGTTCTCCAATCTTAGTGCTCTTGTCTTTTAACGAGATGCTCTTCCGGTCTATTCAAGGTTGCAGATTCACATTTCCCGAATCCTTGACTCGTCCCTCGAGAGCGCTGATTACGTCAGCCCGGTCCATTGCTCACCCATTCTCCACAAAAGCTAACCCAGCAAGTCTGTCTACTCGTTCATTCCCTCTTACGCTTGAATGTATTGGCATTTAAAAAAAAAAACTACAGAAATGCTGGAAACTAATGACATTTACTAGAAAGAAAAACTACAGAAATGCTGGAAACTAATGACATTTACTAGAAAGAAAAACTACAGAAATGCTGGAAACTAATGACATTTACTAGAAAGAAAAACTACAGAAATGCTGGAAACTAATGACATTTACTAGAAAGAAAAACTACAGAATGCTGGACATTTCATCATCATCAAGTACCGGGCCTACTGGCGTAGGTGATCATGTCTCTCCACAACTTTCGATCTCGCCAGCTATTTATCATTTCTGTTGTTGACATTTCTGCCAAGCCATTCACCTAAGCTGTCTGTTATTTTTTCTCTTTGCTTCCCTCTATCTCTTCGTCCCTCAATTTTCCCAGTTGTTGCAATATATTCCAGTTGGTCTCTTCTCATTACATGGCCAAAAAATGATGATTGTTTCTTCCTAATATTGGAAATTAGCTCTCTTTTTGCTTTTACCTCTCTCGGAACATCTTCATTACTCTTCTTAGATGTCAATGGTACTCTCAACATTCTTCTGTAAAACCACATTTCTACATTTTCTAATGACATTTACTAGAAAGAAAAACTACAGAAATGCTGGAAACTAATGACATTTACTAGAAAGAAAAACTGCAGAAATGCTGGAAACTAATGACATTTACTAGAAAGAAAAACTACAGAAATGCTGGAAACTAATGACATTTACTAGAAAGAAAAACTACAGAAATGCTGGAAAATAATGACATTTACTAGAAAGAAAAACTACAGAAATGCTGGAAAATAATGACATTAACTAGAAAGAAAAACTACAGAAATGCTGGAAACTAATGACATTTACTAGAAAGAAAAACTACAGAAATGCTGGAAACTAATGACATTTACTAGAAAGAAAGGGGCGACAAGACGCTGGCCTCGAGACAGAGGTTGTGGGTTCAAATCCCGGCTACACCAGTTGGGATTTTTATTTATGATTTCTCTCTGCTGCAACCACCGCTGGTCTCAGCAGCGAGGCCCGGCTTGAAACGTCAATTACTCATGGATGGAAAAAATAAAAGTACCACCGATGACGGAGTTATCTGCCTGTGCGACGAGGGACCCCGTGCACACGGTTGCCAGGGAAAACAGATAACAGGCAAAATTCAATTCCTAGCCTCTAAGGACTTCGTCAGAGGTAAAAGCTGGCGAACGATATTTTTAAAAAAAACCTACAGAAATGCAAAAGACTAGCAACATTTACATTATAACAAATATATAAAAACACTTATGTTTGAAATGAACATTTAACAGAAAGAACACAGAACTACTGTAAAGTAGTAACGATGCCAAAAGAACACAGAGCTACAGATAAAGCCAATGATTCGTTACCTCCAAGCATATGCATTAACTGATTTTTGTAATTATGTTTACAATCATTGTACATTCTCTAAATTACCTCATGACGTCCACAGACGGGCAATCAGTCCGTTTAGTTGAATAGACTCTCTCTCTCTCTAACTATTTGCGTTGATTGACCGATCGACGCCAGCTCCCCGAGGGTAAACACTTACAATTACCGGAGCTTCCAGGTCGTTGGCCTTCTACGTTTATCAAACAGGTGATCTTCGCGAATAAAAGACTAGTTGACTCAGCACTTGTGGTTCTTCCATCACTTACTGTTCTCGTTTTAGTACACACTAGCAAATTGATGTTTATTTATCTGCAGATACTTTGCTGACACCGCCGCCCGGCACTTTCTAACCCATCACATTACACTCTAACAATCTGCTATTTATCTATCTCCTACTTTTACTCCCTTCTCATCTACAGCACCGCCGCCCTGCACATTACACTGTAACAATTTCCTATTTCTCCATCTCTTAATGTTACTCTCATCTACATCACCTCACCCCGCTAGAATGTTCTAAATAACTCGAACGTTCTCATCTATTTATTCAGCTCCTCTAATCTTTACAGCCATAACTCTCTTATTTATGCAGGTTGTTGATGTAAAGCCACTAGTTGATGCGGGCAAGGTGCCCTTTTACTCATTGATATGGAGGGTCATAATAGCTCTCTAGACATTCCAGACACTTACTGGAGAAGGGAACAGGCAAATAATTGCAATGCTGCGGTAAAGCCACTTTTTTACTATTTACATCTCGAACTCTTCCTTATTTTTCTAATCTTTCTATTTTATACATCTTGATGCTCATCCTACCTCCCCTCATGTAGCCTCCTGTCTTATTTCATCATCGTACTTTCCTCTTTTCTGTTCACCTATCCATTCACTTGATCATCCAACATGTAGTTATAGATAAATGTGCTTCACCGTTTGTTGTCGTTGTCCCTGTATTCTGAAGAAGACCACAATCCGAAACGTCAGTATTGTGTTGTGTTCCTTCCTAGTAAAACTGTCACCATACCTTGGAGTGTTTATCACAACCCACTACTGGCTACTTACTGGAGAAGTTGGAGCTCTACTAGTCCCAGGCTAAGCTGGGAAACTACTATTGCAGAGGTACTGCAATACTGGGTCTTCTATATCAGTAACAGCCACCGCTACAGGGAACACGGCGATCCTAGCTTCTGTTAGCCAGCCTGTTTTGGTGAAGACTGTTTTAGGGGGAGACCACTGGTAGGTCTTGGTCAGCTGATGGCGATACACTCCCACACCGACGACACACTGCCACACCAACGACAAACACGTCCATCCAACAACACACTCCCACACCAACGACAAACACGTCCATCCAACAACACACTCCCACACCAACGACAAACACGTCCATCCAACAACACACTCCCACACCAACGACAAACACGTCCATCCAACAACACACTCCCACACCAACGACAAACACGTCCATCCAACAACACACTCCCACACCAACGACAAACACGTCCATCCAACAACACACTCCCACACCAACGACAAACACGTCCATCCAACAACACACTCCCACACCAACGACAAACACGTCCATCCAACAACACACTCCCACACCAACAACAAACACGTCCATCCAACAACACACTCCCACACAACGACAAACACGTCCATCCAACAACACACTCCCACACCAACGACAAACACGTCCATCCAACAACACACTCCCACACCAACGACAAACACGTCCATCCAACAACACACTCCCACACCAACGACAAACACGTCCATCCAACAACACACTCCCACACCAACGACAAACACGTCCATCCAACAACACACTCCCACACAAACGACAAACACGTCCATCCAACAACACACTCCCACACCAACGACAAACACGTCCATCCAACAACACACTGACCAATGAAACACCCGTCCACATGACATACTTATCACATCCGATGACACACTCGTTCACCAGTGAGACAACCATCCACACAGGTATACATATCCTGTCTACAAACATGCATGTCTTGGTGTCTTATCCCTGTCTCTACAGCTTCACCCACTCACAATCATCCTCTATCGCCATTTATTTAAAACAACTCACACACTTCCTGCGTGATCTTACTATGTCTATCCTACAAGCTCGGTTGTTGTTTCTGCCATTGCCAAATTGTCTTGTTTTGTTTCGGTATGCTTTGTATTTTACTATTTTCGATTTACATCCTTGAATTGTTTCGGAACTATTTTTAATTCGTCTCCCCCCCCCCCCCCAACAAGTGTTATTCTGACAGGCGTTCACTTCCTGTTGACATCACGGTAGACTTGAACTAGCTGACATGGGTGGTGGCTTTGTAATGGTCGTCAGGTGGTCACGTGGGAGAAGATATTAATAGCAACGGCAAATCTATGCCTACCGCTGATGCTAAGAGTAACAACAGTTATTGTGCAGGAATTTGTCGATACAATACATCTTTCAGTATGTTTCGATGCACCATACGTCACGCCGATTTCGGTCACGTTTACGTTTAGTCTCACAGTGCGCCACTCTCAATTTGATTAGTGTAAATTGTCATCAAACCATATTCTTTTTATATGTCCAGTATCGTTTTGCTATTGGTAATTGCTGAAAACATCACACACTTTGGGTGAACTGTTCTCATTTCGGACCTTAGTAAGATAATGCTCTACGACACAACGCCTTGCCACGAGAAACAACCATTTCAGAGTACTAGAACTTTATTACGTAAACTATTTGCGTTTATATTTATTGCCATGTAATTAGATTTATGTGTATATCCTTATATATTGTTGTATTGTTCCAGCTGAAGGCCTGCTTGGTCGAAACGTCGTTCTACTTTTTTTTTCTCTCACCTACGTAAAGCTATTACCACATCACTTTTTCTTTTTCTTTTTTTTTTTAAATTGTCATTCTTACCATCAGTATCCATTGATTTTCTTGTCTGTTGTCCTATTGTCCATGATTCACGTCCGTATATTAAGACTGGCTCTACATAACATTTAATAACTCTTTTTCTTGTTTCTATTGTCAAAAATGGACTGCAGAGTATCTTCCTTTTTTTTTTTTTTTTTTTGGAAATCTGATTTTGCCTGAGCCATTCTGCATCTCACCTCTGTTGTACATCTACCATGCGATGTTAGCATTCTTCCCATATATTTACATTCATTTACCTGTTTAAATATTGTTCAACTTGTCTTTATTGTGCATTGCAGTAATGACTTTGTCTTTGTTGCTACCATTACTTCTGACTTTTAGCTATTAAAAGTAAGTAAAGTACCCCCGTCACGCCAAGTGGCGTATAGGGAACATGATGTTAGTGACCATAAATTTTACAGACATTCAGCACATGATTTTTGGGGCAATGTGGTCGGTATTACGCCCGTGCTGCTTTACTTTCTAAGAAAAAAATCCGGTACCCATTTAAGGCTGGGTGAATCTGGAAGCAGTCGGTTGGAATTGAACCCTACCCCTTGTCCTTTGTAGTCCAGTACACTAACCACTGAGCTATCGCGGCTCCTCTTTTAGCTATTAAGTCCTTTATTTCTGCTTTCTGTCATTATGTCTAACATTTCTTGTTAATTGGTTTTCAGCCAGCGAAACAGTGGATTTCGCCGCACGGCGGCTCTATAAGGATGACGAAGCGGTATAACTATTCCTTCAGTCATTGGATGAAAACAACACAGGAGAAAATATCGAATTTAAACATAAATGTCAGCAAAAAGTAACGATACTTTATAGCTTGAACATTTTGAAACTACAGGGAGATGATGAGTCAAGGATGAATACCACGTGGGAGATACATCATCATCATTGAGTGCCTTCTCCGCAACGAAGGTTTGCTAACGTGGATCGATGGTGCAGGCTGTCATAGATTGAGGGTTAAGGCATAAAAATGCGAAGCTGCAGTAAAGCTGAATGTGAGGAAAAATAAAAAAATATAAAAAAATGGTATGTAAGAAGCTTTACGTGATAAGTGGACGACACAGACTAAACGACGTTTCGGCCCAATAGGCCGTGTTTGTTTGTTTGTTTTTTGTTCCTGGTGAAAGCCTATTGGGCCGAAACGTCGTTTAGTCTGTGTCGTCCACTTATCACGTAAAGCTTCTTACATACCATTTTTTTATATTTTTTTATTTTTGTCATAGATTGACTTGTTCATCTTTTGATGTTACTCGCCCATGTTAGTCTTGGTCTGCCTCTGCCTCTTTTACCTTGTATTTTCCCTTCCAATATTACTTTTAGTAGGCTGTTGTGTCTTTTAACATGCCCCAAAAATTTCATTTGTCTTGTCTTAATTGTATTTAGTAGTATTCTTTGTATTTTCAGTTGTTTTAAAACTTCATCGTTTGTTATCTTTTCTTTCCATCCAATTCTACCTATTCTTCTATAAATCCACATTTCAAAGGCTTCAATTTTCTGTTCTGTTTTCTTGTCTAATGTCCATGTTTCTGCACCATACAGGAATATTGAGAAGATGTAACATTTTGCCATTCTTAGTTTCAGCCCTGCTGATATTTGTTTAGTTGTTAGTAGGACAGTACTTGATTATAGCGTGCTCACAGATGTTTGCCGCTGTTAGAAGCAAAAACTGTTGAAAATACATATTTAGATTTATATAATGGTCAACCTTATGTCAATTTTTTTTTCTCCATCCTGTCAGGTAATTAGGAAAGATTTTTGCTTCTTCGAGATATAGAAATACATCGTAATCCTGGATTCGTTACTGTTTACAGATCATAATGTGGTATTATTTGGGGGCCTTGGTAGCCTAGTTGGGAAAACCACCCGACTGGACTACCGACGTTCGGACAACCCGTGTTCGATTCCCGCTGGGAAAAGTGTGAGTTGTACTCGTGGTTGGAAAAATAAAATACCCCCACGATAGACCCAGCCGTTGGCAGAAATGGGTACCAGGGTATTACTCTGGGAAGGTGAGGAATTTCGATGCTTGAAGCGACACTATCCAGAAATCTCCGAACATTTCTGGATAGGTGGCCGAGCACATATGGGTGGAAATTCGAGTGCTAAGACGCCGGTTCAAGTCTCGTACTTTACCTTACTTTTACCATAATGTGGTAGCATCCACCCGGCCATTCAAAATTAGCATTTTCAGCTTTCTTTTAAAAAAATCCTGAACGAACTTGCACATAATGAACGTACATTTTTAGACGCGCTGAAATAGGACTGATGATACTATAATTATAAATTTGTATTTCCAACAATTGTTACTTCACCGATGCTGAGATATAACTATTTAAAGAAAGGTAAACATTTGTGAACCCACTAAAGAACTCTCAATTTTACATCGCATTTGAACGGTCGTAGATTCAAAGGAAAGGAAAGTAATTAACTCGTATTTTTTCTTCTTCTTTTGTTCGCCTCAAGTATTGTTTATATCTGCAATGTCATTCCTTGTATATGCTACTCTTCCCCCCCCCCCTAAGTTCTTGCGGAGGCCCATTTTAGTTTTGCCTGTAGTTTTGTATCTATTTGCCAATTAGTTTTCAATACTACTATATTCATTACTTGAGGTGTATGGTAAACATTCTGGGGTGCCAGACCAAATGGTCCGTGTGGCTGTGGTGTCAATCTGGAATTGTGTATATTTTGTAACTAAGTAGTCTGTTCTGTCTTGAAGCATATAACGATAACTTGTTCCCATCTGTTCGTATCTTGTGTGGTCTTTTTATTTAATTTGATTGTTTGAATTAACTCGTATATTTTACAATATTAAAAAAAAATTCGTGCTAAGTGAGCAATTGTTGTCCATTATTTTTTTATAAATCGTTTTTTTTTTTTATATTGAATAATGTAGTATTGTTATATGTGTTATCCATCCAGTAATATATGTTGTTTTTGAGAGAAGTGTTTGCGACGATTCAATCTTGTGTAGAATTGTATCGTACTTTTATAACTTCGCAAACTAAGTAGAGGTATCTCGTTAACTGTATGGAGCTTATCGGTCACATTTTTAGATCCGCAACGGAATGGGGTGGTCTAGATGTAAGACGTTGGCCTTTGTACGAGAAGGTCACGAGATCGATTAACCGTCACAGGGCGATAGTTCTTTTTGTGATTTTTTTTCTGTTCCGAATCCTGTGTTTCTTCGCAGCTTTACCCACCCTAGTTCTCCGGATAGTGAGATCAAATCTATAACTTTCTCGCATAAAGACACAAATAAGAGGTCCCGTGCCCACTTGGCGCACGTTAAAAAATCATTGTCCCTTAAAAGTTGAAAAGAGTAGAATAAAAATGGCCAGGGGAAAAAATGGTTAAATTATAAATCTCCACACGCCGAAGACTGATAAGCTGTCGGAAAGCAGCAGTAATCGTGACTTGGAGTAGACTTGCAACACAAGGTACCCACTTAATAGATGGACGCTAAGAAGATCAAGATCTTTAGTGGTACCGACAATCCCCCCCCCCCCCCTTGTTTACCACTTACCGCTGTCATAAACAATCTGTGTGACAAAAAAAACACCGGATATGTTTTACAAGAAAGGAAATAACATTTAAATGAGGTCATTTCGAGAAGCGGTCTTCAAACTTTCTCAGACGGGACCTTTTTGATTTTTTTTAAAATTAGTGTTTCGGGGGAAGGAAATGAGCTGATGGTGGTCAGCGACTTATAGTTGACATATATCGGAGTTGGAATCGAGGGGCGAAGACAACCCGGTACTCAAAAATAACAATTTGAAGTCGGATGTATTGGGCCGAAAGGTGTAAATATCACAGTTCAATTGCAAACAACAACACAGCATATACGTCACACGTAACGTCCTTCTAAGGATGGATGACAAAGAGGACTATCGATTTCTTTAGTAGCTACTTGGGAACTATCTATCTCTACGACACATAGTACCAATAATATGGTGTATGTCGGGGGGCAACGATAGAACCCGAGGGATAAAGGCCGCTTGGTCAAGCAGTCGCCACGACATGTGAGACACGGGATTTTTATTTCACCCCCGATAGAAAAAATCCTTTCTGTCTACCGCAGGCTTCGAACACCGTACGCCGGCTTTTCAGCTAGCGGAACAGTGGTTTTAGCCGCGCGGCCACGCGCACCTATCTTGGGGAACGACGGACAAAAATGTAATAAGAACATTGCAGAATAACATAAACTGAAACGTAAATTGTACACAGGACCTGGCAGATAAACCAATATTTGGACCAGATAAGTAATAAAGGTAAAGTAATGTTACCGTGATACAGTCTGTCGTGTGAGTGAGTGAGTGAGTGAGTGAGTGAGTGAGTCCGTGCGTGCATGAGTGAGTGAGTCCGTGCGTGCATGAGTGAGTGAGTGAGTGAGTGAGTCCGTGCGTGCGTGAGTGAGTCCGTGCGTGCATGAGTGAGTGAGTCCGTGCGTGCATGAGTGAGTGAGTGAGTGAGTCCGTGCGTGCATGAGTGAGTGAGTGAGTCCGTGCGTGCATGAGTGAGTGAGTCCGTGCGTGCATGAGTGAGTGAGTCCGTGCGTGCATGAGTGAGTGAGTGAGTGAGTCCGTGCGTGCATGAGTGAGTGAGTCCGTGCGTGCATGAGTGAGTGAGTCCGTGCGTGCATGAGTGAGTGAGTGAGTCCGTGCGTGCATGAGTGAGTGAGTCCGTGCGTGCATTTAGTGAGTGAGTGAGTCCGTGCGTGCATGAGTGAGTGAGTCCGTGCGTGCATGAGTGAGTGAGTGAGTCCGTGCGTGCATGAGTGAGTGAGTGAGTGTAACACGTGTGCACGATGAAGATGCAGTTGAACGTCGAGATTGTACCGCAAACATGGCGATCGTCCGAGAAAAATTGACAGAGGAGAAGAAACGACATAAAAACTCTCGACGATTAAAAAATGAGAGTATATCTGAAGTCGGAGAACATCTGCCTGTATGGCGATGGATACCTGAGCACAGTTTTCGGTGTGGACCAAAAAAAAGTGATATTCACGGAAGATTCAGTCCTCCTGACCTCGCAAGAGATAGAAAGCTGGGATACGTCCCGACATACGTGTTTTATAAGTATATGACAACTAGTGTCATAAATGTTATCATTTGATGGAATAGGTCTCGACGTACGTGTTTTATAAGTAAATGACAACTAGCGTCATAAATGTTCTAATTTGATGGGATAGGTCCCGACATACGTGTTTTATAAGTAAATGACAATTAGTGTCATAAATGTTCTCATTTGATGGAATAGGTCCCGACCTACGTGTTTTATAAGTAAATGACAACTATAGTGTTGCTAATGTTCTCGTTTGATGGAATAGGTCCCTTGAGTTGGATGAATATTTGTATGACAGTGGGAGCTATGAACACCACTCACCGCACGCTTATTCTGGTATCGCATATTTACTACAATAACAAATAGCGAGAATTAAAAAAAACCTCTTGACAAAATAAAGGACAGGCGTGCGTACTCAAAGGTGTGAAGCATTGATTGAGCTATAACGTAAATGAGGTAATAGAATTAATCAAATAAAAAGGGATCTGACTGCGAATTATTACAATTCTTATTTCATAGTGAGGATTTTCCAGAAAAATACACAAGATATAGAGGACAAAAGCTAACGAACGCAATTTGACTGGTGACGCACCAATCAGCCACAGCCAATTAGGGATAGCCATAAGTTCCCCCTTGTTCAGTTGCTACGCAGTCTAGGATTACCAACTGTGGCGGCCTGTGGTCACTGCTTGCGTCACTGCGAACAAGAACTGCCAGCATGATAAGCCAAGCCTACTTCCAATCAATAACGTGGACTCAACACAAAACTACTTCACACACTTGGCAGCCCTGTTGGGAACGACTAGACTACGATCCGGCAGATCTGCGACTCCCCACAGAAGTATTATAATCTGAAGAACACGGGATTGAATCCCGGTAGAGTGACAAGTTTTTCTCTAAAGGGGGTGAAATAAAAACTCAGGCCCGAACCTCTCGCAGCGGCTTCACTGGACAAGCGGCCTGTATTCTCCAGTCCTATAATTCCACCCGACAGACTCCAGTAATGGAACAATGACGTAAAGAAGATAGTTTATATTTTAATCGCCCGACGTGTTATTTTTTTGTTGTGTGGCGTGAGCACTGCGCTAATGGCGAGAACTAATGTCTTTAATGTAATAACTCACCATAATGGGCAGAGAAATAGAAGGATTCGGAAGCAGATGTCATTCCTTTTCATCTTTAAAACATAAGTAAACTAGTTTACAAACTCTGCATTAATGAAAATAAAACCCAGAAAGAAAAACAACAATATAAACATACAACTATTCCACACATACGACAGCGTCAATTAGTGATTGGGTTTTAATAAATAACACAAGCATTCAACAATTCCACAAACTTGTTTTGTACCTGATAAAGACTTTCGTCGAAACGTCTTTGTTGGCCTCGTCTCTCTACTAATTTAGCTGCTAGATATAACGTTATGTTTATTTAACATTTTCTCTACTTGCAGTCCCGCAAATCATTTAATATTTTATATATTAATATAAGGAAGAAATCATCATCATTTTTTTGGCCATGTAATGAGAAGAGAACAACTGGAATATATTGTAACAACTGGAAAAATTGGGGGATGAAGAGATAGAGGGAAGCAAAGAGAAAAAATACCAGACAGCTTAAGAGAATGAGTCAATTCAGATGAAGAGGTATGTTTACAGCACTCGGAAAAATGACAAATAATCAACAATAGAAAAAAAACAAAGAACAATATATGGACCAAAGCAGGATCGAACCCGTTCTCAGTGGCACGGCGCTTCGCCACGAAAAGCCAAACGCTATAAAAAAAATGTGCCCAACTTTTAAAATCGATATCTTTTTAATCTCTTTTTGTAATTTTTTCAAAATTTGCATGTAAAGTTATAATGATTAGAACCCAACAGGGAATTAATTTCATTTAAAAAAAACATTTGGTTATTATTGTTGCTTATTTGATTTATATAAATTTATAACGACCCATTGATGTAGTCAAAACTTAATGTTTACAGTATTTTAAGTTAAAAATAGCGATTAAAAATCCATACACGGTACAATTGACGTTTTTGCACGCATTCCACGTGGGCTTTCTGACACAATTAGACACTTGTAGAAAACACGAGGCATCGTGTGTTCCATTTCCGTTCATTCAGCGGCGAAGCCGTCCTCGAACTGAGCAGACAATAATTCTCCTGGTGTTTTGTCTTATTAGGTTATTTCCCCATTACGGCCACGCCTTTACCTAGTGAAAATTAATCATAGACCAGTAACTACGGTAATTTCTATTCTTTAGGGCTTCACAATTTACAATTTTGACAAACATCAAAGAAATATCGCCGCTTTAAGAAAACTGCAGCTGCAAGATATTTGTTAAATATACATTTAAAGGGTCTTTTGCATTCTAATAACATTTGGAAAATTTCAAAAGTTTTTAACAAACGGTTAGACAGTAATAGCGTTTTGAAGTTGGGCACATGATTTGAAACGAGCTATAGTGAATACTGCCACGGCAAGGCGCTGTGCCACTGAGTACGGGTTCGATCCTGCTTTGGTCCATATATTGTTCTTTGTTTTTTTTTTTCTGTTGATTATTTGTCATTTTTTCCGAGTGCTGTAAACATACCCCTTCATCTGAATTGATTCGCTGATTATCGCCTCGGAAGTTTCCCTCTATAACAATATTCATTTATTATTATTTGTCTCAAGCTTAAGAGAATGGCTTGGCAGAATGTTAACAACAAAAATGATAAATAAACGAGATCGAAAGTTGTGGAGAGACATGATCACCTACGCCAACAGGCATGGTACTTGATATTTTATATGTGTGGACATCTATTGCAGAAACTATATGTCAGTGTCAATTAAAGTGATAGTAATTACATTACAAAGACACATACAACCACTATTCTACAAAACTATACATCAATGAATGGCTCGGCAAAAGGTCAACAACAGAAATAATAAAAAAAACTGTCGAGATTGAGTGTTGTGGATAGATATGATCACCTACGCTAACAGGCATTTAGTTTTGTGTTCGTCTATCGAGTGTTGTAGAGAGATATGATCACCTACGCCAGCAGGCATTTAGTTTTGTGTTCGTCAATCGAGTGTTGTAGAGAGATACGATCACCTACGCTAACAGCTATTAGTTTTGTGTTCGTCAATCGAGTGTTGTAGAGAGATACGATCACCTACGCTAACAGCTATTAGTTTTGTGTTCGTCAATCGAGTGTTGTAGAGAGATACGATCACCTACGCTAACAGCTATTAGTTTTGTGTTCGTCAATCGAGTGTTGTAGAGAGATATGATCACCTACGCCAACAGGCATTTAGTTTTGTGTTTCGTCAATCGAGTGTTGTAGAGAGATATGATCACCTACGCCAGCAGGCATTTAGTTTTGTGCTCGTCTATCGAGTGTTGTAGAGAGATACGATCACCTACGCTAACCGGCATTTAGTTTTGTGTGCGTCAATCCAGTGTTGTAGAGAGATACGATCACCTACGCCAGCTGGTATTTAGTTTGTGTTCGTCAGTTCCACAACACAACTGTACGTCAATGTCAATCAATCTAAGCACAAACAAACAAACAAACAAAAACTATAGTACAAAGTTATTTGGTTATGGAAGGCGCCGGTATCACTGCAAACGAATTAAAATCCATAATTGCTCAACCGCCCGTGCCAGCGTAATCATCCGAATCTTATCTCCCAAACAAAGAAAGGTAACTGTAGTCCCCATCATAGCAGTCTCAGCACACGCCAAAAGACATAAGGCGAAACCGCACAGAAAGTGAACACAGCCAACTTTTCCCTGTCATACGATATCATCATTCATCGAAAGCAATTGGAATATCGAAACATGATCAAAACGGATGAGAGACGCAGCTCACGGTGTGCACAGAGCACTTAACTCAGTAGCTCCTGCAACAAGCCGGACTTGGAATATGAGGAAACTGCAACAAGGAACACTTTTCATGCATAGCCTTCAATTGTTCCCGCCGCCTATCCACCATATACCGGGAGTTCACGTCCACTTGAAAATGATGATCGTCATATTTTTAAAAAATGTAGAGCGCTTGAAGATGTTAGGCCATCGTTGTTGACTCCAATTCCGAACATATAGACACACAGTTAGTCGTCAGATTATCCCTGTCGCACAAAGTACACGTCAATGTCGAAAGTAATAACAAAGACAATTTTGCACACCATCTATAAAATTATACTTAGACAAGAGGTAATAACAAAGACAATTTTGCACACCATCTATAAAATTATACTTAGACAAGAGGTAATAACAAAGACAATTTTGCACATCATCTATAAAATTATACTTAGACAAGAGGTAATAACAAAGACAATTTTGCACACCATCTATAAAATTATACTTAGACAAGAGGTAATAACAAAGACAATTTTGCACATCATCTATAAAATTATACTTAGACAAGAGGTAATAACAAAGACAATTATTGACCAGGTCTACAAAATTAGACCTAGACTAGTGTTGCAGGGTTTCTTTCAAACTTCTTTCTGTCCTTACTACTTGTACTTTCATTTGACACACATATATAACTCATCAATCTTTTTAGTACAAGTATAAACAAGGTCTTTATTGGTGTTACTTGACATAGCCTATCGGCGATGATGAATTGTCAAATAACGTTTGTGTGTGGCCGTTTCGTATTCATAAAGTTCTATCTGTGGTTATCTATCTATCTTGTTGACCGTATACTCCGTATAGTATTCTTAAGTACATCTGCCTGTCTCTTTCTGATAGTGCTGAGGAACTAGTATCTGAATGTGCTCAGTCTGGCCGAGTGTGCCCGAATTGTCTCGAGTCTGGCTGAGTGTAGCTGAGTCTGACCGAGTGTAGCTGAATGTCTCTCTAGCTACTGCTCCTCGCCCCAAAAGCATTCTGCCTCTCCTCTCCTAATCTCCCTAGTTCCCAGGGTCTCGGGGTTTAAGTCCCAGGTGACCACAACCCCCCGACCACTGATACGGCCTAACCTACGTCTCCTGACCGTCACTATCTCTCTAGCTCCGCCTTTTTTAATTATCTCTAAAGTCTTATTACTTTAGGAGTCCTGTCGAACCTGTCCATCTTCCTAAGTCCGTCCCCTAACAACTAAAACTCGAGGCGATTTCCAATTCAGAGACTCAAAGAGTAATCACTGCTGAACGTAAAGATAACCTGGTCTTTTGATTACGCGGGGCAGTTTAGTTGTCCGCTTTCATCTCAGGTCTTCACTGGACTTCAAGGCGTCTGCCGATATAAGAGTTTCCTAGGAACCAGCGGCCGTGTCGTTGCGTTACGCAACTTTGTCGACCAGAGCAAACATCTGTCTGGCTTTAGGCTGACCACCTGTACGCATTTCACTGGTAATCTTCAAGTTGATTACGACTCAGCGACTGAGTTGGGTAGACTTAACGTCTCCTTCCTAATCCTCTGAAGAGTGTCTTTTCTACGCCGCCTAAAACTATCCTACTTCACATCGTCATCGCCTCATTCTTTTATTCTTCTGTCTATCGTCATATTCTTCTATTCTTCCATTATCGCCCATGACTGAGTCACACTATAACATATATCTCCGTCAACATTTCAGTTGAATTGATATATTCATAGATCAATTTAACTCAAAATAAAAACATAGTGTGACTGCTCTCTTTCTACTTCCTTAATGGGCTAACTAATTTCCTTTTTCTCATTGTACATCAATTATTACAACAATTAGAAATACAAATTCAACATCTATAAACTGGAATCTCAAAAGAAAAATCCATCATGTATACAATCATCTTACAACATCGCTCTGCCATGCCACTTTGTTTTGCTTTGAAGCCTCTGACTAACGTGACGTCACTCTGGACCTAGCCTGAATGTAGGCCAGCTAAATTGAGGTCATCGTCTGTTTTGTCTATGTCTAACCCACATTTCTTTCCGTCTCTTAATTTAAACTGGTAGGTTCTGTAATTGGTGTTTACATATACAACATTCATAATTCTACAACAATATCATGACATTCAATAAACATCTTTGCGACACAACATGTGTCTCATGTATACAAAACATTTTGTGGAAACATCAATTCTGAAATATTTAAGGCTCGATCGGCCTTCGCACTGTACTCTCTTAATTGCCTAATAAGACGTGTTTAGTCTTTCTTCGGCATCATATCTGTGCCACTTCTGAAAAAGAAACAAGACCCGTCTACTCTGTTCTCTTATTCTCCCTGAACACGTGCTCTTCTGGCACGGCTAATAAAGTTGTCTGCATAGCAATACCGCTTTCTTACAGAATCTCTTAGCCCACAGGCTTAATTTACTGGTCAACTCATGTCGGGTCGGCAGTCTTCTTATGAGTTCTCTCTCACCACATATTCCTAAATTTTAGGCAATTCTCCCCGTCAACTATAATTACATTTTAATAAAATTGTCTTTATAAAAAATGTGCATCTCACAACATGTTTCTCCTCAAATCATACACACCACAGTCTTGGACAGACCGAACATTGAAGCATAGAGTAATCACAAACACATAGCAATCAAAATTATGACTTAAATTTGATACAGAATCTAGTCTGTCTAGACTTCCATTAAACTATCCACAACACACTTCATACACACATGTGTACATCTCACAATGCTGTTCCACACTTGGAATTCCTATATAACTCATAGAGTCTCTCCAACTCGGGTCACTGACTCTCTCGTCTCTTCTTAGTCTCCTAAGACTCTCTCCATGCATACTCTATTTCCTGTAAATTCTGAGTTCTCTTAACTCTACTCAAACTTTTTAAACCGATGTAAACATGGCTACCATTTTGTTTGTTTTCTTCAGGTGACTCACTAACATCTTCATACATATAGTTCTGTCTCCTCATTAAGGCAACAGTACATTTACAGACTCCTACTCATCATTCAGTGCACACTGACATTATACATATAAAATTCGTCTCAAAGTTAGTAGACTCTTACACCTTATTAGTTACAACATCCACAAGTAAAATAATTACAATTCTTAATATGTATGTTTCTTCTTTTTGTATCTTTTATCTCTTCCATCACTAGTGGTTGTCAGGTCTCCTCTTTCTGACCTATGATCTTCTCTGAATCTGTTACCTTTATCTATTTCTTTCTGGTGGTCAAAAAACTCTTGCCGTCGTCCCAATCGTATGGCAAAAGGCAGGTCTACTTTGACTCTTTCATCGTCTTTTCTTCTTCTTTCAGCGATAATGGCATCACGTTCTGGTGTTCCCAATGGCCAAAATTTCACTTGCTCTGCCTTTTCTATTTGGGTCTTTTCAAACTCTTCATTTATGGCAGCAACCCTCCTTTCTCGTATTGTAGGCAATCTGTCAGTTTCAGGACGTTTCTTGCTATCTTTTACCCCATCTGCCATATCCTCTAATTCCTTGTCCATTTCACGCGCATATTTATCAGCTGCTTTCTCTAATGCATGAAACACTGCTAGTTCGTTAATTTTCTTCTCAGCACTTTTACTTACAACCTCTACACTATTTGTATCACTGTTGCGTTCTATCCTATCAAGTTTCCCTTTCTCGTTTTCCTTCTTCAAATTTTCTGTAGTAGATTTCTTTCGCCTTAGAGACGCTACCTCTTCCTCTAAGTCAGACTTCTCTCGTATTAGGTTCTTTACTTTGTCATCTACTTCTGATTTCTCCTTTCTTAAACTTACAACTAAATCCTTGGACACTTTAACTTCACCTAAAAGTTGGCTATTCTGTGCTTTCATCTCATCAACTTCTCGAATCATACATACACTGTGTCTGTCAGTCTCAGACTCTTGTTCTTCAAGCTCTTTAATTCTTGTCTCTAGACACTTGTTTTTGCACTCTAGCCTATCTACTGTGTCTTTCAGCTCTAGTAGCATCAACTCATCTCTTTCACTTCTCTTTTCCATAATTCTTATCTCGGCATCTTTTCTTGATATCACATCTTCTAAGATGTTTGTAGCCACACAGGCGTCTCTAACTTGTTTCTTCACCTCCCTCGTTTGTGTTATCTTATCATTATGTTTAGTTTGTCCTCTAACCTCTACAGTCTGTGTTTGTGCACTGCTTACCTGTGTCACTAATACTTCTCTATCAGTACCTTCTGTTTGTGTAGCACTGTCGATCATTCTCTTCTCAGTCTCTTCTAATTCCTTCTCCTTTCTGATTAATTTGTATTGTTTCAGGCTAGACAGCCTGTTGGTCTTGATGTTTGGGCCGTTTGATTTGGACCACTTGGTCGTTCTCGCATCCACGTGCTTGGTTGCGCGCTTCTCTTTGACTCCAGAGGGATCTTGCCAACCACGCCTGGGTGTTGGGTTAACATGATGTGTCCAAAAGTTTGATTTACCATTCACTTTATTCATTTCAATCCTGTCTACACTATTTATTTCATAACTCTTACGTCCAGCAGTTTGTCTTTTGTCCTTCCACCTCCACCTAGATTCCTGGGGTGGTAATCTTCTTCCGTGAAAATGCCTTGTTTCCTTTCTCACTGCATATATTTCTTTACTCAATTCCCCTAGTCGTCCCTTATTTCTCCATCTAATACTCGCTTGATTAACTTCCCTAGGATTTTCCACTATTTTTCTTTTATTAAACCATTCACTGATGGTTGGGCTTTCTTCAGGTAGGTTTAAATTCAATCTCTTCCTGAACCCGGTTTCTTTAATAGAGACATTAATGGCTTCATCTAGCGTCTCAGGGTTCAGTCTCGCTAAGTGTAGTTTTAGATCTGTGGATATTAGTCCATCTATAAAAATCTCTATTAATTGTCTACCAAAACTGTCGGTATCTAAACCAGATTCCTCTGCTAGCTCTAAAAGTCTATTACTGTATGCAGTTATTGTCTCTCCTCTTTCTTGTTTAAACTTCCTCAAAAGTATGAAAGCAGTGTAGGCGTCTCCTACAGCAGCATACCTAGTTTTTAATTCTATCTTGAGGGACTTCCATGTGCTTGAAGGTTCATTCTTTAGCCTTCTCTGGATGAAGTCAGATACTTCGCCTCTACTTGTTTTAAAAGCTATTAATTTCTTGTCTTCCTCATTTATAGGAAAAATGAGAGCATACTTTTCAATTTCTGCCATCCATTGTCTGAACTTGGATGGATCGCCAGAGTAATTTGAGATACTGGCACTCACTTCTTGCTGTCTAAAACTATTTTCTAAACCGGTGATGACTCTACTAATTTCTTGCAGGGTCTGCAAAGTGGGAGTCATGCCTCTCTTCATCTTGATAATTAATTAATTAATTATAAATTAAGTATAAATTAACACACAAGTTATTTAGATCAGTCAAAGAATTTCTACTTTCTTCCACTAACACTCAAGAAAAAACTTATTTACTTCACACAACCTTGTTACAACATATCATATGCATCTCTAAAATATATAAGAAAAATCCAACTTACATGCTTCTGAAGTCCATGGAATACCTAACACACCTTTATAACATCCTAACAACTACACAATAATATACTAATTTAAAACAATAATTAACTACTTAGTCTTCTTTCAGGTTCTCAATGTGGACATCATTTTCACATTTTGTTCTCTCTGTCTATTTCACTTTTACTTCTTTCCTTACAGGAAGTTCTACTTTATGAATATGAATGTTCACTTCTACTTTGATATAGCTCGGGGAAAGATCACTGCGGGTTGGCACTTCTAGTCGCTTCTTCGGGATTTTAAGATAAACAGGGTGTAGTCTCACAAACAGGCAGCCATTCTTACGCTGGACTTCGATGTACTATTTTGGACACAGATGGCTAGGCTTGATTAACTTCTGTAGACAAGGTTCGCTGGTGTGTTGTACACAAACACATTACTAGGCTCAACTTCATGGGTACTATTAATTTCTTGTCTTCCTCATTTATAGGAAAAATGAGAGCATACTTTTCAATTTCTGCCATCCATTGTCTGAACTTGGATGGATCGCCAGAGTAATTTGAGATACTGGCACTCACTTCTTGCTGTCTAAAACTATTTTCTAAACCGGTGATGACTCTACTAATTTCTTGCAGGGTCTGCAAAGTGGGAGTCATGCCTCTCTTCATCTTGATAATTAATTAATTAATTATAAATTAAGTATAAATTAACACACAAGTTATTTAGATCAGTCAAAGAATTTCTACTTTCTTCCACTAACACTCAAGAAAAAACTTATTTACTTCACACAACCTTGTTACAACATATCATATGCATCTCTAAAATATATAAGAAAAATCCAACTTACATGCTTCTGAAGTCCATGGAATACCTAACACACCTTTATAACATCCTAACAACTACACAATAATATACTAATTTAAAACAATAATTAACTACTTAGTCTTCTTTCAGGTTCTCAATGTGGACATCATTTTCACATTTTGTTCTCTCTGTCTATTTCACTTTTACTTCTTTCCTTACAGGAAGTTCTACTTTATGAATATGAATGTTCACTTCTACTTTGATATAGCTCGGGGAAAGATCACTGCGGGTTGGCACTTCTAGTCGCTTCTTCGGGATTTTAAGATAAACAGGGTGTAGTCTCACAAACAGGCAGCCATTCTTACGCTGGACTTCGATGTACTATTTTGGACACAGATGGCTAGGCTTGATTAACTTCTGTAGACAAGGTTCGCTGGTGTGTTGTACACAAACACATTACTAGGCTCAACTTCATGGGTACTTGCAAATTATGAGGACTGCACTCGTTGCTGGAAGTATGTAGGTTTACGCTGGAAGTGCGTAGGTTTACGCTGGAAGTGCGTAGATGGACGTCAGAGTTGGTTAAGAGAAAATTCTTACTTTTTTTTTTTCTTCCAGGTCCTTCTTTAAAAGAATAAAATCCTGCGTCACGGCACCAGAAAGTAATATAATATTGCAGGGTCTCTATCTGATTTCTTTGTAACTTACTACTTGTTCTTTCATCGACACACACATATATAACTCATCAATCTTTTTAAACAAGTATAAACAAGGTCTTTATTGGTGTTACTTGACATAGCCTATCGGCGATGATGAATTGTCAAATAACGTTTGTGTGTGGCCGTTTCGTATTCATAAAGTTCTATCTGTGGTTATCTATCTATCTTGTTGACCGTATACTCCGTATAGTATTCTTAAGTACATCTGCCTGTCTCTTTCTGATAGTGCTGAGGAACTAGTATCTGAATGTGCTCAGTCTGGCCGAGTGTGCCCGAATTGTCTCGAGTCTGGCTGAGTGTAGCTGAGTCTGACCGAGTGTAGCTGAATGTCTCTCTAGCTACTGCTCCTCGCCCCAAAAGCATTCTGCCTCTCCTCTCCTAATCTCCCTAGTTCCCAGGGTCTCGGGGTTTAAGTCCCAGGTGACCACACCCCCCCCCCGACCACTGATACGGCCTAACCTACGTCTCCTGACCGTCACTATCTCTCTAGCTCCGCCTTTTTTAATTATCTCTAAAGTCTTATTACTTTAGGAGTCCTGTCGAACCTGTCCATCTTCCTAAGTCCGTCCCCTAACAACTAAAACTCGAGGCGATTTCCAATTCAGAGACTCAAAGAGTAATCACTGCTGAACGTAAAGATAACCTGGTCTTTTGATTACGCGGGGCAGTTTAGTTGTCCGCTTTCATCTCAGGTCTTCACTGGACTTCAAGGCGTCTGCCGATATAAGAGTTTCCTAGGAACCAGCGGCCGTGTCGTTGCGTTACGCAACTTTGTCGACCAGAGCAAACATCTGTCTGGCTTTAGGCTGACCACCTGTACGCATTTCACTGGTAATCTTCAAGTTGATTACGACTCAGCGACTGAGTTGGGTAGACTTAACGTCTCCTTCCTAATCCTCTGAAGAGTGTCTTTTCTACGCCGCCTAAAACTATCCTACTTCACATCGTCATCGCCTCATTCTTTTATTCTTCTGTCTATCGTCATATTCTTCTATTCTTCCATTATCGCCCATGACTGAGTCACACTATAACACTAGTGGTAATAACAAAGACAATTTTGCACAAGGTTTAAAAAATTCGACTTACAAAAGTGGTAATAACAAAGACAATTATTGCACCAGGTCTATAAAATTCGACTTAGACAAGTGGTAATAACAAAGACAATTAATTATTGCACAACGTCTATAAAATTAGACTTAGACAAGTGGTACTAACAAAGACAATTACCGCACAAGGTCTATAAAATTAGTCTTAGACAGGTGGTAATAACAAAAACAATTACCGCACAGTCTATCAAATTAGACCTGGGCAAGTGGTAATAACAAACATAATTGCCGCGCAACACCAACAACGTCAATGAAACAAACAGATAGTTCAGTATACGCCCACATTTAGAATTATGTTTCATCAGCATGATGCACAGCATCAAACACTACACTGCAAGAGCTGGATAAAGTACAAAACCAGGCACTTATGGTCATCACAGGAGCAATGAAATCAACACCAATATTGGAGATGAAGAAATTGTGGAGGATACCAGCACCGAGAGAATGAAGGTACACAAAGGTGTTGATACAGGCACAAAAATGTTCATGCATTTTAAGATATCCATTAAAGGGCAGATTCCAAAATCTTACATTAGGACGACTTAAGAGAAGCAGTTGTATCCACCAAGCCAAACGAATTTGTAGACAAACACCAGACATACCAAGAGTTATCAGGCCCCTACTGCCCATACCAGAACAGACTCCCTGGACAGAGGAATTCGGATTGTCAACACAAATACGGACAGAAGTGAAAGGAATATTTGACATGGAGGAACAGAATAGTCTACAGCGAAAAACAATAACTCTCAGTTTCCTGAATGAAGAATACCCACAAGACCTATGTATCTGTGTGTACACAGATGGATCAACACAGAATGCAGTAAAGAATAGGGGAACATGTGCACACACAGAGCACCCAAATAACACTAGCGATATGAATAAAATGGCAACAGGGAAATATTGTCACAATTACGATGCAGAAATCCAAGCAATAAAGTTGGCAATAGAAAAACTGCTGAGCAGTTATCTTTTCACTCTACGACTTATATTGGAGGAACACATTGAAAAGCAAAAACCTTTTGTACTTAACTTCATCGACTTCAAAAAAGCATTTGATAGTATTCATAGAGATTCTTTGTGGAAAATTCTGAAGCAATATGGCTTACCATCAAAAATCATAAATATTATCAAAGACATGTATGATGGTTACACATGTGCAGTTCGAACAGAGGAAGGACTGAGCGAATGTTTCCCAATAGAAACTGGGGTTAAACAAGGATGTATTTTATCGCCCTTGTTATTTGGAATTGTTATGGACTTCATAATGAAGAAATGCTGCACTGGTAATAAAGGCATCGAATGGATACAAGGAGACCATTTGGAGGACCTGGACTTTGCTGATGACATAGTTCTCATCAGCAATCAGATAAAAACGATGCAGGAAAACACAAATGAACTATCATCAATAGCCAGCAAAATTGGGCTTGAGGTCAATCATGAAAAGACTAAAGTCATGAAAAGTTTAATTCCAACAAGTGACAAAATATACATGGAAAACAAACCAGTAGAAGAGATCGATCACTTCATCTATCTTGGAAGTCACATTGATCGAGAAGGGGATACGAGCAAAGAAATTAGAATCAGACTGGCTAAAGCAGCAATGTCTTTCAGAAGCCTTGAAAAGTTGTGGAAATCAAAACTCATTAGCACAAACACAAAACTTAGGCTATTCAAATCAAATGTACTATCAACCCTTACGTATGCGTGTGAAAGCTGGAAAACAACAAGAGATATAGAAACAAAGTTGAACGCATTCGAAAATAAATGTCTAAGGAAAATACTTGGTATAGAATGGAACGAATTCAAAACAAACGAGGAAATTAGAGAAATCGCCAATCAACCACTAATATCTTCAGTAATAAAGAAAAGACGATGGTCATACGTTGGACATGAGATGAGAAGAGATAATAATCGAATAGCAAAGCAAGCCCTCATATGGGAAACAACAGGTAAAAGAAAAAGAGGAAGACCCAGGGAGACACTGAGAAGAACATTGATGAGAGAGGCAAGAGCAGCAGGAATCGGCTCCCTCAATGAGATAGAACTGCTTGCACAGAACAGAGACAGATGGCGAGATTTGATAAAATATCTTTAAAAGAAAACTGCTAGAACAAAAATTCATATAGGAGAAGGTGTATCTTGGTCTACGCCCTATGGGCCGGTTACGGCTCGAAAGGTCAATAGATAGATAGATAGATAGTTATCTTAGCCCACAGCCTGTACTGTTTTTTGACAGATGCAAGATCAGTACTCTAGACACTACAATCCAGAAAATTGTCACATCTGCAGACCTTATTGATTGAACTCTGTATGCACCATAAGGCCCATCCTGCAGTGGATCTCATCTCACGGTAGAATAGCAGGAAATGAGAAAGCAGATTAGCTGAAAAAGAGGCACAAAAGGCACACAACCAGATGCACCTATTACATATCATCAGATGAAACAGATAATCAAATCAATCAGAGGACCACAAGCCCCAAATCAGGATGCCTTTCATAATATGAATAGATATGAACAAGTTATCATTATACGCCTAAGAACAGGACACAATCGACTCCACAGTCACATGTATACAAAATTCAAGATTGACACCTCAACTACATGTACATGTGGACAGGAGTCACAGAAAGCTGAACACATACTTCAAGACTATACAGACGACAATAGGCTGAGGAAAACCCATTGCCAATAGATACAACATTACAGGCAAAACTTTATGGGTTACTGTACGAATTACAAAAGACAGTAAATGTATACAGGAAATGACATTGCAGATATAGACAATGCTTCAGGTGAACGAAAGATATATAACGGATAGTACATGTATAAATATGCCCGATTTGTTGTTAATTTGTTTCATCGTGACATTGCGATAGTATAATTTGTTTGTTTTAGTGACATCATGGTAACCTTGAGACTGTACAACTGTATTTGCTTTTAGTGACTTCTCTTTGTTTTGCTATCCTGACCCTAAGATAGGCAATTACGCCCATGTGATTGAGTAATAACTGCCTGCCCTTTTCTCGGGTTTTGAGATAGCAGAATTGTGCCCATTACTAAAAGGTTCAATCATGAAGATACAGACCTTCATTAATGGATGCACAGAATAAACGGATGGAAATGGCAGGACAAAATCGCTAACATAGAATTATGGAAATGTACCAGTCAAATACCAGTGGATAAAGAGATACAGCGAAGACGATGGCGCTGGTTAGGACACACGCTGCGGAAGCCAACTGAAAGTATTAAACAACAGGCCCTTTTTTGGGAATCTACAAGGAAAAAGACAAAGAGGAAGACCAATATATTATTGGAAAAGACAAGTGGAAGCAGAGATGAAGATGATGGGGAAGACATGGAATAATATTAAAAGAATGGCAAGAAACAGAACGACTTGGAAAGTGTTTGTTGAAGACATATGCTCCACAGGGAGCTGAAAGGCAGAAGAAGAAAAGGTTCCCTCCATGCCTTAGCTAAGCGTTTGGGGAATATGGTGTTAGTGACCATACATTTACTTGAACACGGCACACGTGTGGGTAATGTGGTTGGGTGGCAATACGCTGGGCCGTCTTTACTTTCCAGAAAAATATCTCGTACCCGTCTTTGGACCCTTCTGATTAGGAAGCGAACACACTAATCACTCAGCCACCGAGGTAATTACTACTTCCCTCTATTTGTCCTCGTGTCTGGAGAAAGTAGTATACATGTGTCCATATTATAGCGAATGCTTCTGGTGTCAGTCAACTGAATTAGGCGAGTGCTTCTGGTGTCAATCAACTGAATTAGGCGAGTGCTTCTGGTGTCAGTCAACTGAATTAGGCGAGTGCTTCTGGTGTCAGTCAATTGAATTAAGTGAATGTTTCTTGTGTCAGTCAACTGAATTAGGTGAGTGCTTCTGGTGTCAGTCAAATGAATTAGGTGAATGCTACTGGTGTCAGTCAACTGAATTAGGTGAGTGCTTCTGGTGTCAGTCAAATGAATTCGGTGAATGCTACTGGTGTCAGTCAACTGAATTAAGTGAATGCTACTGGTGTCAGTCAACTGAATTAAGTGAATGCTTCTTGTGTCAGTCAATTGAATTAAGTGAATGCTACTGGTATCAAACAAGTGAATTAAGCGAATGCTTCTTGTATCAGTCAACGGAAATAAGTGGATGCTACTGGTGTCAGTCAACTGAATTAAGCGAATGCTTCTTGTGTCAGTCAACAGAATTAAGTGGATCCATTCAGTGTTCACTGAACAGACAGTACTTTAAGATGTCTAAGGTGTTTAGCCTGACTGTCAAAGTGATGGTGTCCAGTCAGTTATTCCACTGCTGCTAACATTTCCATGTTTCAACTTTGTGGCTTTTGCGTAATTTCTGGTTAGTATGTGTTTTTTTTTTTTTAACAGTCACTGATGGTGAATGAGTGTTAAGTCACTGACGTGTATGAGTGCGCAGTCAACTGGTATGTGTGAGTAGAGTAAGCTGCTACTGGTATACATGAGTGCACACAGTCACTAATGTGTATGAGTGGGCAGCCCACTTTCATTTCTTTTCTTTTTTTTTTATTATTTTTGCAGTGGAGCATATAGTTGTGTCAGTAGTGTTGTATCTATGTGCCAATAGGCTTACCTCAGTCTACGATATCCAGTATGGTCGTTGTGGGTAGAATGTCAACCGTCCATACCTCGATTTGCTGACGGCATTTGTTGTGTGTGTGTGTGTGTGGGTGGGTGGAAAGGGGGGGGGAGTCATGTGATTTATCTCTGCCCGCAGGTCTTACAACTATAGATGGATGTGGCTAAAGCCGTCATCGTGGCCAGATGTAACAAACAACCCCCAACTCGCTCTTCTCCTGGATAGAGGTCACAAGGTGAAGGTCACCCAGCGGTCAGCGCTTGACCCAACGAAAGCAAACACGTGAACTGACTTTATCCAGCTATTGAAACACAATCGCACAGAGAGTAACCTGCACAGGTACTGGCATTGACTCAAATGAATGGTCGGTCTCTTTCTTCTTCTAACTCCCAGCATTCAACAGCTGGCAAACAACAAAAGTCGCTAGGACTAGCAAGACGTGGAGGAGAGCCTTTGTGGGTGATGGGGGCTATTTTTAAACTATCGCCAGCCATTGACCTGTGCACAGCTAAATATAGATTTACTTAAGTCTTTGGGGTTCAGTGGGAATTCCCGGAAAACGGCCAACTAGCGTGACGTTTTCAGCTTTGTGAGTAGGGTGGTTGTAGATAGAGTGACGTCAGCTGTATATAGCTGCTATAGTTGAAATAATCAAAAGAATAGGTATGGCAAAAAAAAAGTAATTTTAATGCCATGAAAAATATACTAACAACAAAACAAATATCAACAGGGCTGAAACTAAGAATGGCAAAATGTTACATCTTCTCAATATTCCTGTATGGTGCAGAAACATGGACATTAGACAAGAAAACAGAACAGAAAATTGAAGCTTTTGAAATGTGGATTTATAGAAGAATTGGATGGAAACAAAAGAAAACAAACGATGAAGTTTTAAAACAACTGAAAATAAAAAGAGAACTACTAAATACAATTAAGACAAGACAAATGAAATTTTTGGGGCATGTTAAAAGACACAACAGCCTACTAAAAGTAATATTGGAAGGAAAAATACAAGGTAAAAGAGGCAGAGGCAGACCAAGATTAACATGGACGAGTAACATCAAAAGATGGACAAGTCAATCTATGACAGCCTGCACCATCAAAGCAAGAAACAGAGTAGAATGGCGATCCATGG
This sequence comes from Megaustenia siamemsis, assembly GCA_032433765.1. Taxonomy (NCBI): domain Eukaryota; kingdom Metazoa; phylum Mollusca; class Gastropoda; order Stylommatophora; family Ariophantidae; genus Megaustenia; species Megaustenia siamemsis. The sequence goes on along the minus strand of JAVIAB010000041.1, from coordinate 72,446,769 downwards.
TAGCCCACCTTCGTTGCGGAGAAGGCACACGATGATGATGATGATGAGTTGATAACGTCACGCTAGTTGGTAGTCCCCAGTGTGTGTTACCGGGGCCTCATTATGAGGAAAGTAAAGAATAGTGATACTGTGACCTTCCAGGCATGTCGTAAGAGGCGACTAAGGAGATTGATCGATGGCTTGACAAGCTGTCATTGTAAAAAGTATTGTTATGGAAACAGCCATAGATTTTAGAAGCAGTGATCTCTGCAATATGTGCCATTTTGGCACGCAAGGTTTCTGTTTTTGAGATTGTGGTTCTGCCCTATGTGCTGTCTTCGGCTCGAAAGGACAATAGATAGCTGGTAGGGTTTTCCGATGTTATTGTCTGCTCGCGAGCCTGAGTAAATCTGTATACTTGTCAGTGGAGAAACCTAGTAAGTCAGCAGGGTTTAATATATAAATAACTTGCCCAGAGAGCGTAATGGAAAAGATAACTCAGTGAAATAAATTCCACCATCATCCAAATGGAAACTACGGTCCAATATAACCTGGAAGACCCTGACAAAGGTTGAACAAATCGGGTCTCGCCAATAAACAGGCCTCAACCCAACACGAACGTAATGTGAGCATAGTTCATATAAGAAAGTGACATCCATTTTTATTTTTGGATGGCACTAGCGGTCTATAATATAACCTGACAGGCTTAGTCTGAGGTTAATACAATTTTTATTTTACCGTTGTACTTTATCTATGCCAGACCTGGACCATAGATGTAAGAACAGTGTAAAAAAAAAAAAATTACCTCTACTGATGTGAAATGTGTTAGATGAAAGACAGGACTACAGCCTGAGAGATAAGATCAGAAATGAGGAACTGAGAAAAAAGCTAGCAATGATTTCTTCCATAAAGTACATAAGGAATCAACAAATACAATAATTTGGCCATAACGTTTTAAAGCACAACACAAGGAGCCTTCGTAAACGTTGCAGGAACACCAGACCCAAGGGCAAACCACGAAAAAGATGCTTTACACAGAGTTTTAAAAACACTAGGAAACAGGAGAGGCCAACAGAAGAACAAAAGACTGCAAATTATATGTGTTATAAAGAGTGGTCAGTGACCACTGGATTCTATTTCTGTTGTTTTGAGTTATTTTCATAATCCAATCTCTCTCGGGTTGGGATGTTTATTTATGATTTCTCTCTGCGACAACCACCCCTGGTCTTAGCAGCGAGCCCCGGCTTGAAACGTCAGTTACTCATCGACGGAAAAAAAAACATGAGTACCTCCCGAAGTCGGAGTTATCTGCCTGTGCGGCGAGGGACCCCTGTGCACACGGCTGCCAGGGAAAAATGGATTAACACGCAACATTCAGTTCCTAGTCAGTAGGGACTTCGTCAGAGATGAAAGCTGGCGAACGCAACAACAATATAATCCAATCTACGGCCAGTAGAAAGAGAAATGGAGACAGAAGGCATCCCTGTCTTACTCCTGTTCTTATTTCAAATGCTTCTGTAAGCTGCCCTTCATGCACCACACTACATTTCATTCCTTCATACATTGTTTTTATCAGGTTAATAAACTGTATGGAGATTCCGTAATGACTCAGCAACTTCCAAAGCATTCCTCTGTCTAAACTATCAAATGCCTTTTCGTGATCTATGAATCCAATATAAAGTCGGGACTGTAGTTCTAAACTATGTTCAACTATTATACGTAGAGTAGTTATTTGATCAGCACATGCCAATAACCATAATAATATTTATTTATTGTTATCTGTCTCCTTGTGTACATTACACTGGGGACTACCATGACCGTGAGTCAATCACTTCAGGGTCAAGAGGGCAATGACGTCAGCCATGGGGCGGAAAACACGTGACTAGCAACAGAAGGGCGAAAGTTCAGCAGGGAATCGAGAATGAAAACAACATCCACAGAATGAACAAATATAGAACACTTGTAAGTCAGTGTCAATCAGGACGAAGAACTCCCGCAGGGGGTTCGACCTTAGACTATCCAGTTACCCACAGCTGGGTAGGTGCCAGCAACTGGACATATGAGCTGTGTTGGGGGCGGGGGGTGAATAAACGATTGCTGACAGACGTATTATTATGTCCAAGCCAATAAATTCAAAGTTCATAGTTCACGATTGTAGCACTATGCCGTAGTGCATAGACTTTCGATCACGGCAAGGCGTTGTGTCCACGAGTATGGGTTCGATCCAGCTTCGGGATGTCTATTGTTCTTTGTGTTTTTTGTTGATTATTTGTGCTTTTTTTTTCGGAGTCCTGTAAACATACCTTTTACACTGAATTGGTTCGCTGATTTGTGGCTTTAGTAAATTTCCGTTCATAAAAACATGCATTTATTATTATGTGTCTTTAACACTCAAGTCATTATTATTTGTCTTTAGCACTCAGTTTTTATTATGTATTTGTCTTTAGCACTCAAGCCTTTATTATTTGTCTTTAGCACTCAAGTCATTATTATGTGTCTTTAGCACTCAGTTTTTATTATGTATTTGTCATTAGCACTCAAGCCTTTATTATTTGTCTTTAGCACTAAAGTCATTATTATGTGTCTTTAGCACTCAAGCCTTTATTATGTCTTTAGCACTAAAGTCATTATTATGTGTCTTTAGCACTCAGTTTTTATTATGTATTTCTCTTTAGCACTCACGTCTTTATTACTTCTCTTTAGCACTCACGTCTTTATTATTTCTCTTTAGCACTCACGTCTTTATTATTTCTCTTTAGCACTCAATCTTTAGCAATATAACCAGGGAGACCATATTTCTTTGAGACAGAAACAGGACACTGGAATGGCAAAAACGGGACGGACCTTACGTGATATTCCTTATTCACGAGAGGATATAAACATTGTTCACAGACTCAACTACATGTACATGTGGACAGGAGCCCCAGACTGTTGAACACATAATTCAAGACTGCACTGAATATAGTAGACTGAGGAAAATCCAGTGGCCCAAAGATAAATTACTACAAACAAAACTATATGGGCCACTGCAAGAATTACAAAAGTAAATGTATACAGTAAACGACATTGCAGATATAGACAATACTTCAGGCGAACGAAATATAGATAGATTGTTCACAGAAATATATTGAGTTAAGCTTACTTACTATTTTTCTTCAGTGACAGAAACCATACTGAGTTATACAGAGGTGACGGACATATGTTGTTGTTAGCCATGCGATGATAAGAGACAAAAGAATCTCAAAGCAAGCCCTCAACTCAAATGGAAACCAAAGGAAGTGTAAAATAAAAAGAGGATGGCATAGAGAAACACTAAAAAGAATACCGAGGCGAGAGGCAATAACAGTAGGGTCGGGTCCACTCCCAAAAATGCAGGTCATGTGCACGGTCTGACATTTGATAATAATGATCGTCGGATAAGGAGTCTAGAATATCTCCCTATGTGACGCCTTCGGCTCGAATAGACAACAGATACAGACTACAGGTAGAAGTGCGGCTCGAATGGACAACAGATACAGATTATAGGTAGAAGTGCGGCTCGAATGGACTACAGACACAGATTACAGGTAGAAGTGCGGCTCGAATGGACAGCACATACAGATTATAGGTAGAAGTGCGGCTCGAATGGACAACAGATACAGATTACAGGTAGAAGTGCGGCTCGAATGGACAACAGATACAGATTACAGGTAGAAGTGCGGCTCGAATGGACAACAGATACAGATTACAGGTAGAAGTGCGGCTCGAATGGACAACAGATACAGATTACAGGTAGAAGTGCGGCTCGAATGGACAACAGAGACAGATTACAGGTAGAAGTGAACTCCGCCCCGATCTTAGCTGCCATGGTATTCTCAGATGAAGTAAACATCACGCAGCAAAGTCCGGTCCCTCGACATTAATCAAACTTCTCACAATCCACGACATCCTTTGGATATCATCAAACATATTCTTTCCTTTCTCATTTGCCTTTCCAATGGGGGCTGGTTGGTCTCAAGGCAAGACGACGGTCACAAATCGACGGTTCAAATCTCGACTGCTCCAGTTGGGATTTTTATTTGTGCTTTATCACTGCGGCAACCACCCCTGGTCAGCAGCTAGGTCCGGCTTGAAACGTGTAATTACTCATTGACGGGGAAAAAATCTGAAAAAAAAGTTTGCCTTTCAGCGTCGAGATATAATTTGCTCTTCGACTGGACTCTGCTGCTATGTTTCCTAGTGTTTCTAATATTTCATCAGTCCATCTTTTTCATAGTTAAACCATTGAGTCTGGTGTTTCCGCAATGTTTATTAAAAATGTGCTGAATTTTGGTCTTATCAAATGGCAAAACAGTTATATATTTTGTTTCTTGACGTACTCTGTTGCTGGAATTATCACTAGCCTTTTTCCATACTCCATTTCTGATCTTATCTTTCAGGTTGTTTCCTGTTGTTATTATTATTAATCGTGTCTAACCAATGATCGAACGTGAGGTTACCATCGAAAGTTAATGAGGGTGTGGAAGAGACTGGCACGTTTGACGCGTGAACCTCCCCTTTGTCATGACAATACTATCTCTGCCCGAAGTTATCTGTTACCATTTCCAAATAAAAGCTGTTGTTGAACAAAATGAGGATAGGTACACAATGTGTACACCACTTCACATTAAAATAGAAAAAAGAAAATGTATGTTATCAGTCCACTTTAGTTCTGGTTTGCCACCCACCCCCAATAGAATACTTCAGGGGCGGTTGTCTACCGCTTCATCTTCTACCTATTACCCTTCCCTTCCAAGATGGCTTTTAGAAGGGCGTTGTCTCTTCACATCGCGACTCCCCCCCCCCCCCCCACCAAAAAAATAATTTCTGTCTTTTTTTTTCCAAATCGTGTTAAGTTATTTATTTCCAGCTGATTTAGAACTTCCTTGTTTGTCTTCTTCTCCTGACATCCAATTTTCCCCCAAATTTCCATAGATCCACATTTCAAAGGCTTCAGTTTTCTGCTGTTTTCTTATTTAACGTCCATGTTTCTGCACCATACAGAAATGTTGAGTAAATATAGCATTTTGCTATTGTTAATTACAGTCCTGATGTCATTTCCTTTCATATGAGTATATCTCTCGTGTTGTTAAAATTGATTTTTGCCACTTCTATTATTTTGTTTATTTCCGTCTTACATTTTTCATGATTTGTTATATGTCCAAGATAGCCATATTAATGAACTCTTCATAGATTATTTCCATCTACTTCAATATCCCCTTGTATATATTGCGTGTTTTATCTGCTAATAATCATAAAATAATAGTTTTAGTCTTTTAAACATTTATTTCCATTCCATTTTCTTTTCTTGTTTTGTTTATTCTGCTCACTAGTTGTTGTAGCAAGAAAAAGAGTTCTTAAATGTTATGTAGAGCCAGTCTTAACATATGGATGTGAATCGTGGACAATAGGACAATAGACAAGAAAATCACTGAAGTCTGTAGAAATGTGGTTTTACAGAAGAATGTTGAGAATACCATGGACAGCTAAGAAGAGTACTGAAAACATTTTTGGCCATGTAATGAGAAGAGAACAACTGGAATATATTGTAATAACTGGAAAAATTGAGGGAAGCAAAGAGAAAAAATACCAGACAGCTTAAGAGAATGGATTGGTAGTAGGTAACAACAGAAATGATATATAACTGTCGAGATCAAAAGTTGTGGAGAGACATGATCACCTACGCCAGCAGACCTGGCGTAGATAATCCTTTGGATTTTCTGCCATTAATACAGTATCATCAGTTTATTGATTACATATCCCTTAATGTTTAGTCCTGGCATCCGCATGATGTTTTTGAAGATCTGCTGAGTGTATCAGTAAAACAGACATGATAGAATGCAACCCCGTCTTACTCCTCTTTTCTATCAGTAGTAGGTGCTGAGTTCTGATTGTTATTTATCATAGCTGTTCGTTCCCAGTATAAATTAGATATTCATCTTATGTCAGCATTATCTCTAGATATATATCCTTTAGGCATTTTATTAGTTGTTTATGGTGTATTCTGTCACAAGCTTTGGTGTAGTCTATGAAGCATGCATACCATGGATTCTATACAAGAGAAGAGAGAAGACAAGCCATCCATCAATCTGTGCCCCCCGTGACGTCGCCGAGAGGGAAATCCAGGTCAATGACCGCACGTGGAATGTATTCCTTTATAGAACCTCGACACGCTTTCGAAGAAAGTTAACGCCTGCAACTCTAGTCACACCTTAGTATCTTCACAAATATCTTCACGATATCTACAACACTATTAGCGACTCATAGCTCACTGAAGTCTAAACATTGTAGATTGATGTCTAAACAATGAAGGTTAAACATAGTAGATTGATTGATGTCTAAACATTTGTGATTGATGTCTAAACATTTGTGATTGATGTCTAAACATTTGTGATTGATGTCTAAACATTGAAGATTGGTATCTAAACATTGTAGATTGGTGTCTAAACATTGTTAGTCGATGTCTTAAACATGTTGAGATCAGTGAACTATAACTGGTCAAGATCTTACTCCACCTGATTATGAGGCTGAGTCTGGTAACAAGTTTTGGCAAGCGAATAGGAGTCCAAGAGGGAAGACAACCCTGTATCTAAAAAAATACACTTGTCAGATACGCTGGGCCGAAAAACGTAGACATCACAGCTGCTGTAAACTATAACATGCATCTACTACAACTTTTATCGGACGAACAAGAAAGGGACATATCGTCCGACGAATGTTTTTTTTTTTAAATTATTTTGGCCTTCAACCGACAGCTATTCCTCTTCATCGTCCGCCATTTGAATAACGTTGAGTGGGCTTATACGTGTTGTGTTGTAGTTTTCAGCATAACTGTGATATATCCGACATCAGTACATTTTAAAAGTAAAATGTTTGCCTTTCCTCTTCAATTCCTACTCTTTGGACCATATTGGTTAGTTTGTTTACAGTTAGCACAGCTTGGAGATGCCTATGGTCCTCATAAGCTCGGTTGTTCGCAGATTCTGACACAATTAGTCAGCTATGGGTCAGCTCAGGAAGACCCAGGTACACATGGGAACGAAAAGTCATGGAAACCCTTTAGAACGTTAGACTGGACAGCAGTAGAGAAGATGTCACAAAATATGAATGAGTAGAGAGACCTTATACGTGGCATATGCTCCAAAAACGTTAGGAAACGTGTCCAACAGTGATACGGCTATCATGTTCTAGTATATGGAAGCGAGTTATGTGCGATAAGCAAGACAACACAAAAAGCTGAGATGTGGGTTATCAGAAAAATGCTACGAATTCCCTAGATAGCAAAAATTACAAATGAAGAATGTTTAAAACGAGCTGGAGAAACCAGTAATATCAAAATCATAAGGGAGAGGCAATATAAATTAATTGAGCATGTCATGCGGAAAAAATAGACACTGAGAATACTATAACTTCAGGCAGAATGAATGGGGAAAAAAGAGGAAAACCAAGAGAAAAAAAATTATTGAACAGCTTATCTACATGGTATAATAAAAGATCACTGACTGAAATTATGACATGCATGAAGGACCGAGTGATGTGGAGTGAGATGATCGCCTACGCCAGCTGACATGACAACTGATGATGATAACAATGATGCTCAAAATAAGGGTTTGATAGATTAATATTCCTGCCCAATTAGTAGCAGGAGGAAGTCTTAAAGAATGTGCAACAGTTACATTATGTTGATCGTTATTCACCCTTTCAACATCGTTCGTGTTATTTCTATGGGGTGATGGTTGCTCCCATAATTCAAATAGAAAGGAAATCTCAAATACAAGTGGAAGATGATTGTTACCAACTGTCCAGGAAAGACCAGATGATCACATTTTGTCTCCCTCTATGCTACAAGACAATGAGATGTCATCTGAACACAGGGGGCAATACAAAAAACAGGGCAAATTTGAGAAACTAAAAACAACACTGAAGTGTGAGGCAACACCAAGGGGCACCAGCTCTATTGTTGAGATTTAGCGGCTTGCCCTGAACAGAAACGTAGCGAGATACAATGCGGGTCCCGTGCAAGGTCTCACACTTGATAACAAAGATCGTGAGAACGTAACGAGTCCAGAATTTCTATTCTAAAGAACAATAGATATCCCAGATTGAATTGGATGGGAGGATGGATGGACGGGAGGACGGACGGGAGGACGGACGGACAGACAGACAGACAGATGTTTTTAAGGAGCTCCCTTTTTGTGTGTGTGGCCTCTTTAAGAATTTCCTTGTTGGTCTCTAGCTGTCCGGGGAACTTTCAATCAACATTCTTTTGAGAAACCACATCTATGTTGCCTCTAATCGTCTTTAGGAGGCAAAGCTGTCTCACAGCAACAGAGATGAAAGTTGTCAGCGACCCACAGGAGCGTCAGGATAGGTGAACCAGAACCATCCAGACTCTACTCCACCTCTTCGCGGTGTCCCCAGAAACAGGCTGACCTTGATTGCGAATAACTTCAGGGGAAGAGCTATGTTTACAACACTCGACAAAAAAATAATAAAAAATAACAACAGAAAAAAAAGAACAATAGATGGTCCGAAACAGGATCGAACCCGTACTCCTCGGCACAGCGCCTTGCTACAAGAACCAAACGCTAGAGCACACGGCAACTTAGCTACCTAAAAAAAAAAGGAGGTATCATTGGCGATGTCTTTCATGCATGTGTACTCATGACTATAACATAGGGTTAGGAATACAACTCAGAAATACATTGTATATCGGTATTTTCCCTATTAAGACAAGTATCTCCAACAGGGCTGAATACTTGTGTTGCAGAGAAACAGTGATAGGACGAAACAGCACGAATAGTAGTTTCCATCTAACCTGTCTACGCGAGTATGGATCGAAGAGGGAAGACAACCCGGTACCCAAAAATAACACGCTGAAGTCTGATGTGTTGGGCCGAAAGGCGCAAATATTACTGTTCAACTGCAAACTACAACACAACGTTCATACGCCCGCTTAACGTCCATGTAAGGACGGATGACGAAGAAGGCGATCAATTCCTTTAGTAGTCATCCGGTGAACGACAGAAAGTGTTAAATACATGACACTGCCGATTTAAAAAAAAAAAGTAAATTCCTAGCACCCGATGCGTAAACAAAACAACAAGTAGTAAGGGAAACGAGATAAAAGAATCTAGAACAGACAGTTGGAGTGTTTGGCCAGCTGGCAATGCGTGAGAAAACGGTAATAGTATTTTGACTCCACAGAGTCACACGGACGCGGCAATATGAGAACGGTTTGCTATTTCTGGTTGTTTACTTCGTTCAGGGGATCACTCGCGGCACGCGGGGAAATATAGGCCCCGGATAACGAGCTGCGGGTCAGGTCGTGTTTTAGTGTGTGTCCCTTAACTGGGTGCTTAGTTATGGGGGCACGAGGAGGGTGATAGGGGAGGAGAAGGAAGAGGAAGGACATTGTAATTCATCGAGAATGAGGTGGGTGAAAAGTGTTAGAAGAGATTAGTGGATATGTAACAACTGGAGGTTGTTATAGGATGGCCGGTAACAAAGGCTTCTTGGTATACAAGTAATGAAATGAGTTCGCTCCTTTAGTAGTTATTGTGTGAAAGCCGGAAAATAAACTTTCATAATTGCGAGTTAGGTTACACTCGAGTTGACTAAGGAAGGAATCGACACTCACTGGATGACTCAGAGACATGATGCGCATAGGATCCAAGCTTTCTTCGAATGTTTCTTTCTATGTTGAGAGGCAAGCGAGGAAGAAAAAAGGAGAGGGGTGGGAGTGTCTTGGTATGCTGCTGCCCATGCATACATGTTGAGACACCAATCTACATGTTTATGTGTTAACCTACAATGTTTAGACACCAATCTACATGTTTATGTATTAACCTACAATGTTTAGACATCAACCTACATGTTTATGTATTAACCTACAATGTTTAGACATCAATCTACAATAGGGATGGACAACCTTTTATTTTCCAAGGGCCAGATCTGAAAACTATGAAGTCGCCGAGGCCGGATGACCATCACCAATGAAGCCATTCTATAAATGACATAATTTACATTTACGAGTTACTGCAATGTAAAAATCGTATTAGTTGACGATTTGAAATATAAAACAGCTCCCACTACTGGTTTATGTCAGTTCAACCTTACAGATATGGGTAATTGAGTTATTTGCGGGCTATCATCATTGCACTCTGAACATGTCCATAGGTGCTCAGATCCCCTTCCTCAGCAAGTCTCGGCAGTGTCCAGCGACTGACGCCTCCAGTTTTGTGTTGTGTTGGTTGTTGATAAGTTTTCTAGAGTGGGGACGCTGACATTTCCTCAAACAAGCTGTGAAAACTGTTGACATGAAAGATTGTTTGGAAAGAAGGGGGGGGGGAGGACAGACAGGTTAGTCATCACTTCCTCTAAATTTGTGTTTGTTTTCTGATACCGGGTATTCCAGATTTTCCAGAAGAAAGTGGGGCGACTTGGCGTACTACTGACAATACCACAAATACAGCGAAGAAAACATACCAACAGAAACATTTCTCCTCCACAGCAAGCTGGATGGGAACCTCATTCACGTCCCTTTGTTGACTACAGCTGTTTATTGAGACTAACTGGGTCACAGTAATGCCCTCGCCACCCTACCCTCCCCCCCCCTTTTTTTAAAACAATGTCCAGAAATGAAAGCCAAACAATAAATACAAAAGGGCGTAGGAAAACAAAGACACATGTAGAGGAAGTGATGACTAACCTGTCACCCCCTACAGTTCTCTTGTGTCAGCTGTTTTCACAGCTTGTTGTTTGAGGAAAGTCTGCGTCTCACTCGACAGTGAGGGGGGACGGGGCCTGGCTAACATAACTCGATACTCACAGATGATGTAGCTCACACAAAATAACGGTGTATAAAACACGTTTACCAGGCATGAACATGCTACGAGCAGTTGGCCATCACAACAATGCTACAACTCCACATAACACACATCACGTGCGCTGAAACCTCACAACAGATCGATATGGGGAACTGTCTGAGCTAAAACTGTACTGAGAAGGACAGGCTTGTATTACAAATCTGTTAATGGAGCCACTTGATGTGCTCTCCCATTATTGCTTTACATCCAGCGGGATACACATGATATAAGGTATTTTATCCATTTATATAACAGAATCAATGATGCCTGCAACGGCATCTCACAGAAGACAGTTCTAAAGTTAGGTTGAACCTGGTTTCTCATTTTGCATTACAGTAATATCTCTCTCTATCTTGGACATGTAAAATATGAGTACCACCGAAGACGGAGTTATCTGCCTGTGCTGCGAGGCAGCCCTGTGCACACGGTTGCCAGGGAAATACGGATTATCACGCAAAAATCAGTCCCTAGTCTCTAGAGACTTCGCCAGATGTGAAAGCTGACCAACGCCAAAAGAAAAGAAAAAAATTGTTGGTCATGTAATGAATGGGTTTTGTCCCTTATACCAAACGACGTTCGCAGTCTCTTCCCCCGCCAGTCTTCAGTTTATCTCCAGTTTTTGTTGTATGTCTGTGTCCTTGAACCAGGTTTCTTCTGCAATCATGGATCATTCAGATATGATTCCGGAGAGCCAGGTTTCTTGGCAAGTTCAATATAGTCGTTGTAACCAAGATGTTCATGGAGTCTGAACCGCTCTTCTATAGGGTCACTCGTCACAGTGTGTTTACTCCTAGGCGGTAAATGTGGTTGAGATGTCACTTATTAGGGGCTTCTCTTTCTAGTTTGTTCTACATGGTGGTTTTGGTATCTCTGTGGTTCACTGGATGGTGTGTTGGGCTTTGTGGTTCACAGGACGGGCGTGTTGGGCTTTGTGGTTCACAGGACGGGTGTGTTGGGCTTTGTGGTTCACAGGACGGGTGTATTTGGCTTTCCTGCTTCCCGTTTTGGAGAGGATAGCAGCTACCTCGTTTCCAGTCAGTCCGCAGTGGGAGGGTATACATTACAAGGTAACGTGCGGACATTGGTAGCTCAGTTACTTCTGAGATGACATCTTGTGTGCACAATGGTAACTCATTTCGTTTTTAGATGTCACGTGTGCACATTGACAACTCATTTAGTTCTGCGATGACGTCTCGTGTGCACAATGGCAACTCATTTAGTTCTGAGATGATTTTTTTGTGTTATGGTTATGGAAGGCTCATGGTATAACTGCAAACGAATTAAAATCCATAATTGCTCAACCTCCCGTGCCAGTGGAATCATCTGCATTACTAACTCATCTCTCAAACAAAGAAAGGCAACTGTAGTCCCCATCATAGCAGTCCCAGCACACGCCAAAAGCCATAAGGCGAAACCACACAATGTAAATACAGCGAACTGTTCCTTGTCATACGATATTATTATTCATCGTAAACAATTGGAATGTCGGAACAAGATCAAAACGGATGAGACACACAGCTCACGGTGTGCACAGAGCACTTAACTTAGTAGCTCCTGCAACAAGCCTGACTTGGAACATGAGGAAACTGCACCGGAAGCTCACGTCTTCCTGAAAATGACGATCGTCACATTTTTTAAAATGTATAGCGCTTGATGATGTTAGGACATCGTTTTTGACTCCAAATCCGAACATATAAAACAGTTAGTCGTCGGATTATCCTTGTCGCACATCAAACAACAGACCATAAGATTAGCGTATGGCCGGTCTAGGGATATACGATCTATCTATCTATCTTTCGTTCGCCTGAAGTATTGTCTATATCTGCAATATCGTTTCCTGTATAAATTTTACTGTCTTTTATAATTCTTGCAGTGGCCCATATAGTTTTGTCTGTAGTGTTATATATATATGGGCCAATGGATTTTCCATTCTAGTATATTCAGTGCTGTCTTGAAGTATGTGTACAGCAGTCTGGGGCGCCTGTCCACATGTACAAGTAGTTGATGTGCCGATCTTGAATTTGTATACATGGGACTATGGAGTCGATTGTGTCCTGTTCTTAGGCGTATAATGATAACTTGTTCATATCTATTCATATATATATCATTTTGGTAATTTCCTAGTTTGATCAGATATATTATTTCAGTTTGGAAGAGTGATGTCCCCTAAAATATGCCTGCCAAAATACAGTGGTTCTACGCATTCTTGGCGTTGAGGTCATTACACTGGCATGTAATCATTTCGGAGTATCTGTTGATTGGCGTTGGGTCCAGGGGTTAGGTTTAGCTTTAGTGTTAAATATTTATAAATATATTATAACGCGTGACAAAAACGACGCCACTCGGCCTAATTATGATCTTCTGATCGAAGGGAATTGTGCGGTTGATTACCAATCGCCGTAATTTACTGCCAAATGTTGAAGATTGTCAAACTTTGGCTATTAATTAAAATGCACATACACACAACATAAATACAAAAAATATCTAGAAATAGCTTTACGAAACACAATGCCCCGAACGCCACGCTGACCCAAACGCCAGTGTGAGTGACACATGCCAGCGTAATGACCCCAACGCCAAGAATGCGTAGAACCACTGTATTTTGGCAGACATATTTTAGGGGACATCACTCTTCCAAACTGAAATAATATATCTGATCAAACTAGGAAATTACCATCATTTTATAGTTGTGTGCCTGTTGAACCTTCCTTTGCCAACTGATCTGCTTTCTCATTTCCTGGTATTCCACAGTGAGATGGGAAACACTGTAGGGCAACCCTGTGGTGCTTGCAGAGTTCAGTCAATAAGGTCTGCAGATGTAATTTTCTGGATTGCAGTGCCAAGAGTACTGATCTTGCATCTGTCAAAAAGACTACAGGCTGTGGGTTAAGATTACTGTTCAGCAGTTTTTCTATTGCCAACTTTATTGCTTGTATTTCTGCATCATAATTGTGACAATATTTCCCTGTTACTATTTCATTCATATCCCTGGTGTAATTTATGTACTCTATATATGCACCTGCTCCCCCATTCTTTACTGCATTCTGTGCTGATCCATCTGTGTACACACGAATCCATAGGTCTTGTGGGTATTCTTCATCCAGGAAACTAGGAGTTATTGTTTTTCGCTGTAGACTATTCTGTTCCTCTTTGTCAACTATTCCTTTCACTTCTGTCCGTATTTGTATGATAATCCTGATTCCTCTGTCCAGGGAGTCTGTTCTGGTATGGGCAGTAGGGGGTTAACAACTCTTGGCATGTCTGGTGTTTGTCTACAAATATGCTTGGCTTGATGATAAAGCTGCTTCTCTTAAGTAGTCCCAATACAAGATTTGGAATCGGTCTTTCATTGGATGTCTCGGCATGCATGCAAATTCCTCTGCCTGTATCAGCACTTTTGTATCCCTCCGTTTCCCCAATGCTGGTATCCTCCACAATTTCTCCATCTCCAATATTGGTGTTGATTTCATTGCTCCTGTGATGACCCCAAGTGCCTGGTTTTGTACTTTATCCAGTTCTTGCAGTGTGGTGTTTGATGCTGAGCACCATGCGGATGATCCATATTCTAAATGTGGGCGTATACTTTGTTGGTAAACTTTACTGAGTATTTTCCATTCGCACCCCATGTGATTCCACACAGCTTTCTTAGAATACCCAATTTCATCCTTGCTTTTTGGTTGCCTTATTTATCTGCTGTTTCCAAGATAGTTTGTTATCAAATGTAACTCCGAGATATATAGCTTGTATCCTTTCAAAGGCTCATTGTTTATGTAGATGGCTCCTGCTTTTTGTTTTGGGGAAAGAGTTCGTTCGGTCGTTTCGCTTCGTCAGCTTTGACCTCTGACGAAGTCCCACCACTCAATTTTGTGGGACTGAATTTTGCGTGTAAAGTCTGTTTTATCCCATTACAGGATGCCCCTCGCCATGCAGGCAGATTTACTCCGACTCAGAGGTAATTTTTAGGGAATTAGTAAAACCCAGGTGTCCTCGCCAGGGCACGAACCCGGCTGTTGCCGTGGTAAGCCAACCGCCTATCGATTGCGCTAACCGACACCCTGGGAAAGAGTGAAAAGTGTAGTACTGCATTTGTATTGATGCTGATACACCATCTATTTGTCCATGAATTCAGTGCATTCATAGCTCTTTGTAGCAATTTGGAGGCCACTGTTGCATACTCCTCTGTGCACCACATTACCAAGTCAACTGCATTCATTGCCACTTTGATGCCATGTGGTAGTTCAGTAACTAGGTCATTGATGTAGATCAGAAAAGTGTTGGAGATAGTACCCCTCCCTGTGGAACGCCCGGTACCCCTCCCTGTGGAACGCCCTAGCGCAGTAAGACCTTCTTACTCTTAAGACCATCCAGTTGCACTCTGGCTCTCCTATTATGCAGATATGCTTTGACCCATTTGTACATCCTGCCATTTACTCCATAATTTCTCAGTTTCTTCAAAAGCCCTTCCCTCCATACCTTATCAAATGCTTTCTTTAGGTCTATCCATGCTGCTAGTACCAGTTTCTTTTCTTGAAACGCATCCTCAATTTCCTGGGAAAGATAGATTGCCTGATCTTCGGTAGAGTAACACTGTCTAAAGCCTGCTTGTTGTGGGACAAGGAGATTTTCACTTTCCAGGTACCACTGCAGTCTGAGATTGATTATACGTTCCATTGTTTTACACAAACAGCTTGTAAGGCTGATTGGTCTATAGCTGGATGTCGTTGAACCATCGTTTCCTGGCTTTAGTAATGGTATCATAATTGCTTCTCTCCATGCCTGTGGCACTCTACCTGTGATTCAGCAAGTGTTGTAGATCTACTGTAGTTTTGCTTTAGCTGCAGTTCCCAAGTTCTTAATTATTTCATTGGACACTCCATCACTGCCTGGTGACTTTTTCATTTTTAATTTGGATATTGCCAGCTCTAGCTCTCTTTGTGTAATGGGTATTTCCATGACTTCATGTGTGGTCTCTTCTTGTCTTGCATTTTGTTGTTTTAAACGGATCTCTTGGCTAATTTCAATATTAGAGATATACGATGAGCCATTATGATGATGTAGCACACACAACAATGGCTGTGCCCATAGATTCCCGATTACTCTAGTGAATGCAGCCTACAACAATCGAAACACGGTGCAAATTCCCAAAGAGAAAAAACTTTGCTGACTTGACGCAACAGTCCACATTAATGCATTGTAACATGTAAATAACTTGCGTCAAACAATTCCAATGACGGTCATTGAATAGCACTCTGTTGTTGGAGCAATAAAACCTTCAAGGTTGTCAGAGTAATAAAACCTTCAGGTTTGTAGAACAATAAAATTTTCAGGGTCGTCGGAACAATAAAACCTTCAGAGTTGTTGGGACAAACAAATAGTCACTCAATGGCAAGGTTCTTAACTTCAGCCTTTGAATGGAACACAAAGGACTGAGATTCCAAACACAGATTATGCTCAAATGGATGTGTAGGACTGAAAGATACAGATATTGTGGCATGGCAACTAGCGACTCAACACATCCATGCCTGCTTAGCGATTAAAACCTAAGAGGAACTAATATGTACAGTATATTTAAATTCAGTGAGACTGACATTTACAGGTCCTTGGACGCTGCAAAACACATTCTACAGCAGTATGAACTTAATGGGAAAGATAAAGAGAACATGGAGCATGTCAAGATAGCACAGATTCACTAACTGAAGAAGTTCAACATAGAATTTAAATCAATCTTAAAATTGATAATAATATTGTTCATGTTGATTAAAAATTAATGTCAAGAGAAATTACAGTATCGTTATCTCTTCTGTTGATGTTGATTAAAAATTAATGTCAAGAGAAATTACAGTATCATTATCTCTTCTGTTGATTAAAAATTAATGTCAAGAGAAATTACAGTATCATTATCTCTTCTGTTGATGTTGATTAAAAATTAATGTCAAGAGAAATTACAGTATCATTATCTCTTCTGTTGATGTTGATAAAAACCAATGTCAAGAGAAGTTACAAAATCATTATCTCTTATACAAGATAAGTACAATTGTTGGATCAACATTCTGCACTGAACACAAGGCTAAAAAGAAAAAAAAAAAAGTAAGCGGTTCCACTAATACATGAGAACAAAGCTTCATCAGAAGCTTGACAGACACAAGTCTGTGACAGGAGTGGATGCAGTTCTTGGGTGACTCTAAAATGAGAGTGTTAACCTGGTGTGCTGTCCAGGGCATGCCAGTGTACATGACAATCAAATAGACAACAAGTTCACTGGCACTGGGTGTGGCTTTACTCTGGACAAAGAGGACAACGCCAAGTTTTTTCTTCATTCCTTTAGAGAAGAGGAGGAGAATTGGTGGAGCAATGATGTATACATTAAGAGACAGAGGAGTATAAAGGTGGAAAAGGGATCTGGCTAATCTCGAGTACTTAGTGGGAAAAGCAGATATATTTATAATCAACACCTATACAGTCAATCAGAACAATCATTCTGCATTTGCTTTAAGAAATGCTAGGACCGGCTGTCAGTCCATGTCATTACAAGACTTGGATCTCTTCCGTCCGTCCGTCCATCCATCTATCCATCTATCTTTCTATCTATTGTCCTTTCGAGCCGAAGACGGCACATAGGGCAGAACCACATTTGTCATCTGATGTCATTAGAAGACTTCATCTAAGGTGATATTAGCGGCATTTTTTTAATGACATGGACTAACAAAAACAATTATGCTGGCTTAGGATAGCAGACTACACTTCCTCACAACTCGTTACGGCATATATGGATGAGTTAAGTAAGATGATGTAACAGTGAAGAAGAAATCTATTCTATCCATAGAACCAGTTTCATTGCAGTCAAGAATTCCCCACATCCACTCTACCACTTGTCACAACATTTCTAAAATGTATCCGTAAATTCTGTTGACAAGGTCACTCCGAGCATGTCCTAATCAACTGCACAGGCAACTATTCCAAGCCTTAGTCACCTCTCATGACATGCGTGACAGGTAACAGTGGCTCTATTCTTTTTTCCCCTCACCGTGGGGGCCCCAGTAGTGACATGGGGTGAAGATGAACTCAAGCCATTTTGTAAATAATTACATCACAGTTAAAGGTAAATAATTACATTATAGTTAAAAGTAAATAATTACATCACAGTTAAAGGTAAATAATTACTTTATAGTTAAAAGTAAATAATTACATCACAGTTAAAGGTACAAATGCACAACAGATGGGGTAAAAAGATAAGTTTACTTGCTTTTTGTTTCCTGAGATATCCAGATTTCTTGATATCAGAACCAGGTCTTTCATATGTGTGGTGTGTGTAGCCCATACTTTTAAAATTATATCCATGATCAGAATGATAACAATGCGCAGTGAATGAATGTAGACACCTGGCTGTTCTCCAAACCTTCACAGTTAACAAATGTCTAGATGGCTTCTGTGGCTGTAAAACATCTTCATTGGGCTCTACGTGCATCTGAAACCATGTTATGTTGATGTCTCTCACTGTTCATCACTTTTTACGTTGACTTAAACAAAATTATAAAGAACATAAAGTTGACTGGATGTGTAGCAATCTTAAAATAATGTTGCCTGGATCTGTGGTGGGTTAAAAGAAAAAAGCAATTGTAATTTATGACAGGAAACTCTTAATATAGAACTTTCAACAGGAGACAATACAATTACTAAAAGGGTATGGAACAGGCAATAATTGCAATACTGCAGTAAAGCTGGTAGCAAGGAGCCAGTGGTGGGGAGTGTTTAAACACTCCAAGGTATGATGACAGCTTTACAAGGAAGAACAAAACACAATACTGACGTTTCGGCCTTAATGTCAGTATTGTGTTGTGTTCCTTCCTTGTAAAGCTGTCACCACACCTTGGAGTGTTAAACACTCCCCACAATTGCTAAAAGTAGGGTTTTGTCAGGCAAGTGCCATTTAACTATTTTTCACAGTTTGCATATTGTCAGACCTGACTGCTTCATTATTCCCAGACATCAGTTCCTTGGCTGCGTTCTGACCATGAAAGTTCAAAATCAATTCCTGACTACAGTATAATTCATTTCATTCATCGAGTGCAATCTCCGCATCAAAGGCCGGCTATCATGGAGCCCTACTCCACTGTTTCTTGCTTTGATAGTGCAGACTGTCATGGGCTAACTTGTCCATCTTTTGATGTTACTCATCCATGTTAGTCTTGGTCTGCCTCTTTTACCTTGTATTTCCCTTCCATAATACTTTCAGTGATCAGTTGTGTCTTTGAACATGACCCAAAAATCTCATTTCATGTTTGAATTGTGTTTTATTAGTTCTCTTTTCATTTTTAGTTGTTTTAAGACTTCATAGTTTGTTTTACTTTCTTTCCATCCAAATCTTCCTAATTCTATATATCCACATTTCAAAGGCTTCAATTTTCTGTTCTGTTTTCTTGTCTAATGTCCATGTTTCTGCACCATACAGGAATGTTGATAAGATATAACATTGTGCTATTCTTTGTTCTAGCCCTGGTGTTATTTGTTTTTGTTAGTATATTTTTCATGGCATTAAAATTAATTTTTGTCATTCCTATTCTTTTGTTCATTTCAGTTTTACATTTTCGATCATTGGTTATAATATGTACCAGGTAGTTGTAGCTCTGAACTGTCTCCAGGTCTATTCCTTCAACTTTTATATCCACATGTAGGTTTTGAATATTTCTTTGTTTATGATCATAGATTTAGTCTTTTTGATATTAATATCTAATCCATATTTTTTGCTTGTCGTGTTTATTTATTAAGTAATTGTTGTAGATCTTTAGGATTTTCTGCTAGTAGAACATTATCATCAGCATATCTTAGGTTATTGATTATCTTTCCATTAATGTTTAGGCCTGGCATCTCTGTGATGTTTTTAAAGATTTGCTCAGTGTATAGATTGAACAAGCTTGGTGATAGGATGCATCCTTGTCTTACTCCCCTTTTATATCAATGGGTGTAGAGTTCTCTTTGTTTTAATTTATTATTGCTGTTTGCTGCTAGTATAAATACATATTAGTCTTATGTCTGTGTCATCTGGATGTATATCTTTTAGGCATTCTATAAGTTGTTTATGGTGTATTCTATCAAAAGCTTTGGTGTCGTCATGAAGTAGGCATATATTGGTTTGTTTACTTTTGTGTGCTTTTCAATTATGTCCTCATGCAAAATATATTGTTTTTTTTTGTCCAGTGTTTTCCCTAAACATAAAACCAGCCGATATTGGTTGATACTTTGAAACATGCATTGAGAACAAGATGTCAAACATTGCATGAGCTGAAAGTGGTCAACAAATTATAGCTGAATGCTGATGTCTGAAGCAATGAACCACGTGTTTATACAAATAGAGTGAATATGATATCTGAGAGACAACAACATTAACACCATGACTGTTTAACAATTACAGATATTTTTTTTTAAGAATGGGGGCCAAGGTAGAGGGCAGAAGCTGAGGGAACCAAAACTGATAAAGATTCTACTCCATCTCCTCCTGATAGCTCTAAAAATGATTAGCTATTCTGGTTAAGTTGAGTGATATCAGGCCCAGTACTAAACAAGCCTACTTAAATATTACCATGCAAATCATCATGACCTGGGCTGAAATGATAGATATTGCAGCTAGTAGTAAACCACAACACAACTGTCCATTAACACTCGACTAAAGAGTTTCAACATGGCCATGAAGAGATGGTATATCCCGATAGAAGAAGAAACACATTTATAACAATATTAGATAAAAGAGAATACATTTATAACAATATTACATAAAAGAAGAATACATCTATAACAATATTAGATAAAAGAACACATTTATAAACAATTAGATAAAAGAAGAATACATTTATAACAATATTAGATAAAAGAAGAACACATTTATAACAATGTTAGATAAAAGAACACATTTATACAAATATTAGATAAAAAGAAAGAACACATTATAACAATGTTAGATAAACGAAGAACACATTTATAACACGTTAGATAAAAGAACACATTTATAACAATATTAGATAAAGAAGAATACATTTATAACAAATTAGATAAAAGAAGAACCCATCATAACAATATTAGATAAAAGAAACCATTTTATAACATGTTAGATAAATGAACACATTTATAACAATATTAGATAAAAGAAGAATACATTTATAACAATACTAGATAAAAGAAGAACAATTTATACAATATTAGATAAAAGAAACACATTTATAACAATATTAGATAAAAGAAACACATAACAACTTTAGATAAAAGAGAATACATTTATAACAATACTAGATAAAAGAAGAACAAATTATAACAATGTTATAAATGAACACATTATAACAATATTAGATAAGAAAGAATACATTTATAACAATACTAGATAAAATAAGAACAAATTTATAACAATTTAGATAAAAGAAGAACAAATTTATAACAATACTAGATAAAAGAAGAACAAATTTATAACAATATTAGATAAAAGAAGAACACATAACAACTTTAGATAAAAGAAGAATACATTTATAACATATTAGATAAAAGAAGAATACATTTATAACAATATTAGATAAAAGAAGAATACATTATAACAATATGAGATAAAAGAATACATTATAACAATATTAGATAAAAGAAGAACACATTTTTAATAACATTAGATAAAGGAAGAACACATTTATAACAATATGAGATAAAAGAAGAACACATTTATAACAATATTAGATAAAAGAAGAACACATTTATAACAACATTAGATAAAAGAAGAACACATTATAACATTAGATAAAAGAAGACCACATTTATAACAATACTAAATAAAAGTAGAATTAAACTTTAAATAGGTTCTGAGAAGAAAATATGTCATTAAATAGCACTTCAACCATACATACTTTAGAGGAACAATTTTGTCCACTTAAATTGGTTAAACTGGAGAAGCCAAAAAAGAAAGACCATTAATAAGGTGAATATAAACAAATAAAAATGCTAGACTAAATCCACCAAATGACATTTAAAAATGAAATTCACAAACTACTTTGCAGTTGCATTATCACGCCTCAAAGCTCAGACATGCAACAAGAGGTAAACACTACAGAGTCAGGACAAGTAGGAGTCCCTCATTCCCATTTTTCCCAGTGCCAGAAAGCTAAGGAGCTGAAAACTTGCTTGACAGGTGACATGGGGATGTAGAGAACACTAAGGTTCAGATATTCTGCCACAGTGAATTAACATTTTTTTGAAAGACGCCCTATATATAGCTATTCGTGCACAAACACTTCACTTTCACTGCCCTGATAACTATAGACCCCATCACAGGAATTATATTTTCACTCAGACATCACCAGAAATAAACATCTATTTTATCAAGTTGAACTACAAAATGTGCATAATAGCGTTTCCTTAATAAATTTCAGATTTTTTTTTTTCACTTTAAACAAGAGGGAACAAAATGTTTAATTCCACTCATTATTATCTTACTGTAATATATAACTATACTTTTTATTGTAACCATAACATATATATGGCCTTTGGCATCTTGACAGATGGTTGGTAGCAAGCAATCATGGTAAGTCAGTAGTTTGGTAAAGCATTAGTGTCTCATACTGGGTGCTGCTTTACTGAACATCTTTTCTCGTGGCTGAATTTGCCAATCCTGGACAGACAGATCCATCCACAGAACGAGCAAGGTGTACCCGCAGTACCCGGCCTTGTCTCCTTTCTCTTGCGCCTTTTGTCTTCTGAATTTGATATCAGCACTGTCTCGAAAGTTGCTGTGTCAATTTTTGTTTGCTCTCCATGTGCTACGATCTGCAGCCACATTTTCCCAGTTCCTTTCACTTATAGAAAATTCCCTCAAGGAAGACTTGCAAACAACCTTATATCTCAGCACTGGTCTGCCCTTTGGTCTCTTTCTGTCCCTAAATTCGCCCATACAATATTTGTTTGGGAATACGATTGTTTACCATTCTTCTTACATGGCCCAGTCAACTTAGTCTACGAGTCCTAAGTGTTGCCATGATCGATGGAGTTTGGCTCATTGTAAGACATTAGAGTTAGTTACTTTGTCCTGCCATTTGATGTTCATAATCTTGCGACGGCAATGTACATGAAAGCTGTTTAACCTTTTTTCCTGCCCTGCATAGGTAGTCGAAGTTTCTGATCCATATAGAAGTGTACTAAGCACACAACTTCGGTAAATTTGAATCTTAGTCGTGAGTGTTAAATTGGTGTTGGCCCATGCTAAGTTGATTCTTGACGCTGAAAAAGGTGTTGGTGGCATACAGGTTGTTAAGGGAACAAAATTCTAGAAGTCTCTGGCCATTTTCATTCATTTTGCCAATACCATGATGACCTAGTCATTATGGCCATGAATATGGTCAGATCCAATGCGTGCATTTAGATCACCCAGTACGTAGAGTTGTTCTACTTTGGGGATTGAATCCAAGGCAACTTGGAACATCTCGTAAAATTGATCATTATCTGTGTGGTTGCTGACATTGTTGGTGCATAGGCGGTAATGATGTTAATTGGTCCAGCTTTTGAGTGGATTTTTAATGTTATTATGGGTTCTGATGTACCATTTGTGGTTTTTATAGAATGCATGAGCTTATTATGCACAGCAAAACCCACTCTATGTAAGCGAGGCTGCTCAGACTTTAGCCCCTGCCAGAAAAAGGTGTAATTTTTTTCCCTGACAGAACCACAATCTGCAAACCTTGTTTCCTGAGGGCTGCAACATCAACATGTAGTCTCTGCAGCTCCATGTCGATGAGGGATGTTTTCCTGATGTTTTCTACATTCATGAGGTTGGTGTTATTTCATCCAGGACACATGGTTCTAGCCCTCCATGTGTCAAGTATGAGAGATTGTGTCTTCCTTCTGCTGTGTCCTAACAAGGATTGAACTGACATTTCAGCTTACTTGCCATGCCTGGGCCAATAATATGGAGATAACGCTTTGCCCAAAACGCACTACACCCCCCCCCCTCTTTGAAGCATTCCGAAGTAGGGACTAGGTCCTTACATTCGGAACAAAGTTGAGCTGCAGCGATGCCAGAAGATGGATAATACACCACCACTGCCACAGTGAATTAACTGGACAATATTAGATAAAAGAAGATTTATACTCAACTTATATTATTAATAAATATATATATATCATCATCATCAAGTACCGAGCTTACTGGCATAGGTGATCATGTCTCTCCACAACTTTCAATCTTGACATTTATCATTTCTGTTGTTGACCTTCTGCCAAGCCATTCTCTTAAGCTGTCTGGTATCTTTTCTCTTTGCTTCCCTCTATCTCTTCGTCCCTCAATTTGTCCAGTTGTTACAATATATTCCAGTTGTTCTCTTCTCATTACATAGCCAAAAAATGATGATTGTTTCTTCCTAATATTGGGAATTAGCTCTCTTTTTGCTTTGGCCTCCTTCAGAATATTTTCAATACTCTTCTTAGCTGTCCATGGTATTCTCAACATTCTTCTGTAAAACCACATTTCTACAGACTCCAGTGATTTTCTTGTCTGTTGTCCTATTGTCCATGATTCACATCCATATGTTAAGACTGGCTTTTATATATATATATATATATATATATATATATATATATATATATATATATAGATATATATATATATATATACTTACGGCATTAATCCATGATGATATCTACTGGGGCAGAAGGGGAGACTTGTAGTGAAGTGCCGGAGAATAAAGGCCACCTGTCCAGTGCTGTCACCGCAAGGTGTTCAGCGGCCGCACTATGTAAAAATGTTGACCCTACACAAGTGATTTAAATTTAAACTTTAAACCCACGCTGGCATTTGGTGAATAAGTTTATCAATTTATTAGAAATGTTATCTAAAGTTATTATATTATATTTAACTAATAATTATTTTTATTAATTATATATGTTGCAAAATGTAACTAATCGATGACAACAAATAATGAAACAAATCTCAAATATCAACACGGTTGAATTTAAATGATGGCAATTCTCGATCTAACAACACAACTCACTTTATAAAACAGAAAATAATAAATCCAATTCTGAATTCTCAATTCTCTCTTTCTTGAGTGAGCAAGAGATTAGAGACTTCTGTAATTTATTTTTTAATCATTTTAATTTTCTAAACAATTCTTAATTTAGTTATTTAACTTAACAGCACATACGTCGATATACAAACACTATAACATCCAGCAATCTAATCTTAGTACACGACGAGATGTCCAGTGCGAATAACACGCAGACCTGCCCTACAAACACTCAAATAATAACCTGAGCTCCCACTCACTCACCGCCGACCCGCCATGGCGCGGCCGCTAAACTCGCAGACGACAAACAGGGTTCCCCGCCAACAACTGCGGCTACTATTTTATATTAAGTTCATATCTCCCAAATCTAGCCCAAAATAATATAAAAATTAAAATATAATAACAGTTTCTAACCTGGGAAAACGCATGAGACTCACCGACGTGCGGAAAGTTCGATTTGAATCAAGTTACGGGGAAGACAAACAAAACAATTCAAGGACAAAAAATTCCCAGGTCTCCATTATTTTTGTGTGATCACGTGGTCTGATATCTTGTAAACAAGCAGTGCGCATGCGTGAACTAAAGGTCGACATGGGAAGACAAGTCCTTTCACTTTCAGCTCAATTCTTTTGTCTGCTATCTTGAGTCTAGTGTTCAGTGCTAAATAAAATGAAAAACAAATTAGAGTGGCTCAAAATTTGTTCTTTTATTACCTTTGTTTTTAAGCAGCGTGGAAGACGTTAGACGCACGTAAACAAGTTATCTGATCGTAGAACTCAACGGCATAGTGGGTCATGTTGTCTCGCTAAAAAGTAATTGGTTCAGAAATAGCTTCTCAAAAGTTTACGTACAGCTGAAAGTGGACTTTATATAACTTGTTGATGTGGTTCTAAACTAAAATAATGCGCATATTACATCGTGGTCTTATATTTTATTTACGTTTAGTTAATTATATGCTGCAGGATATGCACACTACTTTAATCTATTTCCACATGTGCGATTTAAAACAATATAACGAATTCTTATTTCGAATATATAAAATGTTTTTTTTTTTTCTACTTTTGGCAGACGGATTTATAAATCCAACACAAAATATCTTGCACAAGACATTGGTGATACTGACCGACATACTGTCAGTCTGGCAGCCAGGAACAGCGAACTAGACAACTTGAGAACAGCCCTAGACAATTGTGCAATAACTTCCAGAGAGTGGGTCACCAGTGGATACCTTCACACTGTAATATATAAGAAACGAATGCGCAGCTCACATCTTGTAAACATTTGTAAGTAAGTCAACACATTAAACAAGTGTCCGACACCTTTGGGATACTTAGTAGCAAAGAGACGGCACACTTATTTTTCAAATCAGCGCCGACTGGAACTATTCCAGAACGCGATGTTTACAACGAATTAGTTCCTCTCCCATTCATGATTGTACAAAGAAATTACGGCGGTGGTTTTCTGTTGCCTTCCGTCGGTTTGTTTACGGTTGGCTCCGCTAGCCTTTGACTAAAAAGTCTCACCCACAAGGCAGTGGGTTGTTTTACTTCGGGGTACCCTTCCTTAGTCTTTTACTCCCCCGAGCATACCTGCAAGGCAGCAGGGCAGCCTCAGGTTGTACTGTTTACTGCATACAGTAGTAGGTAAAATTACCCGACCTGACAGTCACAGAAGGATGTTGAGAATATCATGGACAGATAAGAAGAGTAATGAAAACGTTCTGAAAGAGGCCAAAGCAAAAAGAGAGCTAATTTCCAATATTAAGAAGAAACAATCATCATTTTTTTGGCCATGTAATGAGAAAAGAACAGCTGGATATATTGTAACAACTGGGAAAATTGAGGACGAAGAGAAAGAGGGAAGCAAAGAGAAAAGATACCAGGCAGCTTAAGAGAATGGCTTGGCAGAAGGTCAACAACAGAAATGATAAATAACTCTCGAAATCGAAAGTTGTGGAGTGACATGATCACTTACGCCAGCAGGCGCGCGTACTTGATGATGATGAGTTCCTCTCCGGCCGTGAACTTGTTACATAAGTGCCGACACCGTTGGGACACTTATTTCAGTAGCAAAGAGACGGTGCACTTATTTAAAATTAGTTCCTCTCTGGCCGAAGATGGCACAATGAAAACAAAAATGGAGGGAGGAATCATTGTTCTCCACAATCAATGATTGCTACTAATTATTGTAGGTCTTACACAATTCAAGATCGGCACCTCAACTACTTGTACATGTGGACAGGCGCCCAGACTGCTGAACACATACTTCAAGATTGCACAGAATATAGTAGACTAAGGAAAATCCATTGGCCCATAGATACAACACTACAGACAAAGCTATATGGGCCACTGCAAGAGTTACAAAAGACAGTAACATTTATACAGGAAACGACATTGCAGATGTAGACAATGCTTCGGGTGAACGAAAGATAGACAGATTGTAGGTCTTGTTTTTTGCCTTAGTCCCATGACTGAGCCTTTTCAAATTTTCCTTGTAATTGTTCTCTTATTTAATTACTTGTTAAGATTGTTAAATCAGCGCTTATAGTATTTAGCAGCATATGTTTGTGAACATGGACAAACCCGCAAACAGCAAGGAAGAAAAGTGATCCATTCAAAACAAAATGCTATAGAAAAAATGTTACTTGGATAATGAAAAAAAGCAATGAAGACATATTAAAATATTTAAATATTAAAAATAACTGACTTACAAACAGCATTCTACAGATGAAATCTCTCTCTCTCTCTCTCTCTCTCTCTCTCTCTCTCTCTCTCTCTCTTTGTCTGCGATCAAGACTCAATCAGAGTAGGATTCCAGACTCTCTCATGAAGGTAGCTGTCTGTTTAAGTGATTCGATTGCCCAATATAGGTTCTCTTCCAGGGTAGTGGGTGTGGACCACATTGCTCTTCTCAGGTCTGTGTACAGGGGGCAATCCTGTAGAACATGTTTTGTTGTCATGTTGTCAAGTGTGCAGCTACAGATGAAATTAAAATACTATCGCCACGTCAAAAGACACAGCAGGCTGGAAAGAACAATAATGGAAGGCATAGTTCCTGGACGACCTGACAGGGACAGACCAAGAAGAGGTGGTTTCAAGATATTAGTGAGACCTTGAACATGACAACAGAAGAAGTGGAAGATGTGGCTAGAGACAGAGATTCTTTCAGACGGGCTGTGATGAATGCAACGTTCTGCAAAGGACATGCGACCTGACTGGTTCCAAGAATAGCTTGTTGAAAGTTAAAGTACCGCTGAAAGTGGATGTATATTATATGTATCTTTTTCGTCTTCTTCTTTTTAGCTCCCTATGGAGCATATGTCTTCGACAAATACTTTCCTCTCCCTATGGAGCATATGTCTTCAACAAACACTTTCCTCTCCCTATGGAGCATATGTCTTCGACAAACACTTTCCTCTCCCTATGGAGCATATGTCTTCAACAAACACTTTCCTCGCCCTATGTAGCATACGTCTTCAACAAACACTTTCACCTCTCCCTATGGAGCATGTGTCTTCAACAAACACTTTCCTCTCCCTATGGAGCATATGTCTTCAACAAACACTTTCCTCTCCCTATGGAGCATATGTCTTCGACAAACACTTTCCTCTCCCTATGGAGCATATGTCTTCGACAAACACTTTTCCTCTCCCTGTGGAGCATATGTCTTCGACA
Source organism: Megaustenia siamemsis (assembly GCA_032433765.1). Taxonomy (NCBI): domain Eukaryota; kingdom Metazoa; phylum Mollusca; class Gastropoda; order Stylommatophora; family Ariophantidae; genus Megaustenia; species Megaustenia siamemsis. The sequence continues at coordinate 72,418,206 of JAVIAB010000041.1, read as the reverse complement.
AACACTTTCCTCTCCCTGTGGAGCATGTGTCTTCACAAAACACTTTCCTCTCCCTGTGGAGCATGTGTCTTCAACAAACACTTTCCTCTCCCTATGGATCATGTGTCTTCGACAAACACTTTCCTCTCCCTATGGAGCATATGTCTTCAACAAACACTTTCCTCTCCCTATGGAGCATATGTCTTCGACAAACACTTTCCTCTCCCTATGGAGCATATGCCTTAAACAAACACTTTCCTCTCCTATGGAGCATATGCCTTCAACAAACACTTTCCTCTCCTTATGGAGCATATGTCTTCAACAAACACTTTCCTCTCCCTATGGAGCATATGTCTCGACAAACACTTTCCTCTCCCTATGGAGCATATGTCTTCGACAAACACTTTCCTTTCCCTATGGAGCATATGTCTTCAACAAACACTTTCCTCTCCCTGTGGAGCATATGTCTTCGACAAACACTTTCCTCTCCCTATGGAGCATGTGTCTTCAACAAACACTTTCCTCTCCCTATGGAGCATATGTCTTCGACAAACACTTTCCTCTCCCTATGGAGCATATGTCTTCAACAAACACTTCCTCTCCCTATGGAGCATATGTCTTCGACAAACAGTTCCTCTCCCTATGGAGCATATGTCTTCGACAAACACTTTCCTCTCCCTATGAAGCATATGTCTTCGACAAACACTTTCCTCTCCCTATGGAGCATATGTCTTCGACAAACACTTTCCTCTCCCTATGGAGCATATGTCTTCAACAAAACAGTTTCCTCTCCCTATGGAGCATATGTCTTCGACAAACACTTTCCTCTCACTATGGAGCATAGGTCTTCAACAAACATTTTCCACTCCTTGTGGAGCATAGGTCTTCAACAACATTTTCAGCTCCCTGTGGAGCATAGGTCTTCAACAACCACTTTCCATGCCGTTCTGTTTCTTGCCATTCTTTTAAGATCATTCCATGTCTTCATCACCATCTTCATCTCTGCTCCATCTGTTTTCTCCAAGAATATTTTGGTCTTCCTCTTCGTCTCTTCCCCTGGGTGTTCCAAAAAGACTTAGGTCGTGTAATACTTTCAGTTTGCCGAGTGTGTTCTGTCTAGTGCTATTGTCTTCGTTGTATCTCTTTTCCATTGGTATTTGACTGGTACTTTTCCATAATTCTACGTTAGCTATTTATCCTGCCATTTCCATTATTCACCTCGATGCTGAAAGGCAAACGAGAAAGGAAAGAAAAAAATGTATATCTTCTATTCTGCTCAAGCATCCGTTATTGAAAGCCGTTGTCTTAGTGATTGTCATTTGTAGTTGTTCTCCACGTTTCATAGCCACATAATAGTACTGATTTAACATTGAGGTTGACAATTTTTATTTGTGTATTTAGTATAATTTCTTTGGATTTCCATGTTTCCTAGTGCAACGAAGTCTTCTCTTGCTTTTTGTATCTTTATTTGATATCAATCTATGTTCCTCCTCGTTGTATTATATTAGATTATTGTTGGTATCAATAGTTTTTTTTTTTTTTTTAACTGACTTGAACTTTGGTTTTAATTTATAGAAATGTAATATAGTAGTTTCTGTGGACGTTTATGGGAGCCGCGATAGCTAAGTGGTTAGTGAACTGGACTACAAAGGACAAGAGGTCGGATTCGATCCTGATCGATGGCTTCCAGGTTCACCCAGCCTTTAATGGATACCGGATTTTTCTGAGAAAGTAAAGCGGCGCGGGCGTAATACCGACCACATTACCTCAAAAATCATATGCCGAAGGTCTATACAAATTATGGTCACTAACACCATATTTCCTAAACGCTACTTGGTGTGACGGGGCTCTATACTTTACTTATGTTGACGTTTAGAGGACCAAGAAGAATAGATTGGTGGGCCGAGTCTGGCCCGTAGGCCGTCATTTCGCCACTACTTAGCTATAGTATCAATGACAAATAACTTTGAGTGACAAGTCGGTTTTTAGGCAGGAAGACACTATTGTCGCTGCACCGCAAGTTCCCGGCACACGATGATTACTAAAAGATGAATATCAGTTGTCTTTATCTGAAGTCAGATCTCTATTACCATGTATGATGTGTTGATACTGTTTAATAGATCGAGTGCTTCACAATATGACTCGGAGGAGATATCAATGCCTCGATAACACTCTCACTTCTAAGATAATCTTTATCAACCGTGCTGGTCTCTTGTAACACATTGGGGGGGGGGGGGGAGAGAAAAAGGGGGGATATGTGGTAGGCGAGGGGTACAATTATGACTGCCAAATCTGAAGGCAAGATGCCTCACAACACCAGAGCTGGAAACTGTCAGCGACCCACATCTGATAGATTGTGCCAGGATCGGTAAACCAGAAACAACCAGACCATTTAATATCTCTTTAGGGTGCCTATACAAACCGACTAACCTGTCTAGTCTGGCTAAGCGAGTAGAGATCGAAGAGGGAAGATAACCCGGTGCTAAAAAAATAACAAGCTGAAGTCGGGTGCGTTGGACCGAAATGCATATATCACAGTTTTACTGGAAACCACCAGACACCAGGCGTGACGTATACACGCCAACGGATGACGAATATGTATATTCCTTTAGTCATCGGCAAACTCAGGCAAGCAAGCACTGCCAAGTCCTACTCATTCTCCTCGTAAGATTAACGTGTTTTCTTTATATTTGAAGAATTACGTTTGTCTTTTTCTCGTAAACCGATTTATTGCGTTTTTTCTTACATGCACAAAATCATTGGATAATATTGTAAAATAATGTAAACAAATATGTCATATGCTACGCCAGTTTGTGCTTCTAGCTAGTAAAAGCTTCAATCGTTTCGATGCAGTAGGTTCGTGTGTGGTTGAGCTACTTGGCCAACACAGCGCAACCTAATACGCCCGGAATTGTCGATGTAATTTGTGGTGTGCAGAGCATTAATTCTAATGTTTGAATCTCTGTAGTTTGAACCCCCGCCATAGAATATTAACGAAACAACAGATAAAATGGTCTGGCCACGGGACAAAAGCAAAGAAGAAATAATGAAAGCAATCAAACTATTAAAAAATGGTAAAGCCACAGGACCAGATGAAATTCCTTCGGAAGCCATCAAAGCAGATATTAACACCTCTACCAAGATGTTACATAATGTATTAGATAAAATTGGGAGAGGGAAGAACTACCTAAAGACTGGAAAGAAGGTTATATGATCAAACTACAAAGAAATGAGTTTACAGGAGTGCACAAATTATATGGGAATTATGCTACTATCAGTGCCAGGAAAAATTTAAGCAGAATCATTCTGGAGAGACTAAAAGGGCTATAGAGAAACCTTTGAGAGATGAACAAGCAGGTTTTAGGAAGAACAGATCATGTGCTGATCAAATAACTACTTTACATATAATAGTTGAACAAGTTTAGAACTAAAATCCCCACTTTATATTGGATTCATAGATTACGAAAAGGCATTTGATAGTTTAGACAGAAGAATGCTTTGGAAGTTGCTGAGTCATTACGGAATCCCCATAAAGTTTATTAACCTGATAAAAACAATGTATGAAGGAACAAAATGTAGTGTGGTGCATGAAGGACAGCTTACAGAAGCATTTGAAATAAGAACAGGAGTAAGAGGGATGCCTTCTGTCTCCATTTCTCTTTTACTGGCCATAGATTGGATTATGAAAATAACTCAAAATAACAGAAATGGGATCCAGTGGTCACTGACCAAACAACTTGATGATTTAGACTTTGCTGATGACATAGCTCTCCTATCACACAGCCATCAACAGATGCAGGATAAAATGAGCATACTTGATGAGAGATCACAACAGCTAGGACTAAAGATTAATAGAGATAAGACCAACATTATGAGAATTAATACAGTTGGCAATAACCAAATAAAACTAGGAGAAATACATCTACTAGACGTACAATCTTACATATATCTGGGCAGTAATATGGATAAAGAGGGAGGAACAGAAAATGATACCAAAATAAGGATATCAAAAGCAAGAGGAGCTTTCATTGCACTGGGAAACATATGGAAATCCAAAGAAATTGGGTTAAATACAAAAAGTAATAATTTTCAACTCAAATATGAAGTCGGTCCTATTATATGGCCGTGAAACATGGAGAACAACAAAATTGACAATCACGAAGATACAGACTTTTATTAATGGATGCTTTCGCAGAATAAAAGGATGAAAATGCAAGGACAAAATCACTAACATAGAATTATGGAAATGTACCAGTCAAATACCAGTGGATAAAGAGATACAGCGAAGACGATGGCGCTGGATAGGAACACACTACGGAAGCCAACTGAGAGTATTACACAACAGGCCCTTTTTGGAATCATTTTTTAGTAGTAATAGTAATATCAGTAGTAGTTGTTGTTGTAGTGGTGGTAGTGGTTTGTAATGGTAATAGTAGTAGTTGTCATGGTGGTGGTGGCAGAAGTGGTTGTGTAGTGGTTGTAGTAGTAGTAGTGGTAGTGGTAGTATTTGTTGTGGCGGTGGTGGTGATTGGTAGTATTAGTAGTACTGGTAGTAGTAGTAGTTATGATGGTTGTGGTAGCAGTGGTAGTTTTAGTAGTAGTGGTGGTGGTGATAGTAGAGGTAGTGTAGTGGTGGTGGTGATGGTAGAAATAGAAATAGTAGGAAGTAGTAGTAGTGTAGTAGTAGTAGTAATTGTGATAGTGATAGTGGTGGTAGTAGTGGTGATGGTAGTGGTAGTTTTAGTAGTAGTGGTAGTGATAATTTTGTAGTAGTGGTAGTGGGTTGGGTGGTGGTAGTGGTAGTGGTAGTTTTTAGTAGTAGTGGTGCGTGGTGGTGGTAGAACAGGCACAATCGAACAAGGTTTCTCTCTCTCAAAAATCCTTCTCTTTCTTCTTAAATCTTCTTCCTTCCTCCTCATTTGCCTGCTCAGCGCCGATGAGAGATAAACGTGTGTTGGCAGCTCATTATGTTATTAGTGATTTTAATATTCCATATATCCTCCATACTGTTTATTACATACTCGACTATATATGCAAGTTAGCCACCCATCAGAGACAGAGGAGATCAACGAGCTTTTATTTGCAGACGATCAGGCACTAATACATGGAAAGAAGGAAGACCTACAAGAATATTTAATAGATTCACACAGCCAGGCACAAAATACAACTTGAATCAACATCAACAAAATAGAACACCAGCATAGCGATGAACGGCAGGTCATTAAAACAGTAGAGAATTCAAATATCTGTGAAGTTTAGTGGTAAATGACAATGCACAAACAGCGAGAAATAGACTCAAGATGCAACAAGCTTATATAAGACTTCTTGGACATATCGTTATGTACCACTATTGTTACCATACTCTATAAGGTACCAGTAAACTAAGTACAATAAGATACTATAGTAAAACGTTACTACCATGCTGTCTACTCCCAACGTTGTGCCAACAAACTGCCAGTTCTGGACCCTAGATGCAAGAACAATATAGAAAAATAACCTCTGCTGGGATGAAATGTGTTAGACGAATGACGGAACAAGTCTGACAGATCTGAGAGAATAAGATCAAAATAAGAAGAACTGAGAAAAAAGCAAGGAAATAAAACGCCCGGTCATAGAATATATAATAGAATAAAACAGATCAGCAATACAAATGGTTTGGCCATTTTGGAGTGTGACAAGGCAGAAAGATCAAAACACAACACAACGTATACCAGCCTTCAATAAACGTTGCGAGAACACCAGACCCAGGGGCCGACCACAAAAAAGATGGGTTGACGGAATATTAGAAACACTAGGAAACATAACAACAGCAGAGGCGAAAAGAGGAGCAAAAAATCTCCCATCAACGCTGAAAGGCCAATGAGGAGGGAAAGAAGATGAATATCTCACAGTGGTCGGCCCTTGGATCTGGTGTTCTTGTCGTGGCTTTTGATGAAAGCTCGTTGTGATGTATTTTAATTGTTCTGTCGAATTTTGATCTTTATTCCAACAAAAGATGAAAAAACCTAGATAATTTCTCTTTGATTGCCTTCCCTCCCCCAACTTACACACACAGGCGTACTAATATTAAATAACAATGCATTCAACTCAAGAGCGGATGATAACCAGGGTCACAGTTGAAACACAAATACCAGTCCCCTGTGTGATGACGTCTCGCAGTTCCGAGTATGAACCAGTTTCCTGAGTTTATTTGAGGCGATAATTTCTTACTTGACATGCATCTAAGTTGATACACGGAGATACATGACAGCACAGAAAGATACATGACAGCACAGAAAGATACATGAACAGCACAAAATTGTACATGACAGTACAGAAAGATACATGACAGCACAGAAAGATACATGACAGCACAAAAATGTACATGACAGTACAGAAAGATACATGACAGCACAGAAACATACATGACAGCACAGAAATTACTACACAGCACAGAAAGATACACGAGAGCACAGAAAGATACATGACAGCACAGAAAGATACATGACAGCACAGAAAGATACACGACAGCACAGAAAGATACATGACAGCACAAAAAGATGCATGGCAGCACAGAAATATACATGACAGCACAGAAAGATACATGACAGCACAGAAAGATACATGACAGCACAGAAATATACATGACAGTACTGAAAGATACATGACAGCACAAAAAGATACATGCAGCACACAAAGATACATGACAGCACACAAAGATACATGACAGCACAGAAAGATACATGACAGCACACAAAGATACATGACAGCACACAAAGATACATGACAGCACAGAAAGATACATGACAGCACACAAAGATACATGACAGCACACAAAGATACATGACAGCACACAAAGATACATGACAGCACACAAAGATACATGACAGCACACAAATATACATGTGTTTCTCTTCTTCTTCTTATTCTTAGTTTTCACCTGTTGAGTGGGCGTGGATGCGTCGTATCGCTAGCTTACGGCATAGCCGTGATATCTGCACCTTTCGACCCGATACATCCGTCCTATACATACGTAGATTCTGCTTAACCCTTTCCGGAGACAAATAATAATAAATGAATATTATTATAGAGGGAAACATCCGAGGCGATAATCAGTGAATCAATTCAGGGGAAGAGGTATGTTTACAGCACTCGGAAAAATGACAAATAATCAACAACAGAAAAAAATATGGACAAGGCAGGATCGAACCCGTACTCAGTGGCACAGCGCCTTGCCACGAAAAGCAAAACGCTAGGGAACACTGCCACTCAGCTAACTTTACCCGTTTAACTCTTTCCGTACGTTTGGCCGCACTGTGCGCCATCCACGCCGATTACGGTAGGGAACGTATCGCCGCATTGGGCACCGCACTCAATGTGGTTAGTCGCCATCAAACATATTCTTGTTACATGTTCTTAAACCATCTTGATATTGGTTAATAAAAATATAATATCTTGTTTCATTATCTAAAAATTCATACATAATATGTTATATGTTCTTCTTCTTTTCTCTGTTCACTGATACCTAAAAGGTGTCGTGGTTTATATCATTTGTCGTTCTTGTGCTGCTCGAATTGTCTGAATTAGTGATTTTCCTTTGTTGTTACATGTCTCTGTCACTGCATCTATTCATCTTCTTCTGGGTCTCCTCTTGGTCTTTTCCATGCATTCTCGAGAAGAACGCCCTTGATGGTGATTGGTGAGGATTCATTCTGACCAGGTGGCCAAAACAATTTAAATTGTTGTTGTTCTATATATTCTTGGCAGGGTTTTGTTCCTACTATTTTTCTTATGGTTTCATTTGGTATTCTATCTCTTCTTGTGTTGTTTGTTACTTTTCTCAAGCAACGCATCTCACATGCATTTATCTTTCTTAAATGTGATTTAGAAAGGGTCCATGTTTGACTTTCATAGCAATATAAAGTTGGTATGAAGATGCTATTTATCATTTGTTGTTTAGCTGGCATAGAAACGTTTGGATGTCTTAGCAATGTGAAAGCTGGTATGTGACAGCATTTGCTTTTTGTATTCTCATGTCAATTTCTCTGTCTAGTTTTCCAACTTCTGTGAACATTGTGCCTAAATACTTGAATTCCTCTACTTGTTTTATTATGTTATATGTTAAATAAATATAAATATGTAGATTGATTCTTAAAAGTGGAAGACCCAGGGAGACACTGAGAAGAACATTGATGAGAGAGGCAAGAGCAGCAGGATTCGGCTCCCTCAGTGAGATAGAGCTGCTTGCACAGAACAGAGACAAGTGGCGAGATTTGATAAAATATCTTTAAAAGAGTTGAAAACTGCTAGAACAAAAATTCAGATAGGAGAAGGTGTATCTTGGTCTACGCCCTATGGGCCGGCTACGGCTCGAAAGGTCAATAGATAGATAGATTACTTCTTAAAACATGAACAATTTTGTCTCTGAAATCTCTTCCGTTGGGTTGATACAAAGCTTCTGTGCGGAAAGAGTTAACAAATTTTACTGGAAAGCGACTACTTTTGGTCTACACTTTTCGATGTTGAACTGCCAAGGTTCTTTTAAAGTAAAGATAAAAGGCAAAGTACGAGACTTGAATCGGCGTCTTAGCAAGCGAGTTTCCACCCATATGTGCTCGGTCGCCTATCCAGAAGTGCTCGGAGACTTCTGGATAGTGTCGCCTCAAGCATCGTAACTCACGGGTAGGGCTGCATTGTCCACCTTCCCAGAGTACTATCCTGGTACCCATTTCTGCCAGCGGCTGGGTCGACCGCGGGGGTATTTTTCTTTCCAACCACGAGTACAACTCACACTGCTCCCAGCGGGAATCGAACACAGGTTGTCTAAACGTCGGTAGTCCAGTCGGGTGGTTTTCCCAACTAAGCCACCGAGGCTTCCAAGGTTCTTTAACGTGCGCGAGTGCACACGGGACCTCCTGTTTTTCGCTATCATCAGATAGGTTTAGACATCAGATCTCACAACCCAGAGACGAGGGGAGTGTCTGATCACAAAAAACACCACGGATTCGTAGTGGGAAATCCCTATCGTCTATGACGGGATTCGAAGCCGATACCTGTGTCTAGAGGCTAACGTTTTATCTCTGGACCACACGTTTCAGAGTTTGGAAAATGAATGAGAATTAATAGTTTCGTGGTTTAAGTAGGAACCACCAGCAAATGTCACTGCGCCCTAGATAATATAACAACAAAACACATCCTTCAGGATTGCCCCTAGTTCACAAATCTGAGGAGGCCAATGTGGCCCACACCAGCTCCCTGGAAGAGAAAATCTACGGGGCCACTGAATCACAGACAGCAGCCTTCATTAGGAGCTCGAAATCCCAGTCTGAATGAGCCAAGATCACAGAAGACATTTTGTGCTTTTGTAAACGAGCAAGATGAATAATTTAGCATAAAAATAACCTCATTGAAGCTTCTTATTAGTCTTATCTATTGTGGGGACTATTGGAGGATTATGGGGAGCCGTGGTAGCTCAGTGGTTAGTGAATTGGACAACAATTGACAAGAGGTAGGGCTCGATACCAACCGACGGCTTCTCGGGTTCACCCAGCCTTAAATGGGTACGGATTGTTTTCTGGGAAAGTAAAGTGGCACGGGCGTAATACCGACCACATTACCCAAAAATCATGTGCTGAAGGTCTGTAAAATTTACGGTCACTAACACTATATTCACTATACGCCACTTGGCGTGACGGGGGCTCTTTACTTTGCTTACTATTGGAGGATTATTGAGGGCCTCGGGGCCTAGTTGGTAAAACCACCCGACTAAGCTACCGACGTTTAGACAATCCGTGTTCGATTCTCGCAGGAAGTAGTGTCAGTTGTACTCGAGGTTGGAAAAAATATACCCCCGCGGTCGACCCAGCCGCTGGCAGAAATGGGTACCAGGGTAGTACTTTGGGAAGCTGGGGAATGCCGCCCGTATCGTGAGTTTCGATGCTTAAAGCGACACTATCCAGAAGTCTCCGAACACTTCTGGATTGGCGGCCGAGCACATACGGGTGGAAACTCGCTTGTTAAGACGCCGATTTAAGTATCGTACTTTGCCTTTTACTTTATCGACTTTATCGGACTGATTTTGATTGTACTACCATTATTCCTCCATCACCACGAGGTGGGAAAGTATAAACAAAGGAAGCACCGTGTAAAGAAGATTAATTTATTCTACAACATGGTAACTAAAGAACCAGGAGACTAATAATAATAAAAGTAAAGTACCCTGTCACACCAAGTGACGTATAGGGAATATGGTGTTAGTGACCATACATTTTACAGACATTTGGCACACGATTTTTGGGGTAATGTGGTCGGTATTACGCCCGTGCCACTTTACTATCCCAGAAAAAAATCCGGTACCCATTAAAGGCCGGGTGAACCGGTGCCGTCGGTTGGGATCGAACCTTACACTTGTCCTTTGTAGTCCAGTTCACTAACCACTGAGCTATCGCGATTCCCTGACTAATAATTATACATGAATATTATTATTGAGGGAAACTTCTGAGATGATAGATCAGCGAATAATTTCAGGGGGAAGACACTGTGTCGAGGGGTACTGGTTCGATCCTACTTAGGACCGTATATTGCTCCATGTATTTTTTTCTATTGTTGATTATTAGTGATTTTTGTTCCGAACGTTGTAAACATATTACCTCTTCTGCTGAAGTTATTCAACTAAAGAACCAACACACAGTGTTACAGGATACATAGTTTCTGAATGTTATTTTGTGTACGCGAGTTATCGTCTCTCTGTTTTACTATTTCCCCATGCAAATTCTGAAAAATCAATTGTTTGTTTTTTTTCTGCCGTTCGCTCGACGATTACTTTAAAAGAAATAGGTAGTTCTTTTCCTCATCCTTCCTTAGAATAATGCTAAGTTGTCGTAAATGTGTTGTGTTTGTGGTTTGCAGTCTGTGTATATATATATATATATATATATATATATATATATATATATATATATATATATATATATATATATATGTGTGTATGTGACCTTTGTCGTCTTGACAAACGGTAGGTAGCAAGCAATCATGATAAGTCTGTAGTTTGGTAAACATATTAGTGTCTTATGCTGGATACTGCTTTGTTGAATAACTTTCTCATGGTTGAATCTGCCAATATTGGATAGACAGATCTATCCGCAAACGAACAAGATGCATTCGTGGTGCGTGGCCTCGTCCCATTTCTCCTGCACTTTTTGTCTTCTGTTTTGATATCAGCACTGCTTTGAAGGTTGCTGTGCCGTTTTTGTATTTTTGTTCTCCATGTGCTACGATATGCAGCCATATTTTCCCAGTTTCTTTCACTGATAGAGAATTCCCCCCCAAGGAAGCCCTGCAATCATCCTTATATCCCAGCACCGGCGGTCTGCCCTTTGGTCTCTTTCCGTCCTTAAGTTCGCCAAACAATATTTGTTAGGAACACATTCTTCTTACATGACCCAGCTACCCTAGTCTCCGACTCCTATGTGTTGCCATGATGGATGGAAGTTTGACTCGATGTGAGACATTAGAGTTGGTTACTTTGTCCTGCCATTTGATGTTCATAGTCCTGCGAAGGCAACGTACACGAAAGTTGTTTAATCCTTTCTCCTGCGCTGCATATGTGGTCCAAGTTTCTAATCCGTATAGAAGTGTACTAAGCACACAACTTTAGTAAATTTGAATCTTAGTCCTGAGTATTAATTTGGTGTTGACCATACACTATCTCTAAGTTTACCAAACGTGGAAGCTAACTATTGTCATATTTATTTCTTGCGCCGTTCTATCAAACACATTCGACTTCAGCATGACGTTTTTTTAGTGATGGGTTGCCTTCCCTCCTATCCCTACTCACTTGGCCAGGCCAGTCTGCTTCTAGGGGCATCCTTAAGTGGTACAATATGATCTGAATAGCTCTGCTTCACGATCATGGCACAGTCAGCTATAAGTCGCTGACCGCTTTAATCTCTATCCTGCGTTACTCTGTCTGCCTGTCTGTCTATCTGCCTGCCTGCCTGTCTGCCTGTATGTCTGCCTGTATGTCTGCCTGCATGTCTGCCTGACTGTCTGCCTGCCTGCCTGTCTGTCAATCGTCCTTTCGAGCCAAAAAACAGCACATAGGGCAGCAATTCTAAACTCTTATGTCCGACGATCTCTCAAGTGTCAGACCTTGCACAAGACCTGTATTGTGTCTCGCCACACGCCTCTTTTCTTGTGCAACTTACTCAATCAAGGTGAGGGAGTTGCTGCTTGCCTTTGTTTGCCTCAGTGCTCTTTTTATTGTTTTTCTAGGTCGGCCTCTTTTTCTTTTACCCTCTGGTTCCAATTTAAGTGCCTGCATTGAGATTATTTTGTTGTCTCTTCTCGCTTGATGGCCAACATATGACCCCTTCTTTGCGATTATAGTTGATACTCATGTACCTGCATAGTTAAATAAAACACAGAAAGGGTACATAACGCGTACAAAGTACGATTGTTATATTGTCAGAATTAATTCCCTTGAATTAAACGTGCAGGAAACATATCTTTATAGCCCACACATTCTGACCTCGTCATCATCATCGAGTGCCTTCTCCGCAACGAAAGTTGGCTACCATGAATCGCCATTCCACTTTGTTTCTTGCTTTGATGGTACAGGCTGTCATAGATTTACTTGTCCATCTTTTGATGTTACTCGCCCATTTTAGTCTTAGTCTGCCTCTGCCTCTTTCACCTTGTATTTTCAATTTTCGCTTCCAATATTACTTTTAGTAGGCTGTTGTATCAATACTGCATTAGATGAGCAACAATTTGGATTCAGGAAAAACAGTGGCACAAAAGAAGCCATATTTAGCATGAGAACATTGATTGAAAAGTTCATTAAAGTAAATAAACCAATATATGCCTGCTTCATAGACTACATCAAAGCATTCGATAGAATACACCATAATCAAATTATAGACTGCCTAAAGGATATAAATCTAGATGACACAGACATACGACTAATATGTAATTTGTACCGGCAGCAAACAGCAATAATAAAATATAACAAGGAGAACTCTACACCCATGGGTATAAAAAGAGGATTAAGACAAGGATGCTTCCTATCACCAAACTTGTTCAATATATACACTGAGCGAATCTTTAAAACATCTCAGAGATGCCAGGCCTAAATATTAATGGAAAGATAATCAATAACCTAAGATATGCTGACGATACTGTACTACTAGCAGAAAATCCTAAAGATCTACAACAATTACTTAATGTAATAAACATGACAAACAAAAAATATGGACTAGATATGAATATCAACAAGACTAAAACTATGATCATAAACATAGAAAATTCTCAAGACCTACAAGTAAATATCACAGTTCAAAGGAATACATCTGGAGACAGTTCAGAGCTACAACTACCTTGGACATACTATAACCAATGATGGAAAATGTAAAACTGAAATAACAAAAGATTAGGTATGGCAAAAAGAAAATTTTAATGCCGTGAAAAATATACTAACAACAAAACAAATAACAGTAGGTCTGAAACTAAGAATAGCAAAATGTTATATCTTCTCAATATTCCTGTATGGTGCAGAAACATGGACATTAGACCAGTAAACAGAACATAAAATTGAAGCCTTGAAATGTGGTTATATAGAAGAATAGGTAGAATTGGATGGAAAGAAAAGAAAACAAACGATAAAGTTTTAAAACAACTAAAAATAAAAAGAGAACTACTAAATACAATTAAGACAAGACAAATGAAATTTTTGGGGCACGTTAAAAGACACAACCGCCTACTAAAAGTAATATTGGAAGGGAAAATACAAGATAAAAGAGGCAGAACAAGACTAACATGGACGAGTAACAATCAAAAGATGGACAAGACAATCTATGACAACCTGCACCATCAGAACAAGAAACAGAGTGGAATGGCGATCCATGGTACCCAAACCTTCGTTGCGGAGACGGCACCCGTGGATGATGATGAAGGTCCCAAGTTTGAAGATCGTGTCATCTTCTATAGATTTATTGTGTGAAAAAAAGGTTTGATTAGAACAACACTTGGTCGGTAAAGTCGTAGTTTAGCGTCATCAGTGATTTATGTTGGGAGTAACGCTTCCTTGTACTTTATTCGGAAAGTAAAGCGGCACGGGCGTAATGCCGACCACATTATCATGAAAATCATGTGCCGAAGGTCTGTAAAAAACGTATGGTCACTAACGCCATATTATCTATACGCCACTGGCGTGACGGGGCTCTTACTTTTTTTTTTTTTTTTAAGATGAACTATTCTAGAATAGTTATATTTGTGTGCAGTGTCAAACATTTGAATCTCTCCAAAAAAATAGTAAGGTATATATAAATAATGGGTGGAATGTGATTTCCCCAGGACATCTTCATTTATAATGTAGGAATATTTATATGGTTGTAACTAAAGTACTACTTTGATATTAAAACAAGCAGACATGATCTGCATACAAAACAAACAACCACAGAAAATAAAACCGTGAAAGTTGCAAGGCTTTCGGGAAGACAAAACGCAAGGAAGAATATTGAATGTGAAATTGGTTTTCTCACACGCTCGTGTCCAGTCCACGCCTGAATCGTTTGCATTTTTCCTGGAAAATATTTTGTTTTCTTGGATGCTCGCTGGAAGGAAGGGCAAATTGTTCTCGCAGCCACTTTGCGCTGGATAGGTAGGTAACAGCCTGAGGCCCGACTGACAGCATCGCTCGACTGCATGTATATCGGGGCAGGGGGAGCCCTATGTTATATGTGGATGTCAGCCTCTGACTGTCCTCCTGATGTCAAGGTGAACCTTTGCTAGGGCATGCTGCCATTTAGCTTACCGGTATTTCTGACGGCGGAGATAGCTCCAGCCGAAAGATGGGTACTGGTAGGGCGGTGGTCTGGTGTTCCTAGAATCGGCAAGCCTCGTTATCAACCACCGCCAGTCTTGGGTCATTTAAGCCAACCACATTGCCTCAAAGGGGAGGCTACTGGAAGGCTGGAATCGAACCCCTTTTAAATTTACAACTTTTCTTAAGAATTTGGTTAAAATCACAATTCTACTCTTATCAAATATTCACATTTTCCTATCTTCTTATCTGACCTATTGTCTCTGTTATTCTTGTTTTTGTACACCACGTCCCTGTCTACTTTGTTGTTCTTTGTTTCTGTACATCACTTTTCTGTCTACATTGTTGTTCTTCTTTCTGTACATCACTTCCCTGTCTACTTTGTTGTTCTTGTTTCTGTACATCACTTCCCTGTCTACTTTGTTGTTCTTGTTTCTGTACATCACTTCTCTGTCTACTATGTTATTCTTGTTTGTGTACACCACGTACCTGTCTACTTTGTTGTTCTTGTTTCTGTAAACCAATTTCCTGTCTACTCTGTTCTTGTTTCTGTAAACCACTTCCCTGTCTACTCTGATGTTCTTGTTTCTGTACACCACTTTCCTATCTACTGTGTTGTTCTTGTTTCCGTACATCACTTTCTTGTCTACTTTGTTGTTCTTATTTCTGTCCACCACTTCCCTGTCTACTCTGATGTTCTTGTTTCTGTACATCACTTTCCTGTCTACTCTATTATTCTTGTTTCTGTACACCACTTTCATATCTACTGTGTTGTTCTTGTTTCTGTACACCACTTTCCTATCTACTGTGTTGTTCTTGTTTCCGTACATCACTTTCCTGTCTACTTTGTTGTTCTTATTTCTGTCCACCACTTCCCTACTTTCTGCCAAAATATAGTCAACACATAGGGTCTTTTCAGGCGAAGCCTCCAGCACAAACTTTTACAAACACTTTGTCGTCATGGTTACTTGTTTAAACTGCAGCTGGACTTTTGCATGTTTTTTTTTCTATAGTGGTCTTATCATGGATGGTAAGGCTGTTTCTGTTGACCTGCCACTTTTCCGTTGTACCTCTTTTAACCCTTGTCAATACGTTCTGACCACCATGCAGGTCTCTTCATCTCTTTATTCCTGAGTTTCGCCTTGTGTGCTGTGCGCATGAGTCTCGCTTCTGCTGAAATCTGTAGTTATATAATCCAATGATGATACTGTACTACTCGTTGAAAATCCTACAGATCTACAACAGTTACTTAATGTAATAACCATGACAAGCAAAAATTATGGATTAGATATGAATATCAAAACGACTAAAACTATGATCATAAACAAAGAAAATTCTCAAGACCTACAATTAAATATCAAAGTTGAAGGAATACGTCTGGAGACAGTTCAGAACTACAACTACCTGGGACACACTATAACCAGTGATGGAAAATGTACAACTGAAATAAACAAAATAATAGGTATTGCAAAAAGTAATTTTAATGCCATGAAAAATATACTAACATCAAAACAAATAACACCAGGGCTAAAACTAAGAATAGCAAATGTTACATCTGTTCAATATTCCTGTATGGTGCAGAAACATGGACATTATTCAAGAAAACAGAAGAGAAATTTGAATCCTTTGAAATGTGGATTTATAATAGAATAGGTAGAATTGGATGGATCGAAAAGAAAACAAACAATGAAGTTTTAAAACAACTAAAAATAAAAAGAGAACTACTAAATACAATTAAGAAAAGACAAATGAAATTTATGGGGTATATTAAAAGACACAACCGCCTACTAAAAGTAATATTGGAAGGGAAAATACAAGGTAAAATAGGCAGAGGCAGACCAAGACTAAGATGGAGGAGTAACATCAAAAGATGGACAAGTCATGTATGACAGTCTGCACCATCAAAGCAAGAAACAGAGTTGAATGGCAATTCATGGTAGCCAACTTTCGTAGCGGAGAAGGCACTCAATGATGATGCTGAAAGGATGTTGTGTCTTTTAACATGCCCTAAAAATTTCATTTGTCTTGTCTTAATTGTATTTAGTAGTTCTCTTTTTATTTTCAGTTGTTTTAAAACTTCATCGTTTGTTTTCTTTTCTTTCCATCCAATTCTTCCAATTCTTCTATAAATACACATTTCAAAGGCTTCAATTTTCTGTTCTGGCCCAAGACTTTCAAAAGCACCCCAGCTGAAAGCGACAGCGACCCATAACTAACAGCTTGCGCCAGGATCAGTGAACCTTTATTGATTAATTAAGATCCTACATTTCCTCTTGGTGGGCTTGGACTAATCAGCCTAAGGATCGAAGAACGAAAGCCGCATGACAACTAAAAACGTCACACTGAATTAGAAAGTGTTGGGAGTAAGATACGCAGATATTACAGCTTGCTGTGTAACATAAAACAAAGCGATTACACCAAAATGTAAGCCATGTTTATAAAGGAAAACTATGGCGAGATGCAGTCGTCGTTCGAAGCAGAGGTAGCTGGACAATTATTCTTTGATTCTTCTTACACTATGGTTTTCCTGTTTTTGTCCGTTATCTGGGTTTTTACTTAATTCGACATAAACCGTTCTTTTTTAAAATCTTCTATCCATTGTCTTGAAATATCGAATGCACTTTTTGCGGAACATTTTTTGTCATTTTTACAGAACAAAAAATAGTTTTCTTAATGTTAATTAAATTTGCGAATCAATAAAATGCGGCTGCAAATTCCGATGTTGCAGGAATACTTGACGTAACTTCCGAAAGTTCGGAAAGCGTGATTCAACATGGCAGACACTACAGCAGCGTTAACGGTTGGGGGAAACAGAACGACTGGACAGTCTGTGAGAACACAAAATGGTATATATTGTGTGTTGACTGTTTTTGATACACCATAATTGTTTTGAATTTATCGGTCTGCTTTGTAAATAGTTCAGCTGATTGTAAGTCTACTTGCACGTGCCGGCCTGGTTGTTGTCATAATGGATGGATGGCCGGCCGGTTTGCGATTACCGAATTGTCGGAATCCGGGAATATTCTAGAAGTAGAATCATATGTCGGTCGTTCTAAGAGTAAGATTTTTGATTGACGTTGAATGGAGATTAAGTTGGAATTATTTATTTAAAGCGTATTAGTTCTTATTTATACCAAGGACTTCACTGCACTGGTTATTTTTTATTTTAATGAATAACAGACCAGACAGTCCCTGGACCTAGAGTCAAGAGTCACTATAAACATTCATTCAGAGTTTCAGGAGTCACTGGTCAGTGACTCACACTACTCACCAGTCCCCAGTAACTTCTTCTTCCACACTAAACTTACCCAGCCACACATTCACATTATACATTATCATATTATCATTAGCGAAAAAAAATGATTAAAATGACTCAAATCAAATGAGTAAATTAAATTAAGGGTTTAACGACAAAGCTAGTCACATAATATTATTAATATATTATATACACCATTTACTTTTCAGAACTTTTCTTTTCTTCTTCTTCTACATTTTTAGCTCCCAGTGGAGCATAGGTCTTCAACAAACACTTTCCAAGTCATTCTGTTTTTTGCCATTCTTTTAAGATCATTCCATGTCTTCTTCATCTCTGCTTCTATCTGTCTGTCTTCTCCAAGAATTCCTTGGTCTTCCTACGTACTTTGATAAAAATTTCAAAATAGTATTTTGTTATTTAAAGCAAGCTAGCTAGATAGCCCTTGATGCAAGCTAAACAATGATACCATAATTATGGCTGTACGGCAATTAGAAAAAAAAGTTATTAATTTTTTAATGAATTAATTTTGACTTAAATTGATTAAGAGGAACATAGAGGAAAATATCATTGGTCTCGTTAGCAAAGTTTTCCATGCCTGGAAAATTAAGAGTTGACCGATTATGATGGCACAATGGTTTATAAAGGGGATAGTCCCTGCCACTTTAATAATTATTTACACAAAACATTATAGACAGATCACTTTCAAAATTCACACTCACACACTTATATTTAAATAGTAAATGAAAATGAATTTTAAAAATCCATTATTGTTTTTAATCTCTTTATAATTAATTTGTAAAAAAGTTTAAAAAGCATAGCTATTCTGAGACATGGGATTTGACTATCAAATATGGCGGGCGACGTGATTTCTA
The DNA here is from genome assembly GCA_032433765.1 of Megaustenia siamemsis. NCBI lineage: Eukaryota > Metazoa > Mollusca > Gastropoda > Stylommatophora > Ariophantidae > Megaustenia > Megaustenia siamemsis. The sequence goes on along the minus strand of JAVIAB010000041.1, from coordinate 72,399,299 downwards.
CCCATGGAGATGCTCCCTTTAAATTATTATTTCCACTGATATTATAGGTCGATCGCGTTCAAATGTGTGCATGCTTATGTTTAAATGGATGCTGAATTTAAAAATCTGTGTTTTGTCATTAACCACTAGTAAATTTACTGTTTAATATGGAAAAAATAATTAAAAATGTACAAATAATGCATTCAATCACTAATATCTAAATCTTGAAAACGGCTACGAGTATTCAAATAATTCTTTCACCAGACAGTAGGGTATTTCCTGACCTTTCACTAACATATTTAAATAGTAACACAAGTCATGTGACATCTCCGGGAAAATGTGTTATGAAGTGCATGTCCTTATAACCAATTTCAGAAAATGGCGGTGATGTAGAAAAAAATTGGATTTGGCTTTTCATAGCTCCTGGAAGTTACCAGTTTCAATTTATCAAAGTCGCTAGTCTTCCTCTTTGTCTTTTCCCCTGGGGATTCCAAAAAAGGGCCTGTTGTGTAATACTCTCAGTGCAGTTGGCTTCCGTAGTGTGTGTCCTACCAGCTCCATCATCTTCGCTGTATCTCTTTATTCACTGGTGTTTGGCTGGTACATTTCCATAATTCTATGTTAGTGATTTTGTCCTGCCATTTCCATCCTTTTATCCTGCGTAAGCATCCATTAATGAAAGTCTGTAACTTCGTGATTGTCAATTTTGTTGTTCTCCATGTTACACGTCAATTTTGTAGTTCTCCATGATACACAGCCATATAATAGGACCACCTTAACATTTGAGTTGAAAATTTTTATTTTTGTATTTAATCTAATTTCTTTGGATTTCCATATGTTTCCAGTGCAATGAAAGCTCCTATCACACCATTTACTTTTAGTAGTAGGAAACTCTTTGTACAGAGCTTCGCAGCAGGAGGCAGTCTATACCATTTATAATTACTTCATAACAATTTATTACAAGTTAAAAACATAAGATAGCCCTTGACAGCAGGAATCTGAATCCTGAAAAATATCTCATTCATGATTATCATCATAATATCATAAAATATGTCTCAGGTCTGTTTGTATAAAATAATAATATAGTTGAGTATATGTAGTCAATAATTATTAGTTAAAAGTTATGAATTTTTACATATGAATGACGATACTGATAAAGTGAAAGTAATGAGTCACAATGAGTGTTCAAAATGGCAGATTGGCCTTCTGCAATAACAAAAACAATATGAATATATAGAATTGTTATCACCATCAATGAAGACTTCATAGCCATGTTATAAGATAAATGACATGTTATTTTTTTTAATGGGAGATAGACAGTAAGCTACTATTTATTTCAAACCCTGCTTGTGAGATTGCAATAATTATTGAACAAAGTTTAGTTAACACAAATTTGAGAAAAATTGTAATTAACAATAAATAAAACAACTTTATTGCTTGATAAGTGTATAACTTTTTAATAATAACTAAAGTTTAGGTATGAATGAGATATTATTTGTGAGAACCTTTTAGGATTTAAGAAAATATATGATTTGTCCAACCTCTATTTTAAGGTCTGTCCAACAACTATGATATTTTGAATTCCAAGAGACTATATTGAAATATATTGAAAATTGTATCAAACCCCTTGCTGCATCTATGCTCACCTAATATCCTTTCAGGGTGAATGATAAGGAGAGGCCATCAGGCAAGCACAGATTCTATCTATTTATCTATTGTCCTTTCGAGCCGAAGACAGCACATAGGGCAGAACCACAATCTCAAATACAGAAACCTTGCGTGCCAAATTGGCACATATTGCAGAGATCACTGCTCTAAAATATATGGCGCTTTTTCCATAACAATACTTTTTACAATGACAGCTTGTCAAGCCATCGATCAACCTCCTTATATTACCATTATTTGTAACAATACAATTTCTTAAGAATCAGTAAAATGATACTGTTATGATATGGGAAGGTGGTAATTAAAGGATCTATTTCCATTGTCATGTCATTGGACTCTACGATGCTGAGAACTTTGCTAACAAACACATTATGATTTATGACTTATTTTAACCTTATATCATGCAACAATAATGTGGACATCAAATCTTTGTCATATAGAGTAATACAACTCATTCTTTTCTCAAACAACTCTGTACATTGAATATTTAATCAATGCCGTCTTGTGGAGTATATTTGTATGTTGCTTGCCGATTGCTTATCTTCTTTATTGCCTTATTGAATTGCTAACAGCAATATCTGCATCATTTACCCCAATACATCCAGCTTCAGTAGATCATGTTTTGTAGGTTCTGGGTTTGTCTCCCTCTTTGATTGCTGTTCACTTGACCAGATAATTTAGTCAAGTTAGTGTGGTGGTGGGTCAAACTCTTAATCAGCTCTGGTTCACATTGTGATGTCAGCTATAAGTCCTGACCACTTTGAGCTCCAGTGCTGTACAGTCTTCCACTAAAGAGCATGTAGAACTTTGCCGCCATTCTTTCTTTCTTAGTTTAAATGACAGATAATCTTTGTTGTACCTCAGACATCTTCATAATGCTCTGATCTCATCCCCAGCATCTTCATCTGTATGCAACTATTAAGGTCCCAGTAATCACCATTGCAGCCACACAATAGCAAAAGCACTAAAGATGGTTTCATCTCAGGTTCACAAATTCCATAGCACCAACAAAGACCTTGAAGATTGGGGGGGGGGGGGGGAGGAGATTTTTTTTCATAGCAAATTATGCTCACACCACAGCTATATTTGGCCTACTCTTTTTTACTTAACTGAGAGAGTGCATGGGAGCTCCTGTTTTCCGTTCTCATTACTCAGGAATACTGGTATGGTAATGCTACGAGGGTTCAAAGAGAACAATTCCAACTACCTTTGGTGGTATTTGAACCTGGGACCTTCTTGGTCAGTGGCTGGTGGCGCTTTCCTCCCTTCTGTTTTTCAGGTGTGGTTCAGCTCATTTACCTTTCCCACTAGACTTATTTAACCATTTACCTATGATTGTAATATTCTTTGTGAAATCACTTGATATTAAAGAGGCATATGAAGATATTCCTGCAGACAAGTAGTTTTAAAAATACATTCAAAGATAATAAAAAATATGGTTGTGTGTTCTTTATTTAATTTTTGTTTACCCTGATGTATTTAGCTGAAATATATCTGAGTTGATATTTGCATTGTTGTTTTTTTCAGTTTTTATTTGCTCATGCCATTTTAAAGTTAAACAAATATTTTGATGCATGTTTTTCAGTTTTGTCCATGAAATGTTTTTATTAATCTGTAGCATTCTGGTTTTAAGGGATATTATTGTGCAGTCCCTATGTCTCAAAGAAAAGCTTGCTTCATGATGGCAGTAGTTGAGATATTGTTGCCATATGTTACATTTTGTTTAAACTATTTTGTGAAGAGTTTTGAGAGCTCATTTGTTTAATAATTAACTATACTCTCAGACAATCCTTGAAAACTAGCAATATAAGCAAATAGTTTTGTCAATTCTATCTATCTATCTATTGTCCTTTCGAGCCGAAGACGGAACATAGGGCAGAACCACAATCTCAAAAACAGAATACTTGCGTGCCAAAATGGCACATATTGCAGAGATCACTGCTTCTAAAATTTATGGTTCTGTTTCTATAACAATACTTTTTACAATGACAGCTTGTCAAGCTATCGATCAACCGCCTTAGTCGCCTCTTACGACATGCTTGAAAGGACACAGTGTCATTATTCTTTACTCATAATGAGGCCCCGGTAACACACGGGAAATGTCAATTAGAAACTGGGAATAACTAGATGAAGAAAGAACCAACTACTGCTATCAGCAAATATATATTAAAAAAAAAAAACTCTCATTTCATATTGTTTGTTCCATAGTAATAAATTAATATATTGCTACCACAAAATAAAGAAGAGAAAACAATTGCCACAAGGCAGCATCTGTGAGTTCAAACATATTATGAGTGGGGTTATTGAGGGTCACACTCACATAATAATGATTCTGAACTTTATTTTGGATGTCCTAATTATTCACAAGACATGAATATTTGTTTTCAGTTCTTGCAGCGATGTCAATTGCCAACATTGTGAAGAGCTCTTTGGGTCCAGTTGGCCTTGACAAGATGCTTGTTGATGAAATTGGAGTAAGTATTTAAACTCAGGCAACTGCTACATTAAACACAATTACAAAGATGTTACACAACCAATCTTTTATGATGGAGTTTACAAGAGATCTTTGGTTTTAACAAGTCTTGACATATAAAAGAGAATCCTGGACAGTCAGACAAGAAACTAACTGGGAGGCCACATAATAAGATAACTGTTTATCAAAGAACCTTGAAGGTATCGATAGAAGATCAAGCATAAAGATAGATGCTGGTGGTTGAACACCTGTTTTTTATATTCTTGTGGTATATTATATTACATTAAATACATATAAAAATACACAAGATTTAATTATGTTACACTGTCAGTCTATGTTATGCAGAATGATGTACTATTTGAAATTGTAATATGAAATAATTTGTGTTCGTTTTGTTTTTAAATTGGTACTGCTGACACTACTAGTTAGAGGAAGTCGACATGAAATTATATATTGAAACAGTGCAGACTTTGGCTTGTAGTTTGTGAAAACTTTAACAAAATATTCAACACAATGAGGTGCTATTTATGGAAATAAATGTGCTGGATAAGCTGCATGCAAGTCTAATTGGCCATACTGTGGTTTGGAATTTAGAATATTTTTTTATTAAAACACCAAAGGTTCCGTTCAGTGTTTGAGAAAATTAGAGGAAACAACACAATTAGACTGTATCCTTGTCAGTTGTTGAGGAGCTGCAATAGCTCAGTGATTAGTGAACTGGATTATAAAGGACAAGAGGTCGGTTTCGATCCTTATCGATGGCTTCTGGGTTCAACCAGGCTTAAATGGGTACTGGATTTTTTATGGGAAAGTAAAGCGGCACGAGTGTAATTCAGACCATATTCCCTATACAACTTGGCGTGACGAGCCTCTTTACTTTTTTTCTTAAACTATCTATACAAATGTCAAGGTTTTGTTTGATAAGTAGCTATTCTATATCTATGTTGTTGTGCAGGATGTGACTATCACAAATGATGGGGCAACTATCTTGAAGCTTCTCGAGGTGGAACACCCTGCTGCCAAGGTCTTGGTGGAACTGGCAGATCTGCAGGACCAGGAGGTTGGAGATGGCACCACTAGTGTGGTATGTACTTGCTGTTTTCTTACATTTACATGTGTTACTTTTGCATGTTTTGGCTATACATTTTGATAAATTGTTACCATTTTATACTGGTCATAGTTAGACCAATTTTGCTTTTATTTTTCTTTAAACCAAACTCTTTGCCATTCTTTTGTCTAATTATACGACTATCAGGCATCAATTCTATACAATGGTTTTAGAACCACTTTCATTTGTATTTTTGTTGCTATTTGATGTCCCATTTTGTGTGCATTTTCATGCTAGTATTTGATAACCCTGTTTAGATTTCTTCTGATTTGTAAGGATTTGTGTTGTTTTGTTTGTTTTCCCATTTAAAGAACTTTTGATTGAAATGTTTGTTCCTTTGTTTAATCTTGTCTTGTTCACAAAGATGAAGAATTATAATTGCTGTCTTTGAATGCATTACAACTATTCTAAACTATTTATTTCTTTCAAGTTAATCTAGATCTTCCTTATTCTTATGTTTTACAAAACCCCAACAACTGATAAATGAACTAATCAGACTTGTTATGAAAATGTTAACCATCCTACAATATATACTATCATGCTTGTGGATATTGGGGATATCAGACGTAATGTTCAAAAAGGTAGAATTTAAGATAATATATAATTAAACCACATATTCTATATATAATTTTATATATAGAAGGAAATGAAAAGTCTAGCCTAACACGAGAGGGCAGACTACTAAGTGATGACTGTCAAACACTTGATCAACTACAACAATTAATCTTAAGACTGAGCCATAATGAACTGAATAAACAGATGCATGATCTTTGGATGTCAAGTACTCTACATTTCATATGTGGACTAAATTGCAGGCCATATATTGCAGGATTGCCCATATTTGACCATTTAATGAGGATTCATTTGTGGGAAGACACAACTATATAATATTTTTTGGCATTCACCAGCTTTCACCTCTGGCGAAGTTCCTAGAGACTGGGAACTGAATTTTGGGTGTTAATCCGTTTTTCCCTGGCAGCAGTGTGCAAAGGGGTCCCTCGCCAGACAGACAGACAGATAACTCCATCTTGAAATTGACACTTGCTGCAAGAACTTGCTGCTGAGACCAGGGGTGGTTGCCGCAGAGAGAAATCACAAATAGAAATCCCAACTGGTGCAGCCAGGGTTTGAACTCATAACCTCTCTGTCTTGAGACTGGCGTCTTTCCTGGAGACCAACCAGTCCCCCAACTATATAATCAAAGCTGTATGAAGCTAAAGAAGAGATTCAAACATTTACATTAATCACCTATCTGACAGTAAACAAACAAATATGAGCACAAGAAACAAAAGATTATTTGTTTCACATATTCCATTATCATCTGTGGGTTCATTTTTATACAAACCTGAATGGAAAGCAGGCTTTGGACAAATTGAAAATCAGCTATCACATCCTTTTATCTAATTATTATTGCTCATATTTATTAATACTCAGATTAAGTAATATATGACAGTAATACACATTTATTTTATTTTGACTTGTGTATGCAGGTGATCATTGCAGCTGAGCTACTGAAGAATGCCGATGAGCTGGTCAAATGTAAGATCCACCCAACATCCATCATCAGTGGTTACAGGCTGGCATGCAAGTAAGTGGGTATAGTGCAGACATCAACTATCTGGCACTCAGAAATAATGTGAGATATTCTAGGATAAAAATTGGAATTGTGCTGTCATTTTATTGAAGGATATTGGGAAAGTAGGCTTGACTACTTTTTGGGAAGTGGTATAGTCTATCATTATAATGGTAAGACTTGTGAAGTATCAAACCATCACCATATGTGTACGGCCTTTCTTATTTAATTACTCTACTTGCATGCCTAATTACTGTACTTTCTTATCTAATTACTACTTTTGTATCTAATTACTGTACTCATTTGGAAACCGCGATAGCTCAGTGGTTAGTGAACTGGACTACAAAGGACAAGAGGTAGGATTCGATCCCAACCGACGGCTTCCGGGTTCACCCAGTTGTAAATGGGTACCGGATTTTTTCTGGGAAAGTAAAGCGGCACGGGCGTAATACCAACCACATTACGCCAAAAATCATGTGCTGAAGGTCTGTATAATTTATGGTCACTAATACCATATTCCCTATAGGCCACTTGGCTTGATGGGGGCTTTTTACTTACTGTACTCATTTCTCAAGTCCTAGCCCTGCTGAATGAATGCATAACCAGAATGTCATTGTCCCCTTTGCAAGTCTCATTTTCACATAAGTGTTTGCCTTTTATGTTTAAATTTTGGTTGTTGGATCTTTGTATGTTTTTTTGTTTTGTACCTGTTGAAGGCTTTTGTAGAAACATAGTTTGTCTCATCTCTATTGGTTTATCTGCTTGAAACAATTTTATGTTTATTTCTCAAGCCTGTACATTTTCATACTATATTCTGTGTGATTTTTTTAGAAAGTTGAATTGCTTATCTGTGGCACTGAGAAAAAAGTACTTGAGTCAAATGTCAAATATGAAATCTTATTGTGAGTTTTTAATTGTTTTGTTTGTGTTTACCTCACCAGGGAAGCAGTCAAGTACATCCAGGATCACCTGACCATCTCTGTTGACGATCTTGGTCGAGATTGCATAGTAAACGCAGCAAAGACGAGCATGTCTAGCAAAATCATTGGAGCGTATCCTTGGTATTGGTCGTGTTAGCTAGAAGATTGGTTTGAACTTGCACTGATCTTTTTTGTGAGTTACTGAAGGGATTTACTGGAGCATGTTAACTACATTATCTAGGTTTGGATTAAATTGGTGATAGAGATGCTTACCTTCATCTGGGTGAAAAGTGACTTAAAACTGATGGCTTGCTGCAGGATCTGTAAACTAGATATGATCAAGATCCTACTCCTCTTCCCTGCCGTGTCTCTGAAAACAGACTTATGAGTGAAGGCAACCTGGTGCGAAAAGTGTATTGCTAAAGTTGGAGACAAATAATAATAAATGAATATCATTATGAACAGAAGGGTTGCTTAGTTGACCACTTGTTCTAGCGCTTGTTTCTTGGTGCTGTGTCAAGGAGTACAGGTTTGATCCCGCTTCACACTTTCTAATTGTTCTTTATTTGTTTCTGTTGATTATTAGTGAATTTTTTTTCCGAGTGTTGTAAACATACCCCTTCCCCTGAAATAAATGCTAAAGTTGGGAGCTTCGGCTTGAAAGATGGAAAATATCACAGCTTGCTGCCAAAAACACATCTATACTTCTGGACAGACAATAAAGGTGAGTAGCTTACAGGCAAATGCAGCAATAGGACAATGAAATTGACTTCCATTACTTTTGATTTTGCTTTCTGTGGTGGACATTGCTCAGAATCTGTTGATTTGAAATGATGGCTCCCACCAAGATTACTAGCATCTCCAGGTTATTCTAGAAAAGCTTTTAAGTGACAATCTAAATATCATATTTTAGTAGCAGTCTAAATGTCATTCTTTAATAGCAGTCTGAGTGCCATACTTTAAATAGCAGTCTAAATGCCATACTTTAATAGCAGTCTAAATGTCATACTTTAATGGCAGTCTAAATGTCATACTTTAATAGCAGTCTAAATGTCATACTTCAGTAATTGTGTAAAAGGCAAGCTTTAGACCTTGCCCCACCTGCTACAAGAGCGTGTTATGAGAGCACCTTGATCCTTCCAGCACCGCTGGTTGTCACATAGTGTTCATGGTGTTGTTCACCATCCATCTCTGTTCTTGGTGAGATGTTCAATCTTATCTAATGAGTCTATGCCTGTCAACTTTGGCTCTCTTATAAGTGTTCTTTTCAGTGTCTCTCTAGGACTTCCTCTTTTCCTGTGTTTTGATGTTTCCCAAGAAGGATCTGTTTTGAAATTCTTTTGTTGTCTCTTTGCAGCATATGTCCATCTTCTCTTCCTAAATGTAGAGATCATGAAAGCATGCTGGCATCGTAATTTACTAATACAAGTAATGTCAGCACAAATACGGTATCAGTACTGGTTTATGAATCTTCATATTCTCCTTAACTTGTCCCAGTGATTCTGAATTCTTCTCCAATATGGTAGCTGAAGCTGTCAATGCAATTAAGACTCCAGATGGAAAGGGAGGCTATCGCTACCCCATCAAGGCTGTTAATGTTCTGAAGGCTCATGGCAGAAGCACCAGGGAAAGTATTCTGGTTCAAGGCTATGCCATCAACTGTACTGTGGCTTCTCAGGGTATGTAGTCACAAGAATGAAATGTTGATTGTTAGTCTTAATTTGCCTTGTATTTAAATACACACAAATAGCTCAATATTTAACATAAAATAACGTGCTTTGTTAACGTTATATATATATATATATATATATATATATATATATATATATATATATATATATATATGGGGGACTGGTTGGTCTTGAGGCAAGATGCCGGCCTTGAGACAGAGAGGTTGTGGGTTCAAATCCCGGCTGCACCAGTTGGGATTTTTATTTATGATTTCTCTCTGCTGCAACCACCCCTGGTCTCAGCAGCAAGGCCCGGCTTGAAATGTCAATTACTCATCGTCAGAAAAAATATGAGTATCTCCGAAGACGGAGTTATCTGCCTGTGCGGCGAGGGACCCCTGTGCACATGGCTGCCAGGGAAAAACTGATTAACACGCAAAATTTAGTTCCTAGTCTCTAGGGATTTCATTAGAGGTAAAAAGCTGGTAAATGAAAAAAAAAATATATATATTTATATATAGATACACACAGTTTTTACTTCTACACGCACGATACACACATAGTTTTTACTTCTACACGCGCGCAAAATGAAAAAAATATATACATAAATAATCAAAATAATATTATAACTAAATATTGGTTAAAATAATATATAAATAAATAATAGTAACAATAATATATAAATATATGTTCTTTCCGCGTCATAAAGTTTATGAGAAGAGTGTTATTAGCGCTCATATTGTTCAATGACTGATAACACATTTTCGGATGCTACCAATGTTGTTTGTGGGTGGTCTCAACTCATTTCCATTCAACTTCATTATTAGTGGTTACTGCCACTGTTTTAAAGTCTAATAGAGCAGGCCAAAAATGGCCACTGTCTGTGCAAAAATTGTTAAGCAGATCTATCCATGAAAAGACCAATGTATCTGGCCAAAAGGTGCTGATATCGCACCTATGCTGTAAACTGTTAAGCAGATCTATCCATGCAAAGACCGATGTGTCTGGCCAAAAGGTGCTATCGTCGCACCTCTGCTGTAAACTGTTAAGCAGATCGATCCATGCAAAGACCGATGTGTCTGGCCAAAAGGTGCTGATATCGCACCTATGCTGTAAACTAGCGACACAACACATCCATGTTAATGTAATAGGTGAAACCTTTATCCATCTGAATTATGAGCTACTTTGTTTTAAGTCTATGAAAACATGTCTGAGTATGTTGTAGAAAATCTGATGTTTGCTAAAATGAGACACATTGTTCCTTTTTCAGCAATGCCAAAGGCTGTGCAGAATGCCAAAATTTGCTGCCTTGACTTCAGTCTTCAGAAAACAAAGATGAAACTGGGAGTCCAGATTCTGGTAGAGGATCCAGTTCAGCTTGAACAGATGAGGCTTAGGTAGTTTTCTCATCCATTTTACTACTTGTCCCTTTCATCTAAAACTTTCATTTTGAGCTCTCTCTCTCCCCAAACCTTCCATAATGATGTCTATCATGCTGTCATTATCAGACTATGTATAACTTTTCAGCATATATGAGGGTTTAATTGTACTATTAAAGGGAGTGTACTTGCCTAAAGATTAAAAATGCCTAGTGAAGTGACCCCTGGCTCAGTGTAAGTCTGGATGTTTGTAAAAAAAAACCCGTCGTCATTACAAAATTATGTTAACCAATTTTCTTGTCTTAGTGACCATCACTGATGCTATTTAATTAATGCTTTGTTCTTCCTCTGTAATCAGACAAGGACTTGGAATGAGGTTAATGGACACTGTCCAAATGTAATGATGGCCTTGTGTATAAGAGCAAAATCTGTCTGGGGTCCAAACTAGATGGCAAAAGAAAAAAGAATATGAGGAGCCTTACCACCTGCACATATTTGATGGGCATGATGGTAATGTAGTTATTTTTACACCAGTTCTGTAAGGGCCTAGAGGTAAGACTTTGGCTCTATATTAGAAGGCCCCCAGGTTCGATTTCCACCATAGGTGGTGGAAAAAAAATAATATACCCTCCCCTGGTCTCTGGGTGGATTTCTCAAAAAATTGCAAAAAACAGGAGGTCCTGTGTACATTCAGAGCATGTTAAAGAACCCTTAGCATTTGGAAATCAAAAAGAGCAGGCCCCAAAAAATGGCCCCTGTCTGGGCAAATTGAATAGGAAAAATCTACCCAAAACTCTCTACAATAAAAAATATGAGAGTACCCCTGCAGCTGGAGAATATCTGCATGTATGGCAGGGGACACCTGAACACGCAGCTGCCAGTGTGAAAGATAAGAAAAAATGTTATTCACACAAAATTCAGGACTTCACTAGAGATATACAGCTGGTGAGTGCAGACAAACAAACACCAGCTCTTTCTTTCTTAGAAAAATATTGTACTTATTTAGAGGTTGGATGAATCCAGAACCCCCCCCCCCCCCCCCCCCCCCCCATGATCAAATGAGATCTTTTGTTACCAGTCACCCCTCCCCATGCTTACTTGATGGCAAATAAGCAAAAGTGTAACATCACTACAGGTGAATAAGTAATGTCATGTCAGAACTAACCAATTCAGAAAGACATATAAAGTTTGAAGTTCCAGTGTAGCCAGACTTTGGATACAGATGTGACTTCTAATATCCCATTATCTGCTTGTCTCTTCCATCACAGAGAGCTAGACATCACTAAAGAGAAGATCAACAAGATTCTTTCAACCGGTGCCAATGTGATCCTGACAACTGGTGGCATTGATGACCTGTGTCTCAAATATTTTGTGGAGGCTGGGGCTATGGCAGTCAGAAGGTGTAAGAAGGCCGACCTGAAGAGGATTGCCAAAGCTACCGGAGGTAGAAGCCATAGTTGCATGTTAGCTATTAGTTTGTGTACATAGATTATATCCAGTTTTTATGTTTGACTTAATAAATAGGGGAGCAGTGCTTACCTTAGCTTCTTAATATTTAGGTGAAGACAATCATATTCTATCTTTAATATTTAGTTCTAGACAACTCCATTATTTTTAATATTTAGCTCTGGACAACTCCATTATTTTTAATATTTGGTTCCAGACAACTCCATTATTTTTAATATTTGGTTCCAGACAACTCCATTATTTTTAATATTCAGTTCTAGAGAACTCCATTATTTTTAATATTTGGTTCCAGACAACTCCATTATTTTTAAAATTCAGTTCCAGACAATTCTGTTCTTTTTAATATTTAGGACAAGGCAATTGTGTTCTTTTTAATTTTTAGGATCAGACAACTCTGTTGTCCCTTACTACTGGTTTTTTACTGGTCATTTTCATGAGCTCCACATTAGTGATTATATCCTACAATCTTAGTCCTTGTGGTCTATGAGACACATAACAATATATAAGTTTTCCTGTCTATTAGTCAATATTATATTTTGATTCCACATTAACTAGTCACATTTGACAAGTGTTATCAATTGATTGCCTGGATGATCACTTTGTTCATTCAACAGCCACATTTTGATGACCTTGGCCAACATGGAAGGGGAGGAATCCTTTGAAGCTTCCTATCTGGGACATGCTGAGGAAGTGGTCCAGGAGAGGATCTGTGATGATGAACTTATTATTGTCAAAGGGTGAGTTTCTTAAAGCTTCCTGGCCTAGTTATGAAGTTGTCAGTTAGCATAGTTTGCATTCTGATTTAGCCCAATATCTTTAAACAGAGGATTAAAGTCAAGGTTATATTGTGATTATGTTAATTAATCAATAGATCATTGGACAACTCCATAAGTGCTCAGATCCCCTCAATATGTAGTGACCGACAATCCCAGGTCTGTGTTGGCTGACCAGTCTTCTTTGGCTCTTCCCTTAGAGCTCTTGTCTGGCTTTGCTTCTTTTAATCGTCCATATCATTACACCCAAAAGTAAAGCAGACTTTTGTCTGCCTCAACCTCTTTAGAGACTCAAACCATTGCCTTGAACCCAACCAAACTGATTTTTGAGCATGCTCATTGAGTCCACTGACAACAGTTGTATGAGTAAAGTCTGTCTCTAGCCAAGCTATTGCTTTAGTTACTGTCCTATATTTGTAGTTATATTCCTCCAGTCTAAGTTGTGATAGCCCATTAGTTCTGTATATAGACACAAGATAGAACTCAGTGACTTTGCAACATGTGAATGGAGTGTAGCCAAACTCCAGAGCTTAAACTACAATACTGCAGCACTCTAAACATCCTAAGAACTCAAAAATATGGCACACAGAAATACTTATATGACAAGCTAGCTATGGAAAAACTGGTGATGACATTTCAGTCATTCCCCCCACCATGTCATGCCTTCCGCAAATTATATCTCCCCTCGACGCTGAAAGGCAGATGAGGAAGGAAAGAAGAAGATGTCATGCCTTCCAAGCTACCACTTTCAGTGACCCTGAGTGTTTCATTGCTGTTGAAATATTTTTTTAATGAGATTGTGAGATACATTGTTTAATATGGAAACAATTGCCACAGTTTCAGTTTTCAGAAAATTGGTACATTTTTTTCCTCCTGGTGACTTTGGAAACACAGCAGATAACACTATAAGTCATGGAACATACTGATGGACTTACGGCAACCTTACTGGTAGACATTGTAACACGTCCGGCCCATGAAGTGTAACAGGTCATAAATCGACCTAAGCCAGGAATTACGAATCCCCGTATTTTGCCTAGTGTCAACACATGGACTGTGTCAAGAGTTATAGAAATTACTATTTTTAGAGCATCTAATGTTACATTTAAGTGGTAGTAACTTTTACTACGGTATCATAACTGGGAGAGTTCTAGATAAGGATCTTAATCTAGGGTTAACTACAACACTCTTAACGGTGACTTTATCAACAAAATATCAACTTTATCTCTTAACTTACATCTGTAGGCCAAAGGCTTGTACAGCATCCTCCATTATTCTACGTGGTGCCAATGACTTTATGGTTGATGAGATGGAACGGTCAATTCATGATGCCCTCAATGTGGTCAAGCGTGTTCTGGAGTCCAAAAAGGTTGTGGCTGGTGGCGGAGCGGTGGAGGCAGCATTGTCAATCTATCTAGAGAACTTTGCCACTTCATTGGTAAGTGATTCAATAGTTTGTTGTCACCCTGTGTAGTTTATCTTTGGTAGCAGACAGATAAATAATGACATATGCTGGAATCAGCTTTACACAACATCAGAACAGTGCCTGGGCTGGAGGTGGTCTGTCATTCATAGTTGACTGCTTGCATCATGATCAATGAACCTATTAGTTGACTGCTTGCATCATGATCAATGAACCTATTAGTTGACTGCTTGCATCATGATCAATGAACCTATTAGTTGACTGCTTGCATCATAATCAATGAACCTATTAGTTGACTGCTTGCATCATGATCAATGAACCTATTCTTGTAACAGTGAATGGGAGAATGTGAAAATAGGGGATGGTGAGGTGGGTTGGTGAATATAGCACGAGGTGAGTTCATGGGGACAGTGTCAGGACAGCGGAATTCTCGTGACTGTTGAGAATGTAAACTTGGGGGTGAGGAGATGACGTAGAGTAATTTGATTGGTTTAGAGACTAAATTTTTAAGCCATATACGAGGCTGGTAGAGAAAGATTCACACATGGGGACTGTTTGAGTACAGTGCCACCGAGAGGCGGTAGCCTGTAGGGCTCACCGACCTCCACGGTTAGTTTTTAGTCATGTTAGAGAGGACAGCTCCACACACAAAGATTCAGACGGGACTGATTGACACAAGGGGGACTGCCTGAGAACGGTGCCACAGATGGTACTTTAGACCCCAGTAGATAGGCGCAAGCCAGTGGCTCGTGGAGCCCAAGTAGTAGCAGAGAGTTAGACTAGTTCAGAAGTAGGTCTCGAGTTTATTAATGAGACAGCTCAGTGTCTTGGAATAGTGAGGAAATATTCTGTTACAGACTAGAGGGGTTCAGTGTGAGAGACGAACTGAGGCACGAATGCAGTAGAGATTGTATTCAGTACATTCTATGTGTGAACGGCCAAGCGAATTGTATCCCACTGGCTTGTACATATATTCTTGCATTGGACATGTTACGGGTAAATAAATTTAATGTTACCTTCACGAAAGAATTCTGTGTGCAGTGAATTACTAATATCACTTTGTCGTGGTCTGACGCTGTGGCGAAGAACGACGTTGTATCAGACTCTGCAATCCAAATTCAGTCAAACATCAATGCGAAGTACATCATAGTCATAGATCACGAGAAGAGCAGAACAGGGGAACGTGTTAAGTGCATCCAGGTGAACATTATATATCTGATACGTACACAGTAGATGGCATGGTCAGCAGTAGTATACATTGACATGTACCTTGTATGTTAACAAGTCAACAAGCGAAGCAAATAATCAAAACAATCAAGTAAACAAATAAGTCACGAGCCCGCTCAAGGTCAAGCGCCCGCGCAAAATGACGCTCAAAGACCTTGACGTTCCATGTACATTACCTTTTGTGTACATTCTATTCTATTCATTACAGTTGAGGCATCCCCATATCTGCTCCACTGCCCGTCTCATCATTCCTCAAAGCGTATGCAGACTCATTGTTCCTCTTTCCGTACATTTCTCCTCATAGTGCGCCACTCTCAATTTGATTAGTGTGCACCGACATCAGACCATATTCTTTTTACATGTCTTGTATCTTGGTATTGGTGAAATCTAATACCTTGTTCAATTATCCAAAAATTCATATATAATATGTTATGTGTTAGATAAATATGCAGATTGATTGTTAAAACAATGAAAATTTTGTCTCTGAAATCTCTTCCGTTGCATCAATAAAATGCTTCCATACAGAAAGAGTTAAGACAGATTCTCAACGCAATCACTCTTGAAGCAGACTGAACATTTATGTGAGTAGTGCTCCACCACAATAGTTAGTTTTGCCTTTTGTGTTACATTCACAGTCCAGCAGAGAGCAGCTAGCTATTGCTGAGTTTGCCCAGTCCCTCCTGGTCATCCCGAAACAACTGGCTGTGAATGCTGCTCAAGATTCTACAGATTTGGTGGCCAAGCTTCGGGCATTCCACAACACCTCTCAGACAAGAGCAGAGCATAACGAACTTCGATGGTTAGTTTCTAATTTCTTCCAATAAGTTCTTAGCCAATCAAATTGTTTTGTTACACAGGACATCTGTTTGTATTCATCTCAGTATAGCATTTTAGTTATCTTGGATATTTTGCAGCATTTTTTAAAGTCCTGAGATGATAGAAGTAGCCTGTGTATTTTGTCTTTCTGGAAAGACACAGGTTTCTAAATCAGCTGAAGGATCACTAATAAACAACCGTGATTTACTTTGTAGTTTTTCTTTCTTAGGATCATCACACACACTTGGTTTCAAAAAGTTAATACTCCTCACCCTTTTGATTACATTAAGTCATCCTTTCTTACCTTCATTTCCTAAGTGGTTTAGTTGTGGTGCCATTAAAATAAGGCTTAGGTGTCCATCAATAAATCAGAACCTTGTAGACCCCTTATTGGAGCATAGTCCACAGACAAGGTCTCTCTATCCATGTCTATTCTTGGACATTTTCTCTACTTCTCTCCAGGTTAGGCCAATGTCTTTAAGAGTTTCCATGACTTCTCTTTCTCTGTGGTTTCCATGACAATCCTTGTCTTGCTATGATGGCATTGGGTTTCTTACTGTGTGTCCAATCTATCTCCATTTGATATTCATAATCTGTTCCTTGATTTCTCTTGTTTTGTTCTTTCCTGGATCAGATATCTTCATTTCTGATCTCATCATACCATCTGTTCAGAATTTTCCTCAGACAGTTGTTTACAAATGGTTGTAATTTTTGTTTAGCTTTTTTATTCAACTGTTTTTACATTTGTATTAAGTAGTCTTATCTTTGTGCTTGTTTTTATGTTTTTTGCTGTTTATATTTTGTTAACCTGGATGAAAGCTGTTGTGGTGTGAGATGACAGCATCAAATGTGGTTGTGGAGTGAAATGACAGCAAACAATGACATATTCATTTAATATGAATGTTGTGTTAGTGATGTTAACAACTACTTCTATTTGTCAGGGTTGGCCTTGACCTGTATAATGGTGTGGTGAGGGACAACAGAAAGGCAGGAGTCCTGGAACCTGCAGTGTCCAAGATCAAATCTCTGAAGTTTGCTACTGAAGCAGCCATCACCATCCTCCGCATTGATGACATGATCAAGCTGGTGTCGGAGAAGCATGGTGGTCAGTCATATCAGGATGCCTATAGGTCTGGGGCCTTGGACGATTGATGAAATTCACTTCTAATCCATTTCTCTTTTATACATTTTAATATTTTATTAATTGTGTGCGTGTGGAATGATACAATCATCTTTCCGGAAGTTATATCTAGCACATTTGTATGTTGTTTTTTTTTCATTTTGCTGCAGGGTTATCTTTATCTTGAATCCAGTCATTTGTTTCTTTAGTGGTAAATAAAGCTTGGTGCCTAGGTCAGCTTTCATTATAAAACAGGAAATATGTTTGCAAGAACAACTGGTATTTCTGTAATGAAAATTTAAAAAAAAGGGAAAAGTGGTATGGTAACAGCTTTATGTCGGTGAGAAAACAAATGTAGAACAGCAATGTTCCACCCAAGCAAGCCTTCAGCTGGAACAACAACCTATACAAAAACTATATGGATATACACTGAAATCTACCTACATGGCGATATTGATATTTCTGTAGTTCTGTTGTGTACAAAAGGTTCAAGGTTAGAAATATAGACTTGTGGTAGGCATGACATGTCCTATAAAGTAGAGCCAGAACAAGACAGGAGATGCACACAGGACAAATAGGACATCTCTAAGTACAAAACTGAAACAATGACAGAGACATAGAGCCAAATATAGATCATAATTGGGTAGAGTTAGGTAACATATTGATATTATTGAATTGATTTACAGCTAATCCTTGCAGTTGATTTACAGTTCTTGGTTGCAAATCGATGTTTCTCTTTTGGGAATCTGTAGGATTGTGTAAATATGTCATGAGTAGAGAACTTGTAATGCAGAGATGAATGACGTTTTCAAGTCACATAACAATTGTGAATACATCTTGAGAAAATTCCAATACGTCATCATTGGCTGCAGATGAGCCTGAATTTCAGCAGCCCCATTAAATAGGACAAGAAAGATTTGAGTCTAGCAAACTTTTATGAAGAGTAGAGTGTTTCACACAGTAGAACACAGTTAAACAAGACTAGGAATTGTGTTTAGACCAAAGGGCGTCAGCTCACAGGCTTCTGGATCCACATTAACAATTGTGTTTAGCACACATTTATAGAGAGTGGTAGAGCATGTCAACTGTAAAACACTGAGAGTTAAACAAGATGAGGGATTGTGATTCCACCATAGAACATAGAGAGTTCTGCAGACGAGGAACTAAGTTTAGCACACATTTATAGAGAGTGGTAGAGCATATCAACTGTAGAACACTGAGAGTTAAACAAGATGAGGGATTGTGATTCCACCATAGAACATAGAGAGTTCTGCAGACGATGAACTAAGTTTAGCACACATTTATGATGAATATGGGGTTACAACCATAGAACACAGAGAGTTAAACAAGACAAGAATAATTGTCTAGTGTACATTTCTAGAAAGCAGATTGTCTCATTGGTAGCGCGTGTAATAGTTGATGACCATCATAGAAATAACAGACATGTACATCAGTTCTATAAGCAGAAACAAAGAAATCACTGACTGATACAACTTCCCCTGTTGTCAGGAAGAAAATATACTTGAACCAGTTACATTATTTATGCTAGGTGGTGTTTTGCTACTGCTTGAAGGTTTATCTGATCAGAATTCATTTGTCAGGAAAGATCTAACATTAAATGATTTCATTTCTGACATCTTATGATTTGTCTGCTTTATGTTATTGTGTTGGGACTTTATTTCATGTGAATATTTACTCCTGGATTGGTGTATTCGTGTTCTATATTCTGGGTGTATTCGTGTTCTATATTCTGACGTCTGTATTTTTGTTGGATATTGGATTGTTGGTCTATATTCTGACGTCTGTATTTTTGTTGGATATAGTATTGTTGTTCTATATTCTGATCTTTATGTTCACATCGTTAAGATTAATCCACAAGACATTTCTCGATCTAAATCAGTTATCACAGACTACAAGATTGCTCTACAATGGATGCCCTTGATTTGCAGAATTACTGAAGACAAGGACGTTGATACTCTCACCAAAACTGACAGAATATAAATCCTTAGCGGTGAGCTAGTTCATAAAACCAACAGCAGAAAATGATAACACTTGCACCCATTGTATTAAGAGAGGTCAAGACCTTTATATGAAACAAATGCATAACAAGCTGGGTGTCAGTTAATCAAGAAATCTTTCTGGTGTTAGCCCAGTGTCTACTAAAGAAATGAATAGACCTCTTTGTCATGTCCTTAAGAGAACTATAAGTGGTATAGAATTAATGTGATTTATTTGCTCAAGGTCCAACACCTCTGCTTCAGCACAGCAGTACTGGGTTGCCTTCATTCTTTGATCCCTACTCACATGACCAGAGTGGTTAGTCTGTTACTTTAGAGGCACCAGAGTCTGGATAGTTCTAGCTCACATGACCAGAGTGGTTAGTCTGTTACTTTAGAGGCACCACACTGAGTCTGGATGGTTCTAGCTCACATGACCAGGGTGGTTAGTCTGTTACTTTAGAGGCACCACACTGAGTCTGGATGGTTCTAGCTCACATGACCAGAGTGGTTAGTCTGTTACTTTAGAGGCACCACACTGAGTCTGGATGGTTCTAGCTCACATGACCAGGGTGGTTAGTCTGTTACTTTAGAGGCACCACACTGAGTCTGGATGGTTCTAGCTCACATGACCAGAGTGGTTAGTCTGTTACTTTAGAGGCACCACACTGAGTCTGGATGGTTCTAGCTCACATGCGAAGGCTTGAATGCCTCACAGCAGCAGAGCTTGAAGCTGTCGGCTACCCACGCGTGATGGAGGATCAGTGAACCATCGAGACCCTGCTCCACCTCTACATGGTGCCTCCAGACACTGGACTAACCTGTCTAGTCTAGGCCAATTAAAGAGGGAAGAGAACCCAGGAATCAAAAATAACAAGCTAAAGTCGGATGTGCCGGACCAAAAGGTACAAATATCACAGTTCTACTGCAAACTACAACACAACGAATCTACGCCCACTTAATGTCCTTCAAAGGACGGATGACGACGAGGACATAGAAGAAAACAATCGGAATAGATTGTGACATCTAGTTGGAAGAAAACAATCAGAATAGATTGTGACATCTTCTAATTGGAAGAAAACAATCGGAATAGATTGTGACAACTTCTGATTGGAAGAAGACAAATTGAATGGATTGTGACAACTGGGAGAAGAGAAATTGTTGTAAAACAAGAGAAAAGAGAGCAGCTGAAGAAAATAAATGCCTTGTGAGAAACTACTGTAGAGATAAAGGTGATAATTGGGGGGGGGGGGGGGGGGGTTGCAACCGAGTTCAAATCAAAGCGGTCAACAACCCAGAGCTACAATGCTTGTATTGCTATCGGCGAACAACATAGCTGGTATCCTGGTAACAGACTGCCCAAGCATGTAGGGATTGAAAAGGGAGGGCAACCCCGCACCAAAAAAATGACTTGCTGAAGTCGGATTTATTGGGCCGAATGGCGCAAATATCAGAGTTTTGCAGACAAGATCACACCTACGTCCTAAGTGCTGAGATCAGACTGACGACTCGTGTGTTTATTTATTATTCTTCTATGTATCCCCATTCAGCGCTCCCTGATACAACACTACAGACAAAACTGTAAGGGCCACTGCAAGAATTATAAAAGACAGTAAAATTTATACAGGAAACGACATTGCAGATATAGGCAATATTTTAAGTGAACGAAAGTTAAATAACGCTCCCTGATGTTCGTGCAGTCTGAACATTGTAGATTCACAATCATAGACTGAATTAATAACTCGACCTACCTCACTGAGGGCATTCAGAACGTCAGGCTGGTCCATTACACGTCCGCCATCCACTGCAACCGTTCAAGCCAAGGTGTCAGCTCGTTAATTTCCTTTCATTTCCGAGTGTCCAAGCACAAAGAGGAAACATATCCCAGTCAGTCCGGAGTTCTTTAGTGACACCAACCACTGCCTTCGAGCACAGCCCCCCTTTAATTTTCCTGAGCTTGCTCGTGGAGTCACTCAGAAATCATACATGAGTGAAAGGTGAAATAGTTGTAGGTAGTCGAAGACACCCCCCCCCCCCCGTATCACAGCAAACGTACGCCAAATGGGAATATGGTGTTGGTGACCATACTTTTTATAGACCTTAGGCACATGATTTTGGGGGTAATGTGGTCGGTATTACGCCCGTGCTGCTTTACTTTCCCAGACAAAATCCGGTACCCACTTATGGCCGTGTGAACCTGGCAGCCGACGGTCCTTTGCAGTCCTGTTACTAACCACAGAGCTATCGCGGCTCCCAACACTACATAGCTAACTAATAATTAGATATTAAAACCAAATAATATAACAATAAAAAAAAGAGGTCTCTACTTCCAACTGCTGTGACGAGGTCCTGAAAAGAAAAATGACTTTTCGCGGAGTGCTGTGAGGCAACCAGCAGTGTGACGGGAGGGCAGGTAGTGGGTTGTCACTGGAGGGGTTCTAAAATGATGCAGAGAAGAGGTGTATATGTATAAAACACACATATACATACATGCATAGAAAAGTCCATACATAGGTCAGTGTTCATGCACAAAGAATAGGCCAGAAAGAATACAAGGGGAACCCAACAAGAAGAAAGAGTGAACTGTCTCAGAATAGGGTTCCATAGGCATGGAATCAAACGCTGTTTTTTGCACAATTGTGAATTATGTGTGTGTTGCAACCAAGACCCATTATGTGTCTGTGAATGTATGACATTGTCTCTCCCTTTCCTCAACAGGCCTCAAAAGTTTGTATTTGTATTGTCTGCTGAGAGTCCAACAATCTTTTTCTGGGGGGTGAGTCTGCTTTTTAAAAAAAAAAATTAAACCCATCCCAATAGAAGTCAGTGGTTTGAATAGAAGTGACGTAGCACCGCGCTTCAAGAGTTCAAAGAGCTATCTCCGACACAACACGTCCAAGTCTTCTCTTTTATCTTCCTGCTAATGCCGCTCGGTCTGGGATAAAGAAACACAACTCAGTAACGTCCTGAGTCCTAGTGATTATTTTAAATGAGGACCGATTCCGTGTATGAACATTTATTTATTCACTGACATCGGGGACAACTTTTACACTTGGGGGGCTGTCCTCGAAAATCGGTGACGAATGGTCACCCTAATTTATAGATTTGGATGGAAAGAAAAGAAAACAAATGATGAAGAACAACTAAAATGGTTGGTTGGTTGCGTTCGCCGATGACTAAAGTATTCTAGAGTATTCGTAGACTGTAGAATTCCTCTTCGACATCCGCCCTTAAAAGGACGTTAGGTGGACGTGTCTGCGTTGTGTTGTGGTTTGCAGTATAAACTGTTATATTTGCACCTTTCAGCCCAACACATCCGACTTCAGCACAACATTTTTGAGTACCGGGTTGTCTTCCCTCTTCGATCCCTGCTCGCTTGGCCAGACTAGACAGGTTAGTCTGTTAATAGAGGCACCACGGAGAGGTGTAGCAGGGTCTGGATTGTTTTGGTTCACCGATCCTGGCGCACGCCATCAGCTGTGGGTCGCTGACAACTTCCAGCTCTGGTACTGGGAGGCACGCCTTTGCCTCCAACTAAAATGAAAAGAGAACTACAAAACCCAATTCAAACAAGAAAAATGATATTTTTGGGGCATGTTAAAAGACACAGCAGTCTTAGCAGTCTACTAAAAGTAATATTGGAAGGGAAAATACAAGGCAAAAGAGGCAAAGGCAGACCAAGACTAACATGGATGAGTAACATAAAAAGATGGACAAGTCAGCCTATGACAACGTGCGTCATCAAAGCAAGAAACAGAGTGGAATGGCGATCCATGGTAGCCAACCTTCCTTGTGGAGACGGCACTCGATGATGATGACGAGCTTGGGGCGTAGATTGTTTCGTTCTATCAGTCTCCACACTACAGGACACTGGCGATACTTTTGAATGGTCTCTTCTGTTCTCACGAGACAGTACGAGGTCATATGACTATAGGGGAAGCTACTCTCCCAGACCACATCTCATCAGTTTCTGTCACCAAGAGATCGCTGTTTGTCATCACATCAAACTGGTGATTGTTCATTTATTGTTTACACAATGTCTTCGGGAGAAGCTAGCCACTTTATCGAGGATTTGGAGCGACTAAAAAGCGGTAAGGATCAGTAGTTTAGTGCTGCAATTACACGTCCAGAAAATGGAAAGTAATTCACTGTCGCGACTTCGACTGCAACAACAGAGACAGGTCAAAATAAAATTCAGAGTTCAGACAAGAAAATTCATTTAGTACAGCTCACTTGGATCGCGAATGCAATTGCAAGCAAGCACTTGGATCGATGTCATATGAACCGAAAAACAACATCGCAATCAACAAGGTTATAAATAAAAAAATAGCGTTCAATATACCTTTTATATATATAAGTAATATTTACATTTAAGTTCATTTAGTTTAGTGACATTTGGGGAGCCCGAATAAAAAAGTGGAAACTCAATATATATTTTATTTCATAACAACAGACTCTTATCAAAACTAAACCTACTTAAGTCAAGCCAGCTTGAAATCAGTTTTAAAAAAAAAGGTACGGTACCAAATGTGAATGAATATTATATTAAAATGTGCATTGAAGACTGAAACATATGATGGTAATTATAAACGTAACTGAATATTATTAAAAAAATAACTTTTACTTGACTTTCATACTAAGTTTTGTGACTGTTGGTTGTCTTGTTTCTACTAGTTGACACCTCAAGGGCAATATAGTTATGGTTATGATTTCAGCCATATATCATATACAGCTTTTAATCATTGCATTTTGTCTGAAAAAATGTAACTTTAAAATATGACTTATAATTTATAATATCCATTTTAATTTATATTGTCATAGTTTTGTATATATATAATTTGTAATATGTACTTGTATGCTTGTTTAATAACTCATATGTATGTTTAATAATGTACTATTTTGAGAACATGGTAGTGATTTATTTAATTTTGCACACAAAATAATTTCAAATTTTAAAATATTTTTGTAAATATATATAAATAAAATTACTAATTAAATATTGTATGGCTGTGAAACATGGAGAACATAAAAAATGACAATCATGAATATACAGACCTTCATTAATGGATGATTGTGTAGAACAAAAGGATGGAAATCAGGACATTTTGTCTTGATTTTCAGTAACGTAGAATTATGGAAAAGTACCAGACAAATACCAGTGGATAAAAAGATACAACAATGACGATGCCACTGGATAGGACACACACGGTGGAAGCCAACTGAGAGTATTACATGAAAGGCTTTTTTTTAATTCTCAAGGAAAAAGACAAAGAGGAAGACCAAAATATTCTTTGAGAAGACAGATAGAAGCAGAGATAAAGATGATGGGGAAGACATGGAATGATCTTGAAAGAATGACAAGAAACAGAATGGCTTGGAAAGTGTTTGTTGAAGACCTATGCTCCACAGGGAGGTGAAAAGAAGAAGAAGAAGACTAATTAAATAAAACACATTTATATGTGTGATATTTTCAAGATTTAGATATATTAACTTGAGATTTCATTATACTTGTCATTAGTTGGTCAGATTCCAACATCAAAATTGCAAGAACATGCTGAGAGTGTCAGAAAGAACAATGTGAATTGGAAATCTTACTTGCAGTGAGTACATCAGTCATAGTTATTGATGGATGAGCTGTGTTGCTAATTCATTACTGAAAGGCAAACAAATAGGAAGTCTGTTAGATGTGATCTTTATTACCAAGTCCTTGACCATTCATTGATTAACTTAAAGTGGCCTCCAAACTAATTTTGAGTTATGGAAAATTATAACTTCATTTTTTAAATTTTCAGTGTCATTCTTAATGCAAGCCTCCTCCCACTTTGTCATGAAAAATTAATCAAAATAAATATTTATCCAACTTGAGAGCCTGAAAAGGTGTATTATTACGCACCAAAAGATGGCCTCCATTAACTAACAGAGAGCTTTGGAATTTGTATATCAGCGTACATTGAACTTTTGCTCCTAATTCATCTTTCAGTTAGCACTGAACTTTTGCCTCTAATGTATCTCTCAGTTAGCACTGAACTTTTGCCTCTAATTTATCTCTCAGTTAACACTGAACTTTTCCCCCTAATTTATCTTTCAATTAGCATTTAACTTTTGCCTCTAATGTATCTCTCAGTTAGCACTGAACTTTTGCCTCTAATTTATCTCTCAGTTAGCACTGAACTTTTGCCTCTAATTTATCTTTCAGTTAGCACTTAACTTTTGCCTCTAATTTATCTCTCAGTTAGCACTGAACTTTTGCATCTAATGTATCTCTCAGTTAACACTGAACTTTTCCCCCTAATTCATCTTTCAGTTAGCACTTAACTTTTGCCTCTAATTTATCTCTCAGTTAGCACTGAACTTTTCCCCCTAATTTATCTTTCAATTAGCATTTAACTTTTGCCTCTAATGTATCTCTCAGTTAGCACTGAACTTTTGCCTCTAATTTATCTCTCAGTTAGCACTGAACTTTTGCCTCTAATGTATCTCTCAGTTAGCACTGAACTTTTGCCACTAATTTATCTTTCAATTAGCACTGAACCTTTATTCCTAATTCATCTTTCATTTAGCACTAAACTTTTGCTCCTAATTCAGTTTGAACTGTATTTTTGTGCCTAATTCTTTTCCCTTTCTTACTGCATATGCCCATAAATTCTAATTTTTAAAATGTCAATTCCACTTTCTCTACTCTTTCTCTCTTACAGCCACCAAATTACATATTAATCCTTACTGTCAATCTTCCAATCTCTTTCCCTCCCCAATTCAACATTTTATTGACAGCTCACAAACTTATCATTCTCCACTAAACACACATTTTAATAAATATGTAACACAACATAGAATTGCATCAATATCTTAGCTTGATCTGTAAGTATCCATTCTGCAGCTACAAACTATACTTAAATTATTGTCTTCATCACAGAAGTATGGTTGTTGTGACCACAAAGAAAGATGTAAGATTTTTTTGTGTGTGAAACATTTTTTAACAGAAAATTGAAGCCTTTGAAATGTGGATTTACAGAAGAATAGGTAGAATTGGATGGAAAGAAAAGAAAACAAATGATGAAGTTTTAAAACAACTAAAAATAAAAAGAGAACTACTAAATACAATTAAGACAAGACAAATGAAATTTTTGGGACATGTTAAAAACACAACAGCCATTAGGCTTGTAGTAATAGTAATATTGGAAGGGAAAATACAAGGTAAAAGAGGCAGACCAAGACTAACATGGACGAGTAACATCAAAAGATGGACAAGTCAATCTATGACAACCTGCGCCATCAAAGAAAGAAACAGAGTGGAATGGCGCTCCATGGTAGCCAACCTTCATTGTGGAGACGGCACTCAATGATGAATATTTTTATTGGAAGCAACAACTTTTGTGGTATGCCTTATTAGTCATCTGTTATCACATGCTTGGAAGTATAAAAGATACCCTTTACCCTCTTGATCCAAACTAAGACTTTCTAATGAGAATCAGTATAGATGGCGCTGCAATAAAATGGTGTTTGGAGAATGAGGAGGACAGTGATTCCATTATAATCAGAATATATTTTTTTTATTAGTTTAAAATTATGTATTTTTTTGTGTTGACTATTTATACCTTTTTAAGAAAGCAGAATTGGATATCTTTGAAACATTCCTGTATGGTGCAAAAACATGGACATTAGACATGAAAACAGAAATGGAGAATTAAAGCCTTTGAAATGTGGAATTATAGGATGGGAAGAATTGGATGATAGAAAAGAAAACAAATGATGAAGTTTTAAAACAACTAAAAATTAAAAGAGAACTACTAAACACAATCAAATAAGACAAATTAGATTTTTGGGCCATGTTAAAAGACACAACAGCCTACTAAAAGTAATCATAGAAGGGAAAATACAAGGTAAAATAGGCAGAAGCAGACTAAGCCTAACATGGATGAGTAACATCAAAAGATGGATAAGTCAGCCTATTACAACCTGCACTAACAAAGCAAGAGACTGAGTGCAATGGTAGTCACCTTCACTGCAGAGACAGCACTCATTGATGATTTATACCTTTTATTTATTAACTTTTGTTGTATGTGCCTGGTAGTAAGTTTCCTTGGTGAAATGATTGAAATTATCCTAAGTCTTTTTCTACATGCAACAAGAAGCTGTGAACAAACACTGTTTACTTTGATTTTTTTTCAGAACTAGATCCTAACTTTTTAAAAAAATGAAAACTGAAATAAGAAAAAATGAACATTGTAAGTTAAGTGAAACAATTGTTGTATAAATCACTAATATAAACCTTATGTGTACGACAGTGACAACATAATCTAGATAATGAGATGGTTAATCTAGGAAAACTGATCTGATACCTTGTTCTCAGGGGGCAGATGATTAGCCCAGAAGTTTACACCTTCATCTCACAGTTTGACAGGGCATCACCTGAAGCACGAGCTGATATGCTGAAGGACAACCCTTCACAGGTAAGTTGTTAGGCTGCAGCATGTTTTGTTTGGAGACAGAACAACCCTTCACAAGTAAGTTGTTAGGCTGCAGCATGTTTTGTTTTGAGACAGAACAACTCTTCACAAGTAAGTTGTTAGGCTGCAGCATGTTTTGTTTTGAGACAGAACAACCCTTCACAAGTAAGTTGTTAGGCTGCAGCATGTTTTGTTTTGAGACAGAACAACTCTTCACAAGTAAGTTGTTAGGCTGCAGCATGTTTTGTTTTGAGACAGAACAACCCTTCACAAGTAAGTTGTTAGGCTGCAGCATGTTTTGTTTGGAGACAGAACAACCCTTCACAAGTAAGTTGTTAGGCTGCAGCATGTTTTGTTTGGAGACAGAACAACCCTTCACAGGTAAGTTGTTAGGCTGCAGCATGTTTTGTTTGGAGACAGAACAACCCTTCACAAGTAAGTTGTTAGGCTGCAGTATGTTTTGTTTGGAGACAGAACAACCCTTCACAAGTAAGTTGTTAGGCTGCAGTATGTTTTGTTTGGAGACAGAACAACCCTTCACAGGTAAGTTGTTAGGCTGCAGCATGTTTTGTTTGGAGACAGAACAACCCTTCACAAGTAAGTTGTTAGGCTGCAGTATGTTTTGTTTGGAGACAGAACAACCCTTCACAAGTAAGTTGTTAGGCTGCAGTATGTTTTGTTTGGAGACAGAATGACAACCCTTCACAGGTAAGTTGTTAGGCTGCAGCATGTTTTGTTTGGAGACAGAACAACCCTTCACAAGTAAGTTGTTAGGCTGCAGCATGTTTTGTTTGGAGACAGAGCGACAACCCTTCACAGGTAAGTTGTTAGGCTGCAGTATGTTTTGTTTGGAGACAGAACAACCCTTCACAGGTAAGTTGTTAGGCTGCAGTATGTTTTGTTTGGAGACAGAACAACCCTTCACAGGTAAGTTGTTAGGCTGCAGCATGTTTTGTTTGGAGACAGAACAACCCTTCACAGGTAAGTTTGTTAGGCTGCAGCATGTTTTGTTTGGAGACAGAACAACCCTTCACAGGTAAGTTTGTTAGGCTGCAGTATGTTTTGTTTGGAGACAGAACAACTCTTCACAAGTAAGTTGTTAGGCTGCAGCATGTTTTGTTTGGAAACAGAACAACCCTTCACAGGTAAGTTGTTAGGCTGCAGCATGTTTTGTTTGGAGACAGAACAACCCTTCACAGGTAAGTTGTTAGGCTGCAGCATGTTTTGTTTGGAGACAGAGCGACAACCCTTCACAGGTAAGTTGTTAGGCTGCAGCATGTTTTGTTTGGAGACAGAACAACCCTTCACAGGTAAGTTGTTAGGCTGCAGCATGTTTTGTTTGGAGACAGAACAACCCTTCACAGGTAAGTTGTTAGGCTGCAGCATGTTTTGTTTGGAGACAGAACAACCCTTCACATGTAAGTTGTTAGGCTGCAGCATGTTTTGTTTGGAGACAGAACAACCCTTCACAGGTAAGTTGTTAGGCTGCAGCATGTTTTGTTTGGAGACAGAACAACCCTTCACAGGTAAGTTGTTAGGCTGCAGCATGTTTTGTTTGGAGACAGAACAACCCTTCACAGGTAAGTTGTTAGGCTGCAGTATGTTTTGTTTGGAGACAGAACAACCCTTCACAAGTAAGTTGTTAGGCTGCAGTATGTTTTGTTTGGAGACAGAACAACTCTTCACAAGTAAGTTGTTAGGCTGCAGTATGTTTTGTTTGGAGACAGAACAACCCTTCACAAGTAAGTTGTTAGGCTGCAGTATGTTTTGTTTGGAGACAGAACAACCCTTCACAAGTAAGTTGTTAGGCTGCAGTATGTTTTGTTTGGAGACAGAACAACCCTTCACAGGTAAGTTGTTAGGCTGCAGTATGTTTTGTTTGGAGACAGAACAACCCTTCACAAGTAAGTTGTTAGGCTGCAGCATGTTTTGTTTGGAGACAGAACAACCCTTCACAGGTAAGTTTGTTAGGCTGCAGTATGTTTTGTTTGGAGACAGAACAACCCTTCACAAGTAAGTTGTTAG
This sequence comes from Megaustenia siamemsis, assembly GCA_032433765.1. Lineage (NCBI taxonomy): Eukaryota > Metazoa > Mollusca > Gastropoda > Stylommatophora > Ariophantidae > Megaustenia > Megaustenia siamemsis. The sequence continues at coordinate 72,369,240 of JAVIAB010000041.1, read as the reverse complement.
GCTGCAGCATGTTTTGTTTGGAGACAGAACAACCCTTCACAGGTAAGTTTGTTAGGCTGCAGCATGTTTTGTTTGGAGACAGAACAACCCTTCACAAGTAAGTTTGTTAGGCTGCAGCATGTTTTGTTTGGAGACAGAACAACCCTTCACAGGTAAGTTTGTTAGGCTGCAGCATGTTTTGTTTGGAGACAGAACAACCCTTCACAAGTAAGTTGTTAGGCTGCAGCATGTTTTGTTTGGAGACAGAACAACCCTTCACAGGTAAGTTTGTTAGGCTGCAGTATGTTAGTTTGGAGACAGAACAACTCTTCACAAGTAAGTTGTTAGGCTGCAGCATGTTTTGTTTGGAGACAGAACAACCCTTCACAAGTAAGTTTGTTAGGCTGCAGCATGTTTTGTTTGGAGACAGAACAACCCTTCACAGGTAAGTTGTTAGGCTGCAGCATGTTTTGTTTGGAGACAGAACAACCCTTCACAGGTAAGTTTGTTAGGCTGCAGTATGTTTTGTTTGGAGACAACAACTCTTCACAAGTAAGTTGTTAGGCTGCAGCATGTTTTGTTTGGAAACAGAACAACCCTTCACAAGTAAGTTGTTAGGCTGCAGCATGTTTTGTTTGGAGACAGAACAACCCTTCACAGGTAAGTTGTTAGGCTGCAGCATGTTTTGTTTGGAGACAGAGCGACAACCCTTCACAGGTAAGTTGTTAGGCTGCAGCATGTTTTGTTTGGAGACAGAACAACCCTTCACAGGTAAGTTGTTAGGCTGCAGCATGTTTTGTTTGGAGACAGAACAACCCTTCACAGGTAAGTTGTTAGGCTGCAGCATGTTTTGTTTGGAGACAGAACAACCCTTCACAGGTAGGTTGTTAGGCTGCAGTATGTTTTGTTTGGAGACAGAACAACCCTTCACAGGTAAGTTGTTAGGCTGCAGTATGTTTTGTTTGGAGACAGAACAACCCTTCACAAGTAAGTTGTTAGGCTGCAGTATGTTTTGTTTGGAGACAGAACAACCCTTCACAGGTAAGTTTGTTAGGCTGCAGTATGTTTTGTTTGGAGACAGAACAACCCTTCACAGGTAAGTTGTTAGGCTGCAGTATGTTTTGTTTGGAGACAGAACAACCCTTCACAGGTAAGTTTGTTAGGCTGCAGCATGTTTTGTTTGGAGACAGAACAACCCTTCACAGGTAAGTTTGTTAGGCTGCAGCATGTTTTGTTTGGAGACAGAACAACCCTTCACAGGTAAGTTGTTAGGCTGCAGTATGTTTTGTTTGGAGACAGAACAACCCTTCACAAGTAAGTTGTTAGGTTGCAGCATGTTTTGTTTGGAGACAGAACAACCCTTCACAGGTAAGTTGTTAGGCTGCAGTATGTTTTGTTTGGAGACAGAACAACCCTTCACAAGTAAGTTGTTAGGCTGCAGTATGTTTTGTTTGGAGACAGAACAACCCTTCACAGGTAAGTTTGTTAGGCTGCAGTATGTTTTGTTTGGAGACAGAACAACTCTTCACAAGTAAGTTTGTTAGGCTGCAGCATGTTTTGTTTGGAGACAGAACAACCCTTCACAGGTAAGTTGTTAGGCTGCAGCATGTTTTGTTTGGAGACAGAACAACCCTTCACAAGTAAGTTGTTAGGCTGCAGCATGTTTTGTTTGGAGACAGAACAACCCTTCACAGGTAAGTTGTTAGGCTGCAGTATGTTTTGTTTGGAGACAGAACAACCCTTCACAGGTAAGTTGTTAGGCTGCAGTATGTTTTGTTTGGAGACAGAACAACCCTTCACAAGTAAGTTGTTAGGCTGCAGTATGTTTTGTTTGGAGACAGAACAACCCTTCACAAGTAAGTTGTTAGGCTGCAGTATGTTTTGTTTGGAGACAGAGCGACAACCCTTCACAGGTAAGTTGTTAGGCTGCAGTATGTTTTGTTTGGAGACAGAATGACAACCCTTCACAGGTATGTTAGGTTAAACACATTTTGTTTGGAGACAGAATGACAACCCTTCACAGATTGGTTATGAAAGGCCCTCTGTATCACTGCAAACGAATCAAAATCCATACAGATATGTTAGGTTAAACACATTTTGTTTGTGGACAGAATGACAACCCTTCACAGGTATGTTAGGTTAAACACATTGTGTTTGTGGACAGAATGACAACCCTTCACAGATATGTTAGGTTAAACACATTTTGTTTGGAGACAGAATGACAACCCTTCACAGAAATGTTAGGTTAAATACACTTTGTTTGGGGACAGAATGACAACCCTTCACAGATATGTTAGGTTAAATACATTTTGTTTGGAGACAGAATGACAACCCTTCACAGAAATGTTAGGTTAAATACACTTTGTTTGGGGACAGAATGACAACCCTTCACAGATATGTTAGGTTAAATACATTTTGTTTGGAGACAGAATGACAACCCTTCACAGATATGTGTGGTTACTATGTTGAGGCCCATCATACTTGATGACTGAATTCCTTTCTCACTACAAGATGTAAATTACAGTTTAATAAAGTTCAGTATGTGAGCAAATGGGAATGATAATCTTTTACAGATATGTTATTAGATTGAAGTACGTATTACTTGGGGTAACAACAACCTTTAACACAGAAGTTAAGTTATTAGTTTGAAGCATAACTTTCTTGGATAGGAGACCTCCATATCTCAGTTTGTTAGAAGTAAAGATGATTATTGTCATCTGATTAATCAGCCTGAAACTAGTTGAAGTTTTCTGTTTGTTTTTCTCTTCTTCATCCTTAGACATTTGTTTGTATAATGAGTAGCATTGCACTGAGTTCTGCATTATGTTCCTATCCAGTCTTTATGTCAGAATGTCTCCCTAAATCTTGGTTTTCTTTGACCCAGCAGCATTTGTTTGTATTGAATATTGTCTTTCCTAAGAAAGAAGTCACACTAGACTTGTGGGTTTTTCCCTCAGGTGCTTCTTTATCTGTTTTAGATTAAATCAAATTAGTTAAATATTTAGCACTAGATGATTATAGTCAATAGTTGTTTAAGCAATTTATTGATTCTCTAGCATAGGTGAGGTGTTAAATAACCAAGCACCATATCTGTACGTAGTTATCAAATTGATATATCATATTTGACAGTACTATCCAACCTCCAGTTGAGCATGGGAATCAAAATCCTCAGGAGATTGATCTATATGACAAAATTATTGTTGGTCCTCTTAGCTATTCTTCTTCTTTCTCAGTTGTACTGAAAAGGTGTCGTGGTTATATCATTTGTCATTCTTGAGTTACTCAAACTGTCTGAATTAGTGATTTTCCTTTGTTGTTACATGTCTCTGTCACTGCATCTATCCATCATCTTCTGGGTCTTCCTCTTGGTCTTTTTCCATGCATTCTCGAGAAGAATGCCCTTGATGGTGATTGGGAAGGATTCATTCTGCTATTCAAAGATATCAATTACCATTTCAAATCGTGAATCATTTCAACAGTTTTTATTCCAAAAATGATTGCTGCTCATACAAGTTTTGTTTAACTGTAGGCTGGACCCCCATGAAGGCAGTGGTAGTTTTTATCATTATTCATTTTACGTGATGACATTAATATTGTAGTTTTGTGTTAGTAAAAATATTTGAAGTGAAAACATGAAGTGAATTGTTGTGTAATGCTTTCTTCCAGTTTGCTATAGTTTTCCGTATGTTGATGGAGGGGATCTCACGAGATCAGACTCTACAATATGTCTTAACCATGCTGGATGATGTTTTACAGGTAATAGTTATTTTATACATTTGATGGTTCAGTTATTTGCTGATTTAGTTATTTGATATGTTTGATGGTTCAGTTATTTGCTGATTTAGTTATTTGATATGTTTGATGGATTTGGTTATTTGATATGTTTGATGATTTAGTTTTTTTATATGTTTGATGATTTAGTTTTTTTATATGTTTGATGATTTAGTTTTTTGATAGTTTGATTTAGTTATTTGATATGTTTGATGATTTAGTTTTTTGATATGTTTGATTTAGTTATTTGATAGTTTAGTTATTTGATATGTTTGATAGTTTAGTTATTTGATATGTTTTATATTTTAGTTATTTGATATGTTTGATAGTTTAGTTATTTGATATGTTTGATTTAGTTATTTGATATGTTTGATTTTGTTATTTGATAGTTTAGTTATTTGATGTGTTTGATAGTTTAGTTATTTGATATGTTTGATGATTTAGTTTTTTGATATGTTTGATTTAGTTATTTGATAGTTTAGTTATTTGATATGTTTGATAGTTTAGTTATTTGATATGTTTGATAGTTTAGTTATTTGATATGTTTGATAGTTTAGTTATTTGATATGTTTTATATTTTAGTTATTTGATATGTTTGATAGTTTAGTTATTTGATATGTTTGATTTAGTTATTTGATATGTTTGATTTTGTTATTTGATATGTTTGATAGTTTAGTTATTTGATGTGTTTTATATTTTAGTTATTTGATATGTTTGATTTAGTTATTTGATAGTTGAGTTATTTGATATGTTTGATAGTTTAGTTATTTGATATGTTTGATAGTTTAGTTATTTGATATGTTTTATATTTTAGTTATTTGATATGTTTGATAGTTTAGTTATTTTATATGTTTGATTTAGTTATTTGATATGTTTGATTTTGTTATTTGATATGTTTGATAGTTTAGTTATTTGATATGTTTGATTTTGTTATTTGATGTGTTTGATAGTTTAGTTATTTGATATGTTTTATATTTTAGTTATTTGATATGTTTGATAGTTTATTTATTTGATATGTTTGATAGTTTATTTATTTGATATGTTTGCTTTAGTTATTTGATATGTTTGATGGTTTAGTTATTTGATACATTTGATGGTTTAGTTATTTGATACATTTGATGGTTTAGTTATTTGATACATTTGATGGTTTAGTTATTTGATACATTTGATGGTTCAGTTATTTGCTGATTTAGTTATTTGATATGTTTGATGGTTCAGTTATTTGCTGATTTAGTTATTTGATATGTTTGATGGATTTGGTTATTTGATATGTTTGATGATTTAGTTTTTTGATAGTTTGATTTAGTTATTTGATATGTTTGATGATTTAGTTTTTTGGTATGTTTGAATTAGTTATTTGATAGTTTAGTTATTTGATATGTTTGATAGTTTAGTTATTTGATATGTTTGATAGTTTAGTTATTTGATATGTTTTATATTTTAGTTATTTGATATGTTTGATTTAGTTATTTGATATGTTTGATTTTGTTATTTGATATGTTTGATAGTTTAGTTATTTGATGTGTTTGATAGTTTAGTTATTTGATATGTTTGATGATTTAGTTTTTTGATATGTTTGATTTAGTTATTTGATAGTTTAGTTATTTGATATGTTTGATAGTTTAGTTATTTGATATGTTTGATAGTTTAGTTATTTGATATGTTTGATTTAGTTATTTGATATGTTTGATTTTGTTATTTGATATGTTTGATAGTTTAGTTATTTGATGTGTTTGATAGTTTAGTTATTTGATATGTTTGATGATTTAGTTTTTTGATATGTTTGATTTAGTTATTTGATAGTTTAGTTATTTGATATGTTTGATAGTTTAGTTATTTGATATGTTTGATAGTTTAGTTATTTGATATGTTTGATAGTTTAGTTATTTGATATGTTTTATATTTTAGTTATTTGATATGTTTTATATTTTAGTTATTTGATATGTTTGATAGTTTAGTTATTTGATATGTTTGATTTAGTTATTTGATATGTTTGATTTTGTTATTTGATATGTTTGATAGTTTAGTTATTTGATATGTTTGATGATTTAGTTTTTTGATATGTTTGATTTAGTTATTTGATAGTTTAGTTATTTGATATGTTTGATAGTTTAGTTATTTGATATGTTTGATAGTTTAGTTATTTTATATGTTTGATTTAGTTATTTGATATGTTTGATTTTGTTATTTGATATGTTTGATAGTTAAGTTATTTATATGTTTGATTTTGTTATTTGATGTGTTTGATAGTTTATTTATTTGATATGTTTTATATTTTAGTTATTTGATATGTTTGATAGTTTATTTATTTGATATGTTTTATAGTTTATTTATTTGATATGTTTGCTTTAGTTATTTGATATGTTTGATGGTTTAGTTATTTGATACATTTGATGGTTTAGTTATTTGATACATTTGATGGTTTAGTTATTTGATACATTTGATGGTTTAGTTATTTGATACATTTGATGGTTTAGTTATTTGATACATTTGATGGTTTAGTTATTTGATACATTTGATGGTTTAGTTATTTGATACATTTGATGGTTTAGTTATTTGATACATTTGATGGTTTAGTTATTTGATACATTTGATGGTTTAGTTATTTGATACATTTGATGGTTTAGTTATTTGATATGTTTGATGATTTAGTTTTTGATACATTCAATGGTTTAGTTGAAATGTTTGATGGTTTAGTTATTTGATATATTTCATTCTTGAATTAGTTGATTCTTTAATGTTTAATTATTTTCTAAAACCGTTTCATTTTTTTTCTTCTTTATTTAAAACTTCGTGGTGTGGGTGTCATATCTCATATTTATTTATTATTATTTTAATATGGCAATTATGTTTTTTTCATTTTATTTCCTATAATTCACTTATTTAATCATTAAAATCCTTACAGTGTCATCACACAAGGCTCACAGTTTACCTCACTGGATGACCATATTCTTAGCAAGCTTCTCAATCTCAGTAAAGAAGTTGATGCATACTATCTTTGGTTTTCTTGTTAGTGTTTTTCTCAATTTCCTTTTAAATTTGATGTCACTTTATTTATTAGTTATTTTTTTTTTTTCAATTTGTGGGCTTGATTTGTGACTGGTTATTTATTCTCAATAATTAGCAGATACATGGCCCTTCTTCTCTTACTGATGATTGCAATGACATGTTGATAACACCTAAACACCAGACCAACAATGTGTCTTTCTTGTTTTGTTTTTATTCAGCTTCCACAAAAGCTAAAATATTGTGAATCTTTCTTTCTTTCTGTTATTCACCATATGACTACCAAAGGGATTGATTGTTCTCTTCATCATCATCCATCCTTAGAAGGATGTTAAGTGGACATAGACACATTGTGTTGTAGTTTGTAGTAGAACTGTGATATTTGCATCTTTCAGCCCAACACATCAAACTTCAGCAAATTATTTTTGAGTATCGAGTTCTCTTCTCTCTTCGATCTCTCCTCACTTGGCCAGACTAGACAGACTAGTCTGTTTCTGGAGGCACCATGAAGAGGTGGCATAGGGTTTGGGTAGTTCTGGTTCACCGATCCTGGTAGAAGCCATCGGCTGTGGATCACTGACAGCTTCCAGCTCTGCTGCTATTAAACACCTTTACCTCCACAAATTGTGAATGATTGTTGGTTATTCATTGTCACACAATGGTGGTATAGAATATGATGTTGCATTTCTCTCTCTTTTTTTATACATATATCTTTGGTGTTTATTTCTTCACCACACACAGGAAGACAAAAGCAGAGTGGAAATCTTCAAAAACGTTGCTAAGAAAAACAAAGAATCAGTCTGGCAACCATTTTCCATCTGTTAGATCGTGATGATAAATTCATTGTCTATCAGGTATGATATTCTTGGTTCAATTTCATTGTTTTGCATTTCATTGCACTTTTTGATTCATCACAATAAGATATAAATACATGCTAAAGAATTTTATTATGATATGAAATTGTTCAATTATTCTGCCTTATTAAACTGATTATAAACACTCAGTACTGCTGACTTATATGTAATTTTCTGTTCTTAATATAAACAAAGTTGGAATACTTGGTTACAACTGGCAAAATAAAAGGAAAGAGAGATCATGGGCAACAAAGAGAGAAAATACTGGATAGCTTGGTGTCATGGCATGGAAAACAGTCAACAACAGAACTGATACGATGAATTGTAGATAGAAGATTGTGGAGGGACATGATCACCTACGCCAACCGGTATGGCACATGATGATGAATATAAACAGCTTTGAATAATGCAGATTTTAATTTGCTTGTAAATTCTGTTGATTTTCTTAAAATTAAATTTTTTTTATTTATCCAGGAGTTTCTCTCTTGACATGTGTCATTTTCACTGATATGCCATTGTTATGACACCCTCCCTCTCCCTTCTTTGAGAGAAGTTATAGTTATGTTTTTTTTCCTGTTTGTAAAAATATTTTAACCTTCATTTTAATGAATCATCTGCTCAAATAATAATCCCAACTTATTTTTTTTACCGATCTGTTGTATGTTTCTATTTTGTCTGTTTATCTTTTGTGCAACAAATGTTTTCTTAATAATTATTCACTCTTTCAAGCTTGCATTTTAATAATAATTATTCACTTTTTTGAGGATTGCGGGTTTTGCGCTCATCAGCTTTTCACCTCTGATGAAGTCCCGCCGTGCAGGAAGATAATTCCATCTTCAAAAGTACTCATATTTTTTCAGTCCATGAGTAATTGAAGTTTAAAGTCAAGCCTCGCTGCTGTGAGACCAGGGGTAATTGCAGCAGAGAGAAATCATGAATAAATATCCCAACTGGTGCAGCCAGGATTTGAATCCACAACCTCCCTGTCTCTGGGCCAGCGTCTTGCCTCGAGACCAACGAGACCTCCTGATTGCATTTTAATAATAATTATTCACTTTTTGAGGATTGCGTTTTAATAATTATTCACTTTTCCAGGCTAGCCGTATCATTGCCAAGATTGCCTGTTGGTCTAAGGAGCAGATGGAGCGCAAGAATCTCCAGAGTTACTTGGTCTGGTTGAAGGATCAAATTAAGTTGCCCGTGAGAAACTTTGATTTTTGTTTTCCTGTAGCCACATTTAATTTATATCAGTCTGACTAGATCTTCTAAAGAACTTGTGTTCATGTTGTTGATTGTAAAATTTGGTTTGTAAAACAATGTGATCTAATTGATATGTAAAGTAAAGGTTCCCGTCATGCTCTTATGCGTATAGGGAATATTGACACGTATATTTATATGAACATGGCACTTTTTTGGATGATGTGGTCGCTATCACATCTGGCCACTACACTTCCCAGAAAAATCTGTGGTATCCATTTTTTTACATCAGAAAGAAACAATCATCATTTTTCGGGTACATCATGAAAAGAGGAATGTTGGAATACTTGGTTACGACTGGCAAAATACAAGGAAAGAGAGAAAATACTAGATAGCATGGTGTCTTGGCATACACCTTGGCATACTGATAACACAGACAACAAAGAGAGAAAATACTAGATAGCTTGGTGTCTTGGCATAGAAAACAGTCAACAACAGAATTGATATGATGCACTGTGGATAGAAGATTGTGGACATGATCCCATATGCCAACTGGTATGGCACATGATGATGATTCATTTTTAGAGGCTGGGTGAATCCAGGAGCCTTGTAAAAAATCAGTCTCTTATGGTAATTGAACATGGACCCTTCTAATCTGGAAGCGAGCACACTAACCTCTCCGCCACTGAGGGTCAACGATAGAAACACTAATATTAACTGTGAAAGTGAACTTTGAGTAGACAAGTGCTTTAGATTTGGTTTTAGTTAAAATTTGTGTCATAATCTGGAAGATATTTGATTGGATGTTTGCTTCCTGAACACAGAACAATGAGTATTTGCTGTCCGCGGGACGCTGTCTGCAGATGATGTTACGGATTGACAACTATCGTATTGTGTTTGTGGATGTTGATGGGATATCTGCGTAAGTGCCATTTTAAAAATATGCTCAAAAAACTGTTTGTATTTGTCCTTCTTCTGTGTTTGAGTGTTTTGATAATGTGAGTTTAGTTTGTGTCTTGTTGTCATGATAGGGATAAGAACAATTAGTTATGGTTCGCTGATTCACACATCAGCAGTAACGTTTGAGTTATGCAAACCACTTACAGTGTGTGGAGCATTAAGTCCCATCACAAATTAAATTATTGTATAATCATCCCAAACTGTCAGTGTGAAAGGCAGGTCTTCAATTCAAATGTAGCTTTCTTTTTCTCCTGATAGTTTCCCTTTTATCCCGATAAAGCTTTCTTTTTGTCCTGATAGTTTCCCTTTTATCCCGATAAAGCTTTCTTTTTGTCCTGATAGTTTCCCTTTTATCCCGATAAAGCTTTCTTTTTGTCCTGATAGTTTCCCTTTTATCCCGATAAAGCTTCCTTTTTGTCCTGATAGTTTCCCTTTTATCCCGATAAAGCTTCCTTTTTGTCCTGATAGTTTCCCTTTTATCCCGATAAAGCTTTCTTTTTGTCCTGATAGTTTCCCTTTTATCCCGATAAAGCTTTCTTTTTGTCCTGATAGTTTCCCTTTTATCCCGATAAAGCTTCCTTTTTGTCCTGATAGTTTCCCTTTTATCCCGATAAAGCTTCCTTTTTGTCCTGATAGTTTCCCTTTTATCCCGATAAAGCTTTCTTTTTGTCCTGATAGTTTCCCTTTTATCCGATAAAGCTTCCTTTTGTCCTGATAGTTTCCCTTTTATCCCGATAAAGCTTCCTTTTTGTCCTGATAGTTTCCCTTTTATCCCGATAAAGCTTCCTTTTTGTCCTGATAGTTTCCCTTTTATCCCGATAAAGCTTCCTTTTTGTCCTGATAGTTTCCCTTTTATCCCGATAAAGCTTCCTTTTTGTCCTGATAAAGTTTCCTCATTTTGTCCTAATAAAGTTTCCTTTTTGTCCTGATAAAGTTTCCTCATTTTGTCCTAATAAAGTTTCCTTTTTGTCCTGATAAAGCTTCCTTTTTGTCCTGATAAAGTTTCCTCATTTTGTCCTAATAAAGTTTCCTTTTTGTCCTGATAAAGCTTCCTTTTTGTCCTGATAAAGTTTCCTCATTTTGTCCTAATAAAGTTTCCTTTTTGTCCTGATAAAGCTTCCTTTTTGTCCTGATAAAGTTTCCTCATTTTGTCCTAATAAAGTTTCCTTTTTGTCGTGACAAAGCTTCCTTTTTGTTCTAATAAAGTTTCCTTTTTGTCCTGATAAAGCTTCCTTTTTGTCCTGATAAAGTTTCCTCATTTTGTCCTAATAAAGTTTCCTTTTTGTCGTGACAAAGCTTCCTTTTTGTCCTGATAAAGTTTCTTTTTTGTCCTGATAAAGCTTCCTTTTTGTCAAAACAAAGTTTCCTTGTTGTCCTGATAAAGCTTCCTTTTTGTCAACACAAAGTTTCCTTGTTGTCCTGATAAAGCTTCCTTTTGTCAACACAAAGCTTCCTTTTTGTCCTAATAAAGTTTCCTTTTTGTCGTGACAAAGTCTCCTTTTTGTCCTAATAAAGTTTCCTTTTTGTCCTGATAAAGTCTCCTTTTTGTCCTAATAAAGTTTCCTTTTTGTCCTGATAAAGCCTCCTTTTTGTCCTAATAAAGTTTCCTTTTTGTCCTGATAAAGTCTCCTTTTTGTCCTGATAAAGATTTGTTTTTGTCGTGACAAAGTTTCCTTGTTGTCCTGGTAAATTTTCCTTTTTGTCCTGATAATGTTTCCATTTTGTCCTTGTAAAGTTTCCTTGTTGTCTTGATAAAGTTTCCTTGTTGTCCTGGTAAAGTTTCCATTTTGTCCTGATAAAGTTTCCTTGTTGTCCTTATAAAAGTTCCTTGTTGTCCTGATAAAGTTTCCATTTTGTCCTGGTAAAGTTTCCTTGTTGTCCTGATAAAGATTTGTTTTTGTCGTGACAAAGTTTCCTTGTTGTCCTGGTAAATTTTCCTTTTTGTCCTGATAATGTTTCCATTTTGTCCTTGTAAAGTTTCCTTGTTGTCTTGATAAAGTTTCCTTGTTGTCCTGGTAAAGTTTCCATTTTGTCCTGATAAAGTTTCCTTGTTGTCCTTATAAAAGTTCCTTGTTGTCCTGATAAAGTTTCCATTTTGTCCTGGTAAAGTTTCCTTGTTGTCCTGATAAAGATTTGTTTTTGTCGTGACAAAGTTTCCTTGTTGTCCTGGTAAATTTTCCTTTTTGTCCTGATAATGTTTCCATTTTGTCCTTGTAAAGTTTCCTTGTTGTCTTGATAAAGTTTCCTTGTTGTCCTGGTAAAGTTTCCATTTTGTCCTGATAAAGTTTCCTTGTTGTCCTTATAAAAGTTCCTTGTTGTCCTGATAAAGTTTCCATTTTGTCCTGGTAAAGTTTCCTTGTTGTCCTGATAAAGATTTGTTTTTGTCGTGACAAAGTTTCCTTGTTGTCCTGGTAAATTTTCCTTTTTGTCCTGGTAGTTTCCATTTTGTCCTGGTAAAGTTTCCTTGTTGTCTTGATAAAGTTTCCTTGTTGTCCTGGTAAAGTTTCCATTTTGTCCTGATAAAGTTTTCTTGTTGTCCTTATAAAAGTTCCTTGTTGTCCTGATAAAGTTTCCATTTTGTCCTAATAAAGTTTACTTTTTGTCCTGATAACGTTTCCTTGTTGTCCTGATAAAGTTTCATTTTTGTCGTGACAAAGTTTCCTTGTTGTCCTGATAAAATTTCCTTTTTGTCCTGATAAAGTTTCCATTTTGTCCTGACAAAGTTTCCTTGTTGTCCTGATAGTTTCCATTTTGTCCTGACAAAGTTTCCTTGTTGTCCTGATAAAATTCCTTATTTTGTTCTGATAAATTAAAAAAAAACTTTGTCTATTCAACATGATTCTTTAATTGAAAATGTAATTTTAAAAGTTGTAAATTAAAAGCAATCGAAACAGATAAAAAAGCAAAGTTTTACATGTAAAAAGGACTCAATTTTGAACTGGACCTGCACTATAGAATAGCTGCCCTATACAACACAACAAATTTCCTTCTGTGTTCATGACTCATTCAGATTGCATTTCCAAATTCCCATATATAATCTGCTGTTTGTTTCAAAGTTTCATTTCCCACCCAGGGGGGGGAGAAAGGGGGGGGTGGCGCTGGGTTGTCTAGTGGCAAGATATTGATCTCTAGACAAGAAGGTCCTGGACTTGATTCCCACCACAGCTAGTGGACATTTTTCAAAAATCAAATCCATGGTTTCTTTGTAACTTTATCCTACCCTGATCTTTGGGTAATGAGATCCAATGTCTAGCCCTCTCAGGCGATGGCAGAAAATAAGAGGGTATGTTTGCATTCTGCACATATTAAAAAACCCTAGACAGCTGGCAATTGAAAAGAGTAGATAAAAAAATAGCCACAGCACGGGGCAAAATTGGTTTTAAAAAAAAATCTACACAAAATGTGAATAATCTTGACGATAAAAATGAGAGTACCTCTGTAGTAAGAGAATATCTGTCTGTGTGACAAGGGAGAGACATGATCACCTGTGCCAGCAGGCACGATGCTTGATGATGATGATGATAAGGGATACATGAGCACACAGCTGCAGGTGTGAAAAATAGGAAAATGTGATATTCACACAAAATTCATTTTCGTTGAAACTTCACTAGAAAGATACAGTGGAACTTCACTAGAGATATACAGTGGAACTTCACTAGAAAGATACAGTAAAGCTGGAGTACACAAACAACAAACATTTCTGCTAAACAATCCCAGGTAATTGGTGTGAGTTGCACATCCCTATCAAGTCTGTTGCATGACAAATGATATGTTTTACAACCGATGAAGATATCTTGACCAAGATTTAGGTTTAGGAGCCAGTAGTGGGGTGTGGTATACACTCCAAGATATGGTGACAGCTTTACAAAAAAGGAACACAACAAGATACTGACATGTGTAAGCAGAACATCAGTATTTTGTTGTATTCCTTTTTTGTAAAGCTATCACCATACCTAGGAGTGTATACCGCACCCCACTACTGGCTCCTTGCTATCAGCTTTACCGCAGCACTGCAATTTGTTGCCTGTTCTATAAGATTTAGGTTTTGTTTGTTTTTCGTGTCATTTTTTAAATTAGTCCTGTTGTTAGTCCTATTTGTTCTGTTATTTGTGAGGCTTCGTTTTGACAGCTGAATCAAGGTTTAATTTTTGTTTCTTTCTGTTAGCATTGTCTCTGTCCTATCTGGCAATCCAGGCTTCCAAGTTCAATACCAGCTTGTGTTCTGTTTGTGGTGTATCTCCCACAATTCCAGCCTGGCTGAAAAGTTGAACAGGTGAGTCAGTTTAGTGCTGGGAGAGTGAGTGGAGAGTGAATCAGTTTAATGCCGGGAGAGTGAGCGGAGAGTGAATCAGTTTAATGCTGGGAGAGTGAGTGGAGAGTGAATCAGTTTAGTGCTGGGAGAGTGAGTGGAGAGTGAATCAGTTTAATGCTGGGAGAGTGAGTGGAGAGTGAATCAGTTTAGTGCTGGGAGAGTGAGTGGAGAGTGAATCAGTTTAATGCCGGGAGAGTGAGTGGAGAGCGAATCAGTTTAATGCTGGGAGAGTGAGGGGAGAGTGAATCAGTTTAGTGCTGGGAGAGTAAGTGGAGAGTGAATCAGTTTAGTGCTGGGAGAGTGAGTGCAGAGTGAATCAGTTTAGTGCTGGGAGAGTGAGTGCAGAGTGAATTAGTTTACTGCTGGGAGAGTGAGTGGAGAGTGAATCAGTTTAGTGCTGGGAGAGTGAGGGGAGAGTGAATCAGTTTAGTTATGAGAGATATCGGTTAGGGTACAGAGTGAATTAGTTTAGTTATGAGAGATGTCTGTGAGGGCATGAGGGTACAGAGTGAGTCAGTTTAGTTCTGGGAGATATCGGTTAGGGTATGAGGGCAAAATGAACAGGTAAATTTGTTGGGGGAAATAACCAAAGGCACTAATGAGCCCACACCCATAAAGTACTTTTGGTTACATTCTAGACTATATTTATATCTTTTGTTAAGCCCTCTATAATTGCTGTCATTTGTTTGTTAGATGGAATATATAGATCTAGGCTAGTAGATTGGTAACAATGATAATGGCATTTATCTGGTTGAAATCACAAGACCATACCCATGCCTGTATGTTAAGTGATTCAATGAGCATGATAAAAAAAAAAGGTGAAAGCAGGCTCTGTCGCAGGCAGTAGGTTGGGTTATTACAGAAGTTAATGACACACAAAGTCAGCATTGTCTATATTCCTGGTTATGTGGAAGTACGGGGAAATGAAAGAGCAGACAGACAGGCTGGCTGTGCAGTGAAGACGGAAGGTCAATGCATCAAATAGATGTCATTAAAGCCCTCTGAGATGTGGGAAGGAAGGGCACAACACTTTGACAACAATGAGTTCACGTCACTCCTTCAGATGAAAGAAATGGGAGTAAAGATGGATACATCCAGAAGCAAGAAACTTAGTGGGCGTATAAGAGGACTTAACAATCAACACGGAACTGGAGTCGCCAGTTTCTGGACGCTGCAAGACATGCTGAAAAGGGGATCTGAGCACCTTTGGATTTTGTTCAGAATGCAGTGATGATAACCCACGAATAACTCACGAGGTAGCAATAGGAAGACATTTTGACATAGATGATAAAGATTGTCTCCAACCTGGAGAAATCTCATTGGTTGGTTTTATTTGTGAACTGTGATTGGATGATGAGCATGAAAATATTGACCATTGTTAATGCTCAGTAGATAGAGGTCTTGAAACAACATACATTATAATGCAAGGTAATTGAAGTAGAAAGTATTCACAATGATAAGAGGTAGATACTGGAACTGGAAGGAGGTATTTGCTCTGAAGAGATTCAGAAACAATTACAAATGCTACCATACAGGCAAACAAAAAGTGAAGATGTATGCCTTCATGCTTGGCGTATGAGGAATATATTGTTAAAGAGCATATTTTTCCTGGCTTGCTGCCAGAGCTACTGATTTTTAGTGCTCTGCACACCATGAGCTGTGTTTTGCATTCAGATCGTGTTTCAATATTCTGATTGCTTATAATGGATGATATCATATGACAAGGAATAGTTTAGCTGCGTTCACTTTTGGTGCCGCTTGGCCTTATGTCTTTTGGTGTGTGCTGTAGTTGCTACAAAGGGGACTGCAGCTGCCTTTCTTTGTTTTGATCCTTCAGTTAGATGAGTTTTAATTCGGATGATTCCACTTGCACAGGTGGTTGAGCAATTATGGATTTTAATTTGTTTGCAGTGATACCAGGGCCTTCGACTAACCACGAACATATTTTTTTCATGACCATGGTACATTTTTTGGTAATGTGGTCGGTATCATGCCAAGTTGCCTTTACTTCCCAGAAAAATCTCTGGTACCCATTTTTAGAAGATGGGTGAACCACAGAGCCTTGTCCGTCCAAAAAAAAAATCTGTCACTTCTGGGAATTGAATCTAGAGCCTTCTGATCAGGAAGCAAGCACACCAACCACTCAGCCACCAAGACTTCTTGTCATACAGTGGGCTGGAAATAAGGTAATCAAGGACAAACTGGTGAAAATACATTGGAAACAGATGAATAGTGTGGGTCAGACTAGGGGTACCCTTTGAAGAAATTTGTTGGTGCCTTATGAGATGCCTCAAGCCATGTTTGCCTTGCCAGTCCATGGTCAAGGAAAAGCAGAAGATCACCGATCAAGAAGTACAAGTCAGCTCTAACTTCTAAAAATAAAAAAAAATATGAACTTTGACCAGAAGGGTATGGATTAAATCCCCAGATAAGGCACATATTTTGTCACCTCTGTGGCTTGCTTCAGAAGGGTATGGATTAAATCCCCAGATAAGGCATATATTTTGTCACCTCTATGGCTTGCTTCAGGGTTCGTCCAGTCTCTAAATATTGGTGCCAGAGAATTCTTTCTGGGAAAGTTAGATGACTTGGCGTGATATCAGTTACATCAACTTTGAAATGTAATGTCGGTCATTAACACCATATTTTCTATATACTTTAGGACATCAAGACTTTCTTCATCTTTAATACAATAGTCATTATATAGAGCATTATTATTTCACACTTTACAGACTTCAGGCAAAAGATTTCTCCATCATACTGTGGCCAGAGCATGGACTTTAAGAAGAGAACACAGCAAGATGGAATACCACAAGAGATAAATAATTTGAAACAAATTAAAATAATTTTTTATCTTTTCTAGAGATGACACACGATTGTATTTGTTTTCATAAGTAGTAGTCATAAAATGTTAATTTTATTTTTCTATTGTAGTGCAATAATAATTGTTTTCTCTTTATGAAAAAAAAAACTATCTTTATGACACATAGTACCATTGCTGGTGTATGTCGGGGGGCAACGATAGAACCAGAGGGATAAAGGCTGCTTGGTCAAGCAGTTGCCATGACGTGTGCGACCCAGGATTTTTATTTCACCCCCCGATAGAAAAAATTCTTTCTGTCTACCGCAGGCTTCGAACTCCGTACGTCAGCTTTTCAGCCAGCGGAACAGTGGTTTTAGCCGCACGGCCACGCGTACTGGGTAATAAAATTGTAATTGTTTTCTTTTTCCTTGGGGTAAAAATAATTTAAATTGTATTTTGTTTTCCAGAGGTAACATCATTCCCATTCTGGCAGATGTGTTGAGTGACGCTGTCAAGGAGAAGGTCACTCGCATTGTCCTTGCCACTTTCAGGGTAAGACATTTGTAGTTGTGCCCTTGCCAAGCAAATAGATAATGATATGGAATAACTTATTTGGTGAACATCTTTTTGACTACAACCCTTCATTGCATTGTCTGACCACACACATGCACATCCACTGTCTTCTTCTTTGTGTTCACCCATCAAGTGGGTGGGTTGGGCCGCTAGTTTTCAATGCATCTGTCTTTGACGTGGGTAGATTTTGCTTAACAATTTTTCCTGGATAGGAGCCATTTTGTTAAGCCTACTCTGTTAGACTTTTCATTGATTCTTCAATGTGATTGGGTGCACACACGACCTCCTGTTTTTCACTATTATCTGAGAGGGCTAGATATCAGATCTCACTAACCAGAAAACAGGGGAGGGTAAAGCCATGAAGAAACCAGGGATTGAATTTTAAAAAAATTTCCACCACCTATGATAGGACCCATGATTAATTATTCCAGTCCAGAGGTTTGCATTTTGTCTCTGGTTTTTTTGGTCTGTTTCTGATATATATATATATATATACATACATGGACAGTAGGACAACAGACAAGAAAATCACTGGAGGCTGTAAAAATGTGGTTTCACAGAAAAATGATGAGAGTACCATGGATAGCTAAAATGAGTGATGAAAACGTTCTGAAAGAAGCCAAAGCAAAAAGGGAGCTAACATTCAATATTAGGAAGAAACAATCTTAATTTTTTTGGCCATGTAATGAGAAGGGAACAGCTGGGATATATTGTAACAACTGGGAAAATTGAGGGACGAGGAGATAGAGGGAAGCAAAGTGAAAAGATACCAGACAGCTTAAGAGAATGGCTTGGCAGAAGGTCAACAACAAAAATTAATTAACTGTCGAGATTGAAAGTTGCGGAGAGACATGATCACCTATGCCAGCAGTCATGATACTTGATGATGATGATATTGAGATATATACACACACACACACACACACACATATATATATTTATATCATCATCATCATTGAGTGCCGTCTCCACAATGAAGGTTGGCTACCATGGGCTGCCATTCTGCTCTGTTTCTTGCTTTGATGGTGCAGGCATAATTAATTTGATCAATTGAGACAAAAAAAAGCTAATGGATAAATATCTATCATTCTCCAAATAAAGTGATCACTGTTTTCAAATCATGATTGAGCCGAAAGTGTTTGTCTTTCGAGCCGTAGCCGGCCCATAGGGTGTAGACCAAAATACTCCATCTGAATTTTTAGTTCTAGCAGTTTTCAATTCTTTTAAAGATATTTTATCAAATCTCACCATTTGTCTCTGTTCTGTGCAAGCAGCTCTATCTCATTGGGGGAGCCGATTCCTGCTGCTCTTGCCTCTCTCATCAATGTTCTTCTCAGCGTCTCTCTGGGTCTTCCTCTTTTTCTCTTACCTGTTGTTTCCCACATGAGGGCTTGCTTTGCTATTTGGTTATTATCTCTTCTCATCACATGTCCAACATATGACCATCGTCTTTTCTTTATTACTGAAGATATTAGTGGTTGATTGGAAATTTCTCTAATTTCCTCATTTGTTTTTAATTCGTTCCACGCTATAACAAGTATTTTCCTTAGACATTTATTTTCGAATGCGTTCAACTTTGTTTCTATATCTCTTGTTGTTTTCCAGCTTTCACATGCATACGTAAGAGTTGATAGTACATTTGATTTGAATAGTCTAAGTTTTGTGTTTGTGCTGATGAGTTTTGATTTCCACAACTTTTTAAGCCTTCTGAAAGACATTTGCTGCTTTAGCTATTCTGATTCTAATTTCTTAGGGCCGAAAAAACTATCACTATTATCTACTGCTAATTTACACATTCTGTATCAGGTCTATGTTTCATTAACAAAATGTCTTTCTACTGGGGTTGAAATACTTGTCATAGCAAATGCAATGGGGACACAGCCCCTTTATTCTTCAGCTCCATAGAAAACCCCAGAAATGAAATAAAAACTATCATGTCAGTTAAATCAACAGTTTTTATTTTTCCATTAAATTTGTTTGCTTTTTTTCCCCCTCTAGAACTTGATTGAGAATGTGCAGGAAGAGAGCACACGCCAGGAGCATGCCTTGTCTATGGTACAGTGTAAGGTTAGTATAGATAAATGTTCTGTGATCAAGGCATGAACCATGTTCTAACCAATGATTCTTTTATTTGTAATCCAGTATAGAAGGATTAGGGAGGCGCGATAGCTCAGTGGTTAGTGAACTGGACTACAAAGGACTAGAGGTAGGATTCGATCCCAACCAACGGCTTCCTGGTTCACCCAGCCTTAAATAGGTACCAGATTTTTTTCTGGGATAGTAAAGCGGCACGGGAGTAATACCGACCACATTACCCCAAAAATCGTGCTGAAGGTCTGTAAAATTTATGGTCACTAACATCATATTCCGGTCAAATACCAGTGGATAAAGAGATACAGCGTAGACGATGGCGATGGGTAGGACACACACTATGGAAGCCAACTGAGAGTATTACACAACAGGCCCTTTTTTGGAATCCCCAGGGGAAAAGACAAAGAGGAAGACCAAGGAATTCTTGGAGAAGACAGATCAAAGCAGAGATGAAGATGATGGGGAAGACATGGAATGATCTTAAAAGAATTGCAAAAAACAGAACGACTTGGAAAGTGTTTGTTGAAGACCTATGCTCCACTGGGAGCTAAAAGGTAGAAGAAGAAGAACATCATATTCCCCATACGCCACTTGGCGTGACGGTTCTCTTTACTTTTACTATAGAAGGATTGAATTGCAATACTGGGAACTATCATAAGCGTCTAAAGAGAGACGTAATAACGGTTGTTAGCTCTAGTTACTTCTAAAGGAATATGTCATAATCTGTATGTGGTTAGAGGCAAGGCGCCTGGCAGTAACAGAGCTGTAAGTGACTCTTAGCTGATGGTGTGCATTAGGATCAGTGAACCAGAACTATTCAGACCCTACTCCACCTCTTCATGGTGCCTCTAGAAACATACCAGTCTAGTCTGTCCAAACAAGTTGGCATCGAATAGGGAACACAACCTGGTATTTAAAAAAAAATATGTGCTGATGCTCAGATGTGTTGGGTCAAAAGTCACAGATGTAAAAATTGTACTACAAACAACAAAACAACACACATTTAATCCCATTTAAGTTTATCCCATTTAATGTTCTGATGACAGGTGATGAGGAGAACTACCATTTCCTTTAGTAGTCATCAGGTGAATGCCAGAAAGAAATAAAAATGGGATAAACTTTTAGATTTGTATAGATCTTCTAGCTTGTCATCAAATTGAAGCCATTTATAACTGTCTGGACAGGTCCTTAAACATCTAGAGTTGATGGAAGGTCGTCATTACCAGGATGAGGATATTGTTGCAGACTTAAAGTATCTCACAGAGAAACTGCAGGAATCAATCCGTAATCTTAGGTTAGTATCTTTGTAATGTTCATATCTGCAACAGAATACCATACAGACTAGAAGTATCTCACAGAGAAACTGCAGGAATCAATCCGTAATCTTAGGTTAGTATCTTTGTAATGTTCATTTCTGCAACAGAATTCCATACAGACTAGAAGTATCTCACAGAGAAACTGCAGGAATCAATCCGTAATCTTAGGTTAGTATCTTTGTAATGTTCATGTCTGCAACAGAATACCATACAGACTAGAAGTATCTCACAGAGAAGCTGCAGGAATCAGTCCGTAATCTTAGGTTAGTATCTTTGTAATGTTCATATCTGCAACAGAATACCATACAGACTAGAAGTATCTCACAGAGAAGCTGGAATCAGTTAAACCTAGGTTAGTTTAAGTTAATCTTTGAGCTTTCGCTGCACAACTGTCTTTACTATTTACCCAAAAGAAGACACAGAGATCATCTGATGCGGTAATCATTTCCTGCTTTATGGTCGATTTTTAGCCAGAAATAGACCCCCCCTTGTCTATTCAAACGGCGGCCATAAATAATCGGGATCCTCTTAATGTCAAATGCCAACAGCTGAGGAGATTTTCCGTGTCATTAGAAAAAAAAAGGGGGCGTGGGGGGGGGGGGGGGGGGGAGATATCAAATTTCTTAAAAATTGCCAGAATTTGAAATAAAAATTGTGCATCTTTTATGATATAGTAGCAATTTTTAAGATAACAAATTTCTTAAAAATTGCCAGAATTTGAAATAAAAATTGTGCATCTTTTATGATATAGTAGCAATTTTTACTGTGCGAATGATAAAAAAATCTGACATCAAACTAAAAAAAAACTCAGGGGTCACCGTTAATGATAATTAGGAAGGTATAGGCAGTTTGCCCATGGAAAACTGTCAAATTCCAAAAAAATGTATTTTGAAGTGGTCATTTTTACAACGCTATTGTAAATTAGGGTTAAAGTAAAGAATTGCTTAGGTTCTAGTGCTCACCACTACTTGTCACTACAGCACAAGGAGGTTGATGATAACAGCCACTGGAGGTGGTATATGGTTGGCTTTGTTCTTGAGACTATGTTTAAACAAATGTCTAAGGAAAGTACTTTGTATACAACAAAGAGATCTGATCATGCAGCCAGTGAGTACCATTGATGTCACAGAGAGAATGTGACCAAATGCTGACCATATGATGAGAAGAAATAGCAAGAAAATTACAAAGACAGCGCTTCAATGGGAGCCAACAGAAAAATGTAAAAAGAGACTGATTTTGAGAGACACTGAAAATAACACTGACAGGAGTGGCAAAGATAGCAAGCATTGATTCTCTTACTGAGATTGAAAAGCTTGTCTGACAGGAGTAGCAAAGATAGCAAGCATTGATTCTCTTATTAAGATTGAAAAGCTTGTCTGACAGGTGTGGCAAAGATAGCAAGCATTGATTCTCTTATTGAGATTGAAAAGCTTGTCTGACAGGAGTGGCAAAGATAGCAACCATTGATTCTCTTATTGAGATTGAAAAGATTGTCTGACAGGAGTGGCAAAGATAGCAACCATTGATTCTCTTATTGAGATTGAAAAGCTTGTCTGGAAGGAGTGGCAAAGATAGCAACCATTGATTCTCTTATTGAGATTGAAAAGCTTGTCTGACAGGAGTGGCAAAGATAGCAAGCATTGGTTCTCTTACTGAGATTGAAAAGCTTGTCTGACAGGAGTGGCAAAGATAGCAAGCATTGATTCTCTTATTGAGATTGAAAAGCTTGTCTGACAGGAGTGGCAAAGATAGCAACCATTGATTCTCTTACTGAGATTGAAAAGCTTGTCTAAAATGGCTTACGACCCAAGGTACGTATTGAGCCTTGTGTGAAATTTAATGATATCGGATGGATATTAAATGTTAGAGATTGTATTTACCTTATGTCATAATGTCTGCAGGTGTATTTGTCTGTAAGTCTTGACATAATTTTGATTATTTATCTATTTGTCGTCACGTCAGCAGCTCTAAGCTGATGTATTCTATAGTTAACTTAGGTTCTAGCTGCCTGATGCTCTTTCGTCTACAGCTCCCTGGACGAGTATGTGACCGAGGTCAAGTCTGGTCGTTTGGAGTGGAGCCCTGTCCATAGGTCCGATCGTTTCTGGCATGAAAATGCAGCTCACCTCAACGACAACAACTACGAACTACTCAAGTAAGCTAATCCTGTGTCAATGTGCTGTCTTCCTATGTCATATTATTGGCATGTAGACATGCCCTCTTCCTCTCCATGTTGTCTTATTAGCATGTAGACGTGCTGTCTTCCTATGTCATATATTAGCATGTAGACGTGCTGTCTTCCTATGTCATATATTAGCATGTAGATGTGCTGTCTTTCTATGTCATATATTAGCATGTAGATGTGCTGTCTTTCTATGTCATATATTAGCATGTAGATGTGCTGTCTTCCTATGTCATATATTAGCATGTAGATGTGCTGTCTTCCTATGTCAAATATTAGCATGTAGATGTGCTGTCTTCCTATGTCATATATTAGCATGTAGATGTGCTGTCTTCCTATGTCATATATTAGCATGTAGATGTGCTGTCTTCCTATGTCAAATATTAGCATGTAGATGTGCTGTCTTCCTATGTCATATATTAGCATGTAGATGTGCTGTCTTCCTATGTCATATATTAGCATGTAGATGTGCTGTCTTCCTATGTCAAATATTAGCATGTAGATGTGCTGTCTTCCTATGTCAAATATTAGCATGTAGATGTGCTGTCTTCCTATGTCATATATTAGCATGTAGATGTGCTGTCTTCCTATGTCATATATTATCATGTAGACGTGCCCTCTTCCTCTCCAAGTTGTCTTATTAGCATGTAGACATGCTGTCTTTCTCTCCATGTCATTTTAGAGTTTTAGCAGCCCTTACTTGACATCTTGGGTCCACAAAACAAAAGCTGTGAATGAGCTAAACTGTGCCAGCAACTGCTAGCTGACTTAATGTCAGGTTCAATGCACCAGAACTGATCAAGACCCTAATTCGCTTCCTTTTAATGGCACTGGAAACATGCTTAAAAAAGTTTGGCCATACAAGATGGGATTGAAAAGGGAAGAAAGACCCAATATTCACAAAGACATGACTTGCTAAATTATCTTCTTCACCTGAAGTATTGTCTATATAGCCCACAAAAAGTGACGGTGATTTGTCAAAAAAGGAAAAAATTAATCAGTGGTTTCTTTATGACATTACCTTCCCATTATCTCTTGGGTAGTGAGATTTGATGTCTAGCCCTCGCAGATAACGGCAATAAACAGGAGGTCCCGTGTGCACTCGTGGACATCAGATACCTACCCACACAGTCGATCCCAGGTCTTGCTACGGAATTGGTGCACGTGGACCAGGTGGTCCTTGAATTTTCTTGAGGCGGATATCAGAACCCCTATGGATTCCTTTTGTGTGCAGTGATGATGCTCCTCACAGCAATAGTATTTATCTGCAGTGTCATTTCTTGTATACATTTGTACTGTTTTGGGATTTAAGTGAAAACAGTAACTAATACTAAATGGAAGATAAGTTTGTCCGATTTTAATAACATCAGAGATAATGTCAGTTTGGAAACTTTTCTTCTGTTGTGTCTTCTGCAGGGTGCTAGTCAAGTTGTTGGACACCAGCAAGGACCCACTGGTGTTGTCTGTTGCTGCACATGACATTGGAGAATATGTCCGTTACTATCCTCGTGGGAAAAAGTAATACAATTCTTAGATGTGCATTTCTTATGAATTGATTTGTTGTGTGTGTGATTGTGGGGGTTGGTTTGTTCTGCTTAGCATATCTTTCAGATTATCATTATTTGTATTCTTCTTCTTCTTCTACCTTTTTAGCTCCCAGTGGAGTATAGGTCTTCAACAAACACGTTCCAAGTCGATCTGTTTTTTGCCATTCTTTTAAGATCATTCCATGTCTTCCCCATCATCTTCATCTCTGCTTCTATCTGTCTTCTCCAAGAATTCCTTGGTCTTCCTCTTTGTCTTTTCCCCTGGGGATTCCAAAAAAGGGCCTGTTGTGTAATTCTCTCAGTTGGCTTCCGTAGTGTGTGTGTGTCCTATCCAGCGCCATCGTCTTCGCTGTATCTCTTTATCCACTGGTATTTGACTGGTACATTTCCATAATTCTATGTTAGTGATTTTATCCTGCCATTTCCATCCTTTTATTCTGCGTAAGCATCCATAAATGAAAGTCTGTATCTTCGTGATTGTCAATTTTGTTGTTTTCCATGTTTCACAGCCATATAATAGGACCACCTTAACATTTGAGTTGACAATTTTTATTTTAGTATTTAACCTAATTTCTTTGGATTTCCATATGTTTCCCAGTGCAATGAAAGCTCCTCTTGCTGTTGATATCCTTATTTTGGTATCATTTTCAGTTCATTATTTGTATTAATCAGGATTAATTCTGTTATAAGTTGTTTTAATTGGGATGAATGTCATTGCTGGTTGAAAGCTCTTCATTTTACCAGCAGTCATGAACAATTGCTATTTTTATTTGAAGTCGTGAAGTCAATATTTTTTAAGTCATATATATGTATATAAGTATAGAGAATTAAGTATGGAGAAAAAATAATTTTGTCAATAATCATAAAGTACAGAGAAATAATAATGTCAATAATCATAAAGTACAAAGAATGAATAATTTTATAAGTAATCATGAGGTATTAGGAACTATTTGTTTTATCAGTAATCTTGAAATAATGGGAATTACTTGTTTTATCAAGTAATCATGAAGTAATGGAAGCTACCTGTTTTATCAGTAATCTTGAAATAATGGGAATTACTTGTTTTATCAGTAATCTTGAAATAATGGGAATTACTTGTTTTATCAAGTAATCATGATGTAATGGGAACTAATAATTTTGTCCGTGGTCATGATAAAATATAAATATGCAGCAAATAGAGTACAGAACACCAGGGCTACCAGAAGACTGATGCATATTACCAGCTTAATGGAAAATAGCAAGTAACAGTTTTTGGAATCTGGATAGGCCAAAACAAACTGAAGTATCATCTTTTCAATGCCTTAAGGTTGAATGTGACTGTGGTACAGGCAAAGCAGCTGCTGAACGTCTGCTACAATCATGCCCAACTTAATGATGAACAGAGAAGGCTTCCTGTGGCCATTACTGGTACCATACTGTATCAAGCTGTGTGGAGATGTCACCAGCCTTGAGCTGATGAATGCTTTCTTTGAACTTATTAATATTGACGTCTAAAGGTGCACGCAGAATTTTAAAAAAAACTATCTTTACTGCATTTTCCCCATTACTGGGTTCTGCTGGGGAACTTCTAGGCCGCTTGTCCAGTGCATTTGCCACCAGGTGTTACAATCTGAGTTTTTATTTCACCCTGAGAGGAAAAAATACTTTTGACCCTACTGTGATTTGAACCCCCGTTCTCCTGGTTTGGAGCCTGGCAAGTTATCGACTCGGTCACTCGGTCATGTAGAAAAAATATAAATATTATTTCACCAGAAGTCATGAAAGAAAAATAGTAAATCGTTTAATAGCATTTCAGAAAATGAAAAACGTCTTATGCAACAAGTCCATGCCAATAGAAATGTCGGTGTTATTTAGAGCTAATTCTGACCTATGGAAGTGAATCATGGACTGTAAACAAACAAATGAAAAAACGGTTAGAGGCCACAGAGATGAGATTCCTCAGAAGAATGTTGAAAGTTCCCTGGAAAGCTGAAAAGACTAACAAGGAAATTCTTAAAGAGGCCAACATTAAAAGGGAGCTCCTGAGAACATCAGAAAGAAACAATCTATATTTTTCAGGCACATCATGAGAAGAGGAAAGTTGGAATACTTGGTTACAACTGGAAAAATACAAGGAAAGAGAGATCACGGACGACAAAGAGAGAAAATACTAGATAGCTTGGTGTCATGGCATCGAAAACAGTCAACAACAGAACTGATACAATGCACTGTAGATAGAATGTTGTGGAAGGACATGATCGCCAACAGGTATGACACATGGTGATGAAATAATTTGATAATAAAGAACTGTGAAGTCAAGTATTACCGATGATTATTTCCTCTCTCTTTCCCATTGGCACTGACAACCCATCAGTCTATCTTTCGTTCACTCAAAGTATTGTCTATATCTGCAATGTCATTTCCTGTATTTCTTCAAATTTTACAGTCTTTTGTAATTCTTGTAGTGGCCCATATAGTTTTGTCTGTAGTGTTGTATCTATGGGCCAATGGATTTTCCTCAGTCTACTATATTCAGTGCAGTTTTGAAGTATGTGTTCAGCAGTCTGGGGTGCCTGTCCACATGTTCAAGTAGTTGAGGTGCCGATCTTGAATTTTGTATACATGTGACTATGGAGTCGATTGTGTCCTGTTCTGAGGCGTATAATGAAAACTTGTTCATATCTATTCAAACCCATCAGTGTGGTAGAACAGCTGGGTGGGAAGCAGTTGGTCATGCAGTACATGATGCACACCGACCCCAATGTCAAGTATGAAGCCCTCATTGCAGTACAAAAACTTATGGTCCACAACTGGTGAGTGTTTAGAGTAATGTTGTTGCTGTGATGTTGATAGTGGAAGTAGCAGCTGTTTTTTGTTGTTGTTGTTGTTGTGACATGATGTTTGTTTCTTTGAGAAACACTATAGTGTATTATACAATATGTTAGGTGTAGTATGGTGTTAGTGTTGTTGAGAAACACTATAGTGTATTATACAATATGTTAGGTGTAGTATGGTGTTAGTGTTGTTGAGAAACACTATAGTGTATTATACTGTATGTTAGGTGTAGTATGGTGTTAGTGTTGTTGAGAAACAGTTAACATTATGTAACTGACACAGTTCATACTCTTGTCTTACTCTAGACATACAACAGTAGACTAAAGTTCTAAGCTAGTAATTTATTGACTGTCACTTTACACATTTGTGCAAATACTAAACGTCATTGCTGGTATAATATAAATATCGACATTAAACAATTTAAAACAACACAAATTTACCTGCAGCTGTTTACCTACAAACAACTTTCTTGTTGATTTAATTAAATTATAAGAGATAAAGGGAACCGCGATAGCTCAGTGGTTATTGAACTGGACTACAAAGGACAAGAGGTAGGGTTCGATCCCAAACAACAGCTTCCAGTTCACCCAGCCTCTAATGGGTACTAGATTTTTTTCTGGGAAAGTAAAGCGGCACGTGCGTAATACCGAGCACATTACCCCAAAAATCATGTGCCGAAGGTCTGTAAAATTTATGGTCACTAACACCATATTCCCTATACGCCACTTGGCGTGACGGGGGTACTTTACTTAATTTTTTACTATAAGAGATAAACATGACAATTGTCAACATATCATAATTAAAATGTGTTTTAAGTACTTACAGATGTTATATTAAAACCTCCTAGAACTATATTTTTTACTTAGTGTATAATTAATGGCTTCGTTTTTTTATCGTGTTTTTCCTTTTCACAACAAAAAAAGGGAGACAAAATTATAGGTGAAATGACCTGTGAGGGGTGTGGTATTACAGGAATCTTATTCGGTGTCCATTGTCCGTTAGAATGTCTACACATTGAGCTATGTCTCCTCCGTGAATCTCACTGTTTGTAGCAGGTAATGAACGGATTTGTGGGTAATTTACGAGTTTAGCGTCCTAGCTCGGATTAACATCCCCTTGCACTTTATTCGGTTGCTCTCAAATCTGGCATTAGAAGACTTCTGGATTAGGTTTAGGGTTTGGAATAGCCTACAAATAACCCTAAACCTTGTTGAATAAAAAAATTTACTTAAATGCACAAAAACTAGAGATCGTTCATAATTCAAGTATGTCCGATCAGTGAGGGGAGATCAATCGTTTAGCAGAAATAATTTGGGACATGCAACTCGTAAATTACCCGTTTGTGTTCCCCAGTTTATTCCTTTTATTTATTTTTAAACCTTTCCCCTGTTTTAACCTCAGAAGGCCCCATATGATGCTGTTAACAAGAGCTCTTCCCAATTATTTGTCCTTGGTCTATAAGTTATCAGGTCTATTCTTTGTGATCGGTCTTGAGGTTTCATCTCCGTGTGTGTGCCTAGGTCTTTGCTGTTTCCTCTTTCTCTGTGGTTTCCAGACGTAAGCTTGTCTAGTAATACTTGTAGTTGGCTTTCAAAATGTGTATCCTATCCATCCCCACCATTCTATTACTATTTCTTCAAATGTGGCTTCATTTACCTTTATCCCAAGTAGGCTTACTTGTTGATGCTTCAGTAGCTGGCTTTTTTTTATAGATTTGGGTTGCTGGTCTTATACCTAATGCCACTTTTACATCCGGGTTTTGCATAGGCAGAGTTTCATTCAGAATGTCTTTCTATAATAGAATTGGTCTCACGTGTTTTCCTTTTTCATCATATGCTTTTCAATGTCAAAAGAAGAAATAGTTTTTGCAGTCTTTTTTTCTTTGTGGTTGGATACTGTTAGTGTTGCGTTTCTGAATGTTTCTAGTATTCGATATATCTCTCTATTTTTGAGAACACCCTTTTGGTCTGTTGTTTATGCAGAGCATTTAACAGCTCTATGGGTTATGTTGAGTTTGTTTCTGTCGTGTGATCAAACCATTTAGTTTATTATTTCTGAAATATTCTACTTTATGTGAACAAAATAATGAGTGTTTGTTGATTTGAATCAGTGTTTTGTTTGTTGATTGGAATCAGTGTTTTGTTTGTTGATTGGAATCAGTGTTTTGTTTGTTGATTGGAATCAGTGTTTTGTTTGTTTATTGGAATCAGTGTTTTGTTTGTTGATTGGAATCAGTGTTTTGTTTGTTGTTTGCAGGGAGTACATCGGGAAGACAGTTGACCTCAAGCAGCCAGCAGGGTTTACCTCATCTCAACAGAAGAGGAGCTAAAGACTGTCTGTCATGGTTGTCATGGTGATGCTGGGAAACTGTTGCCAACTACACCCACCAACTGCTAGGACTTGTGTATCTGGAATATTTGATGAGTTTTCCCGCAGCTGAAAGTCTGTTTGAGCAGATTACAATAGACATTTAGTACCTTTCTTAGAGTAAGTAGACTAACCATCTGACTATGATAGCAGACATACCATCCAGTTGTTACATCACATATACCATTTGACTGTTAAAGCAGACATACCATTATACATATATCTAAAAGGTATACATTTTTGTACAGAATGTACAACTATGAAGTAATGTATCAATTTCCAGTGACACTGTTAACATGACATTAGCTTGTAATATTGTTTGTAATCAAATTTAGGTATATATCAGTTCATAAAATGATGTATAATCTATTATCAAGTCCTTTATCGGCCTAGTCAACAGAGAGATATAACAAATTGTATCTGGATTTTTAACTTTCCTAGACGTTTCTCATGTTCCTGTCGGCCTGGATGATTTCTTCATTACTGTGTATTTATTCTCAGTTTTGGGCACAATTGAACAAAAGCTGTGTTTTCTGTGATGCTCAAAATTCCTTATGTATCATATTTACGTGTATTTTAATATGTCACATTCATGTTCAGAATAGTTGCATTCCAAATAATTATGTATGAACCCCAGGTTTGGCTCACGCTGTTCATTTCTGCTTACACTGTCAGCCACCATTTTGTCTTTCATCTTTCCTCTGGAGCTGTGGCAGTTCTTCTGTTTGATTCTGGGTCTTTTTTTATTTTTCTGATGGCATTTGGAAATCTGAACAGTCTGTGACCTCTGTTGCAGCTAGGGGTGTGCATTTTGAAGGAAGGTGTTATCATCAACTGGTGAACAAACATAGCAGTGAAGGAAGGTGTTATCATCAAATGGTGAACAATCTGTTATCATCGACTGGTGAACAAACATAGCAGTGAAGGAAGGTGTTATCATCAAATGGTGAACAATCTGTTATCATCGACTGGTGAACAAACATAGCAGTGAAGGAAGGTGTTATCAACTGGTGAACAAACATAGCAGTGAAGGAAGGTGTTATCAACTGGTGAACAAACATAGCAATGAAGGAAGGTGTTATCAACTGGTGAACAAACATAGCAACGAAGGAAGGTGTTATCAACTGGTGAACAAACATAGCAATGAAGGAAGGTGTTATCAACTGGTGAACAAACATAGCAATGAAGGAGGGCGTTATTATAAACCGGTGAACAAACATAGCAGTATATATAATGTTATTGTTGTTGACCTCTAGCATTAACAATTTAAAATTTCATGAAAAACTTAACAAAAGTTATAATAAATTTGTGGAACGATCAAGATTTCTCTGCACTTTCTCTGCTATCTGTCACCAGTGTTTAGATGATGAATCAAATGCTGAAGTTCTCAGCCAAATAAGTTGTGTCCTATTGTCTGTTGGGAAGAGCCTGTGTATGGTGTCTGATTGTGTCTTAATGTCACAGCCGTTTACCTAACCAATCAAGACATAATGAGAGAGGTACCAATGGAGATTTTTTAAATTTGAGTTAGTACATCTAATTTCAGCATCGATTTCTCTTTGGTTTGTTGTATCCATCCTTCTATGAAGATACCAGTGTCATTACTTATAACTTGAGACCCTCTTCTTGTGTCTTGCAGTAGACTCAAAGTCGTGGAAACACATCAGAAATTAATCTTGTGCATCCTCATTGCTTCAGCTGTCAGTAATTGCTCTGATAACCCTAAGAGGTTACGTGCCACACATTCCATTCCTGACTGGACCAACATTTGTGTGATTATTTGTTTCATACTTCTTCATTCACTCACATTTAACTATAACGTCTCTCACAATTGCACTTCTCTTGGTGGCTGAGTGGTTAGTATGCTCACTTTCTGATCAGAAGGGTCTGGGTATGATTCCCAGAAATAGCTGATTTTTTTTTTGGACTGACAAGACTCCAGGATTCATCCAACCTTTAATAATTGGTACCATAGATTTTTCTGGGAAGTAATGGTAGTCTGGCATGATACCGACCACATCACCCAAAAATTGTCATGGTTGTAGAAAAATTTGAAAACCATATTCTCCATATGCCTAGCAAGGCATGGAAGGATCCCTTATCATTACATAACTTAATACTTAACATATTTTGTGAAAAAAAAACCAAACATTAACTTCCTTCAACATTTGCCCAATTTTTTACCCAAATGGTTAGCTCTATCTTCTCTCCAAAAAGTTCACATTTTATTGCTTTCCCTTAATTTGTTGAGTTCAAGTACAGAATATTACTAACATAGAATTACGGAAAAGTGCCAGTCATTTACCAGTGGATAAAGAAATACAATGAAAATGATGGCGCTGGATAGGACACACACTACGGAAGCCAACTGAGAGTATTATACGGCAACCCCTTTTTTGGAATCCCCGAGGTAAAAAAAAAAAAAGAAGACCAAAATATTCTTGGAGGAGAGAGACAGATGGAAACAGAGAAGAAGATGATGGGAAGACCTGGAATGATCTTAATTAAAAGAATGGCAAGAAACAGATCGGCTTGGAAAGTGTTTGTTGACTCCACAGGGAGTTGAAAGGTAAAAGAAGAAGTACAAAATATCCTCAAATTCATTGTAATCACTTATTCAATTTTGCACCATCCATAGATACTGTTTTAGCTCTTTAATTCTTTACTTTAGTGCACTGATTTTATTTGTTCTTTCTTAACGTAGACTTAGTTTTTTTTCTGTTGGATTTCTCGTGTACAATTTCTAAACAGTTTCACTATTTTTGGTTGACTTTTTAAAGCAAAACTGAAGTGAATTCCAAATATTTCAATTGTTTTATTTTCTTAACATGAAGACAAATATTTGTTTCTGTAAGAGGCAGGTTCCATGCTTTATGAGCAATTGTACAAGCCAGCTTGACTGTATTGTGTCTTGCTTTTGTTCACCCGATGACTACAAGAATACACCTTCTCATCATCTGCCCTTAAGTAGGTGTGTCTGCGTTGTGTTGTGGTTTGCAGTAACACTGTAATATTTGCGCCCTTCGGCCCAACACATCTGACTTCAGCACATTTATTGTGTATTCTACTTACACTCGTGGAGTTAGTTTCACTGACTAATTCTACTTACACTCATGGAGTTAGTTTCACTGTCTAATTCTACTTACACTCGTAGAGTTAGTTTCACTGTCTAATTCTACTTACACTCGTAGAGTTAGTTTCACTGTCTAATTCTACTTACACTCGTGGAGTTAGTTTCACTGACTAATTCTACTTACACTCGTGGAGTTAGTTTCACTGTCTAATTCTACTTACACTCGTGGAGTTAGTTTCACTGTCTAATTCTACTTACACTCGTGGAGTTAGTTTCACTGTCTAATTCTACTTACACTCGTGGAGTTAGTTTCACTGTCTAATTCTACTTACACTCGTGGAGTTAGTTTCACTGACTAATTCTACTTACACTCGTGGAGTAAGTTTCACTGTCTAATTCTACTTACACTCGTGGAGTTAGTTTCACTGACTAATTCTACTTACACTCGTGGAGTTAGTTTCACTGTCTAATTCTACTTACACTCGTGGAGTTAGTTTCACTGTCTAATTCTACTTACACTCGTGGAGTTAGTTTCACTGTCTAATTCTACTTACACTCATGGAGTTAGTTTCACTGTCTAATTCTACTTACACTCGTGGAGTTAGTTTCACTGTCTAATTCTACTTACACTCGTGGAGTTAGTTTCACTGTCTAATTCTACTTACACTCGTGGAGTTAGTTTCACTGTCTAATTCTACTTACACTCGTGGAGTTAGTTTCACTGCAGTCTGAAATTCCCCATAACCGCCCCACCTCATGTCATTGCATTCAGCCAAAGTGAATTAGTTCTTTTGGTTAATGACTTTATCATGTGCAGACTTTCATGGCTGTACTTGAAACACATGTCGCACATTTCTGTTCTTCTGCTCCTTAACCATAGACTGGCAAAGCAGTCAGTGCCCATGTGTCATTTGCTATCTTTCAGGGTCGCAAACAAATTGTTCACATTGTTTGGTCAGGGTGTCCTGAGTTTGTCCCATGTTTTCATCTAATGCTCCCCACCTTTCTGTCCTGAGTCCACCCCATGATAGTTCTTGTGATTGTTTCTGGGACTCTTGGGTGCATGCTCTATTCTTCTTCTTCTTCTACCTTTCAGCTCACTGTGGAGCATAGGTCTTGAACAAACACTTTCCAAGTCATTCTGTTTCTTGCCATTCTTGATCATTCCATGTTTTCCCCATCATCTTCATCTCTGCTTCTGTCTGTCTTCTCCAAGAATTTCTTGGTCTTCCTCTTTGTCTTTTCCCTTGGGGATTCCAAAAAAGGGCCTGTTGTGTAATACTCTCTGTTGGCTTCTGCAGTGTGTGTCCTATCCAGCGCCATCATCTTCGCTGTATCTCTTTATCCACTAGTATTTGACTGGTACATTTCCATAATTCTATGTTAGTGATTTTGTCCTGCCATTTTCATCCTTTTATTCTGCGTAAGCATCTATTAATGAAAGTCTGTTTCTTCATGATTGTCAATTTTGTTGTTCTCCATGTTTCACAGCAATATAATAGGACTGACTTAAAAATAAAATTGAACATTTTTATTTTAGTATTTAACCCAATTTCACATGCCCTATTCTAGCTTCATGTTTCTGGGTCTTCTCTGGGCACATGCCCTATTCTAGCTCCATGTTTCTGGGTCTCTTGGGCACATGCCCTGTCCAGCTGTGTGACCTGTCTTTAAATGTTTGTTTGCTGTAAATCGTATGAAAATGTTTGCATGTCTTTAGATTGATTGCTGTCCAGGTCGTTCTGTAAATATATTACCAGTTAAATTAACCCAGATTTGAGTCATGAACTCATGTACCAGTGTTTACATTTTCACAAACCATAAATAGATTTTGTTCCCCAGTTCATCACTTCTTCATTGTCTATATATGGATACTAGTGTAAGTAGAAGGTTTAGAATCAATATTATGTTTTTCTATTGTTGTTTTATGATGCTTTCATGTCTTGCTGCCGTCGGGTGAGAAGTTAATCCTGGGGTCAGGAATTGATACATTGATTAATAGCATTTCTTTGATGACCAGACAACATCAATTGATAATGATTGAAGCCACCAAAAGGGCAAGAACCAGAACTTTGTATTTCCCTCAACAACAGGCGGATACAAGAGGAAGTGATGAAAGAAAAAGAAAGATTTCTTTGTTGACAGCAATGACAGAGAAGACTAGTTTTCTCTCTGTATAACCTGTAGTGGTAACTCTTAAGCTATAGTGGGGACTTTAGTAATCTATAGTTGGGACTTTAGTAACTTATAGTGGGGACTTTAGTAACTTATAGTTGAGACTTTAGTAACTTATAGTTGGGACTTTAGTAACTTATAGTGGGGACTTTAGTAACTTATAGTTGGGACTTTAGTAACTTATAGTTGGGACTTTAGTAACTTATAGTTGGGACTTTAGTGACTTATAGTGGGGACTTTAGTGACTTATAGTGCGGACTTTAGAGCTTTTAAAGATGAATATATTTATTCAAGGAGTAAAAATGAAAGAGAAATTCAGAAATCTGGAATCAGGTTTGGTGCTAGTAAAGCCAAATTGATCTGAAATATGTGTAACAAATGAGTTACAAAAACCACTTAAAAGGAATTAATTATGGCATCTGATGAAAGAAACTGAACACCTATGGGCCTTTCTGATATGCTGTGAGTTGATTCTCTCAATTACTAAAAAATCAGTCACCAATGACATTGTGATTTCTAGAGACTACTAATAATTCAGTGTTGCTCTTTGCCTTTTGATGGATCCGTGATTTCCCCAGTTATATTTTCTTGTACTTGTAGCTTTTAATAAATCATGTTTACATTAGAGAATCCATAGATTTTAGAGCAGTGATCTCTGCAATATGTGCCATCTTCGGCTCGAAAGGACAATAGACATTAGAGGAAAATGCTTGTGATCAAGTGAGAGGTAGATATCTGATCTTCCTGCTGATGTTGTTTGTTGTATTTATTGTACTCAAATGTGTATAACAGGTTTGTAGAAACATCTATCTATCTATTGACCTTTCGAGCCGTAACCGGCCCATAGGGCGTAGACCAAGATACACCTTCTCCTATATGAATTTTTGTTCTAGCAGTTTTCTTTTAAAGATATTTTATCAAATCTCGCCATCTGTCTCTGTTCTGTGCAAGCAGTTCTATCTCATTGAGGGAGCCGATTCCTGCTGCTCTTGCCTCTCTCATCAATGTTCTTCTCAGTGTCTCCCTGGGTCTTCCTCTTTTTCTTTTACCTGTTGTTTCCCATATGAGGGCTTGCTTTGCTATTCGATTATTATCTCTTCTCATCACATGTCCAACGTATGACCATCGTCTTTTCTTTATTACTGAAGATATTAGTGGTTGATTGGCGATTTCTCTAATTTCCTCGTTTGTTTTGAATTCGTTCCATTCTATACCAAGTATTTTCCTTAGACATTTATTTTCGAATGCGTTCAACTTTGTTTCTATATCTCTTGTTGTTTTCCAGCTTTCACACGCATACGTAAGGGTTGATAGTACATTTGATTTGAATAGCCTAAGTTTTGTGTTTGTGCTAATGAGTTTTGATTTCCACAACTTTTCAAGGCTTCTGAAAGACATTGCTGCTTTAGCCAGTCTG
Source organism: Megaustenia siamemsis (assembly GCA_032433765.1). NCBI lineage: Eukaryota > Metazoa > Mollusca > Gastropoda > Stylommatophora > Ariophantidae > Megaustenia > Megaustenia siamemsis. The sequence continues at coordinate 72,332,803 of JAVIAB010000041.1, read as the reverse complement.
ATTCTAATTTCTTTGCTCGTATCCCCTTCTCGATCAATGTGACTTCCAAGATAGATAAAGTGATCGATCTCTTCTACTGGTTTGTTTTCCATAGAAACATAGAAACATAGGAGAAATAAAACATTTTATTTATGTCAAAATTGGTTGTCTTTATTGTGTGTTTGTGTGGAGGGGAGTTGTGTGAATGCTGGCATGAGGAGAAAAAGAGGGAGAAATGGTGGGTTTCAGATGTGTAAGTGGTGAATATAGATATCAAGGGAGAAATGATGTGGGTTTCAGCTTTTGTATGAGTGATGATTGTGAATGTGAATCTACTCAAAGAATCCCTTCACAGTTGCTTTGATCAACATATTCATGACATATCTCTTCACCTCATTTTTGCTAATAACAAACATTCAACACTTATTTGCCACCAAGTATTTATTTATTGTGGTCTTTACTGCTTTTTGGTTTTTTAAAATAAAAAAAATCCAGTCTGACACGGCGTGGCGTCTGCTTTGACCAAGCGGTCCCTCTGGTCCAGTTGTGAGTCCCCCGACATAAACCAGCAGTGGTAATATGTTTTGTAAAAATAGTAAGAATTTACACATTTCCATTAACCCCTTTTTTAGCAGGACCTGCTCGTTAATTTCGTTCCCCACACTTTTCATCATCGCAATTGTTCATTTCTGGGTCGTGGAACTCATGATTTCAAATTGACACAATCGTCAGATTTAAATGACGCTTATTTTGGCGTCGACACAATCTAGTGAGGACTACTGACGTCATGAGAAATTGTTTGAATATTTAGCAGAAGACTGTCAAACCCCCATGTAGACCTCAATCGTTTTGAGTGATCTCAGAATTACCTCCCTTGTTCATAATTAATGATCACACCATAGGAGTCTTGGCAGTTAACGTGGAGATGGAGAATGCAAATTTAATCTTTAAGGGGAATAACAAAACAGTAGTGGTAGCCCTTGTAACTGATTGTATTGTTCTTTTAAGTTCAAACGGTTTATAAATAAACGGTTTTGGAATATTAAAAACACTTGGAAACATACCAGCAGCAGAGGCCAATACAAGAAGTCTGCAAATAATATTTCCCCTCGACACTGATAGGCAAATGAGGAAGGAAAGAAGGAGAAGATGTGTAGATCTAGAAATAGAGGGAAATGAAATCTTGACTCAGAGATGGCACAAATAAATTACTCATGAAGATATCTGGAAAAGATAGAAACGTACAAGGAAAGAAGAAGAAGATGTGAAGATCTAGAAATAGAAGGAAATGAAAAATTCGACTCAGAGATGGCACAAAGGTTACTCACGAAGATATCTGAAGAAGATAGAAACGTACAAAGAAAGAAAAAGAAGAGCATAATGTAAGAAAACAAGATGAAATGGCCACTGTATGGTATAAGAGAATAGAAAAATAAATCCACAATGACAGCATCTGGAGCCGCGATAGCTCAGTGGTTAGTGAACTGTACAATAAAGTACAAGAGGTAGGTTTCGATCCCAAACGACGGCTTTCATGTTCACCCAGCCTTAAATAGGTACCGGATTTTTTTCTGGGAAAGTAAAGCGGCACAGGCGTAATACTGACCACATTACCACAAAAATCACGTGCTGAAGGTCTGTAAAATTTATGGTTACTAACACCATATTCCCTATACGCCACTTGGCGTGACGGGGCTCTCTACTTGACTTTTTATGACAGCATCTCAAGATACACACATAGACGTGTCCATAAAGCCACACCTGTTTCCTTCTCACTGTACAAGCAGCAGGACAACAGGAAGCTGCACGTCTCTTTCACTGACAGAGCGCGCCAACAGCAGAAGAACCTGGAAGACTAAAAGTCTCAACATGTTCCATCCACTCTGCTGCAATCTTTCGACGACTACTTCACGTTATCTTCCTCTCTTATTCTTATTTTGTTAGCGTTTCCCTGTTAAGTAGAATCGTGTCGCTAGTTTACTATTTCTGCCTTCAGGTCCAACAGGCAGCGGACACTTGGGTCTACTATTTTCGACTTTTAACTGTCAATGGTTGTTTAACGTGCGCGAGCGCACACGGGACATCCTTCATTTTATCGTTATCCGAGAGGGCTGTAAATCGGATCTCGCTACTCAGAGTAGACTAGACATCGGATCTCGCTAACTAGAGAGAGCTAGACTTCGAATCACGCTACTCAGAGAAGATTAGACATCGGATCTCACTACACAGAAAAGACTAGACATCGGATCTTGCTAACTAGAGAGGGCTAGACTTCGAATCACGCTACTCAGAGAAGACTAGACATCGGATCTCACTACACAGAAAAGACTAGACATCGGATCTCGCTAACTAGAGAGGGCTAGACTTCGAATCACGCTACTCAGAGAAGACTAGACATCGGATCTCACTACACAGAAAAGACTAGACATCGGATCTCGCTAACTAGTGAGGGCTAGACTTCGAATCATGCTACTCAGAAAAGACTAGACATCGGATCTCGCTAACTAGAGAGGGCTAGACTTTGAATCACACTACTCAGAGAAGACTAGACATCGGGTCTCACTACACAGAAAAGACTAGACATCGGATCTCGCTAACAAGAGAGGGCTAAACTTCGAATCACGCTACTCAGAGAAGACTCGTCATCGGATCTCGCTAACTAGAGAGGGCTAAACTTCGAATTACGCTACTCAGAGAAGACTAGACATCGGATCTCACTACACAGAAAAGACTAGACATCGGATCTCACTACACAGAAAAGACTAGACATCGGATCTCGCTAACTAGAGAGAGCTAGACTTCGAATCGCGTTACTCAGAGAAGACTAGACATCGGATCTCACTACACAGAAAAGACTAGACATCGGATCTTGCTAACTAGAGAGGGCTAGACTTCGTATTACGCTACTCAGAGAAGACTAGACATCGGATCTCACTACACATAAAAGACTAGACATCGGATCTCGCTACCTAGAGGGGGATAGACTTTGAATCGCGTTACTCAGAGCAGGGTAGACATCGGATCTCGCTACCCAGTGAGGGCTAAATATCAGATCTCGCAATCCAGAGAGGGCTAGACATCAGATCTCGCAACCCAGAAAGGGCTAGACACCGGATCTCGCTATACAGAGAGGGCTAGACATCAGATCTCGTAACCCAGAAAGGGCTAGACACCGGATCTCGCTACACAGAACCTACGAGAGATTGAAGCCACGAAGATATCACGGAATGAAAGAGATTCACACAAGCCACAATGTTTTCGGCCCAACACATCCGATTTAAGCACATTTTTGGGTATCAAATTTTCCATCCCTGTCTGATCCATCATGGTTTTGTTAGACAAGTTAGTCTACGTCCAAGATCGGCGCTAGGAGGTGAAACATGGTCTTCATCTATTCTGTTTCGCTTATCTTGACGCCAACTGTCAGCTATGAGTCGTTGACAATTGTGCGACAACTGTTACGATGGACATTCTATGTAATTGTACATTCATTGTCAGTATGTATATCTTGGTAGTTTAGTATGTATATCTTGGTAGTTTAGTATGTATATCTTGGTAGTTTAGTATGTATATCTTGGTAGTTTAGTATGTATATCTTGGTAGTTTAGTATGTATATCTTGGTAGTTTAGTATGTATATCTTGGTAGTTAAGTATGTATATCTTGGTAGTTTAGTATGCATATCTTGGTAGTTTAGTATGTATATCTTGGTAGTTTAGTATGCATATCTTGGTAGTTTAGTATGTATATCTTGGTAGTTTAGTATGCATATCTTGGTAGTTTAGTATGCATATCTTGGTAGTTTAGTATGCATATCTTGGTAGTTTAGTATGTATATCTTGGTAGTTTAGTATGCATATCTTGGTAGTTTAGTATGCATATCTTGGTAGTTTAGTATGCATATCTTGGTAGTTTAGTATGCATATCTTGGTAGTTTAGTATGTATATCTTGCTGTTTCCTTTGTTTGTCTCCTCTTATTCGTACACCAACCTTATATCTCTCTCGCAAAGGGGACTGAATTTTGCGTGAATATCACGTTTCCCTATTGTTCACCCCGACAGGCGTGTTGTCGTGTTCACTTGTCCCTCGTCATGCTGGCAGACATTCTCCGATTCTAGAGGTACTCTTTCTCTCTCTCTCTCTCTCTCTCTCTCTCTTTCTTTCTCTCTCTCTCTCTTTCTTCTCTCTCTCTCTCTCTCTCTCTCTCTCTCTCTCTCTCTTTCTCTCTCTCTCTTTAATCGTTTAAAGTTGTTGACCTTTTTGGTGAATTTGTTCCCATGACAGTCACAGCAGCCATTTTTAGTTACTCGATATCCAATTGTCAAGGGTTCTTTAACGTGCGCAGAAGGCAAACGGGATCTCCTTTTTTCTGCCGTTACCTGAGAGGGCTGAAAGTTGATCTCACTACCCAGAAACCAGGAAAGGGGTTAGCGACGAATGATTCGATTTTAGACAATTTCTCACCGTTTTTGGTGGAATTCGAATCCGCGACTTTCTCGTCCAAAAGTCGATGTCCTACTTCTAGACTTCAGCATTCCCATCGTTTCCATTTCTGATATTCTCCAAGCTCATTCTGAAGAGAAAGACTGAAAATATTCACATCTCGTTTATCTTCAGATTTGTTTTTGCGCTTTATTGGTTGGATCTCCAAGGTATATAGTAATCTTTTCCAGCTTTAGGTAATCTTATACATGTTCTGGCTCCTGCATTTTCCGGTTTTAACTGATTTAATTATACCAAATAAAGATCGCTTATCGTTGAGCTTTCTGAAATTCGCCTTATGATAACAAATAAAGATCGCTTATCGTTGAGCTTTCTGAAATTCGCCTTACGATAACAAATAAAGATCACTTATCGTTGAGCTTTCTGTTGTTGTTGTTGTTATGGATCCAGTGACCTTTGAGCTGATGCCCTTCGGCCCAATGCCATGTAGTAGTATCTGCAGGTATTTTTAAGTTCTGCTGTTGTTCCGTACAGAGTATTCCATTTGGAGGGTCTTTGGGGAAATAATGTTGTTCTGATGTCAGTGAGCTCTGGACATTGAAACAGGTGATGTTCTACAGTTTCTTGTGGGTGATTACAGAGTGGACATACTGGGGTATGGTTTTGTTGTATTCTATTTATGTGGTTATTCAGCATAACATGTCCTGTTCTCAGTCTGAAGATGGTGGTTTGGTCTCTTCTTGTTAGGTTGTTGATGTTGTCTTGTGGATTTGGTCTTGCCATATATTTAAAAAGCTCTCTCCCTGTTTTCCCTAAGGCCCATCCATTCAGCCACTCCTCCCTACTGCTGGAGTTTATGACTTGTTTGGCTGTGTCTAGTGTGATGGATGTATGTATCTGTGTCTGTTTAGATCCTCTCTTAGCTAATGTATCTGCCTTATCATTTCCTGGTATATTTGAGTGTCCTGGGATCCATTGCATTACCAATCTTATGTTATGTGTTTCAATGAGTTTGTCTGTGTCTATGATAAGCTGTGTGAGTTCTGGTTTGTTCGTGTTGTTTTCCAGTGCTTGCAGAGCCGATTTGGAATCCGTAAATATGACTGTGTTTGTTTTCTTTGATGGTGTGGTATCGAAAATCGTATTTAAATGATAAATTGCTGTTTCAATAGCTGTTATTTCTGCTTCATAATTGTTACAGACTTCACCACAAGGGCCACAAATTTCTTCTGCTGTCCCATCTGGATAATGTATTAATATTCCATATCCAGCTTTTGAAGTAGCGTTAGTGGCTGCACCATCTGTGTATATATGTATCCAGTCTTCTGGATAAGTATCTATTGTTTTCCTTGCTGCTAGTGTTAATGATACTGGGTCTGCTTTTTTACCTGTTCTGTAACATATCTCTACATTTATTTCAGGTTTTTATAATTCGTACTTGGTGGCATTTCTTTGATGACTCTTGATGTTTGTAGTCGTTTTTCAGGTAGATGGAATTTCTTTTGTATATTTCTAACATGTTGTAATACTGACATCTGCTTAATTCTTTGTTTTGGAGTCCATGTATCTACTAATTTTCTGTTAGGGTGGTCCTTCTCCATTCTTTTTTGTCTTTCATAGAGAACCATAGCGGCTTTGTTTCTCCTCAACTCTAAAGGTTCCACATTGCAGTGGATTTCGCAGGCTGCAACTGGAGTGGACCTCATTGCACCGCTGATGAGTCGTAATGCATTATTTTGTATCTTGTCCAGTGCCATGTTAGTTGTTTTGCTGCATGTCACTAGGAGCGAGCTACCATGATCCAAAACAGAGCGAACATATCCCAGATAGAGATTTCTAAGAGTTTCTTTATCTGCTCCCCATAAGGTACTGGAAAGCCTTTTCATTAGTTGAAGTCTTTGTGTTGCCTTCTTAGTGAGATTCTCTACGTGTTTCTTCAGGTTCAGTTGTCGGTCTAGTTGTATTCCTAAGTATGTAGGGTGTACCTCTTTTTGAAGACTATTGTGTTGGAGATTGAGTTTGATGTTTGTCTTAGCTATTTTGTTACTTCTAGTAAATACTGTATATACTGTTTTCTGTACATTTATTTTTATTTTCCAGGTATTGCAGTATTCTTCTAGGTGCCTCAGGTCTTTATTTAGTTGTGCTTCAGCTGTTCTAATATTTTCGTTAGTACTCCACATGACCAGATCATCCGCATAGAGAGCTTTTTTATTTATCAGGGTTTTGGTCAGATCATTGATATATATCAAAAAAGGGTACAACTGAGTGGTGATCCCTGTGGTAATCCTTCTTCTAGCACCTCTTTGTCTGAAATGGATTCATTTAATTTAGTTTGTATTGTTCTGTCAACTAGGAAATATTTAACCCATTTGTACAGTTTCCCATGTATTCCGGCATCTCTCATCTTCAATAAAAGCCCCTTACGCCAGACTTTATCATAAGCCTGCTGCAGGTCCACTAGGATGGCTAAAGTATGTTGTCTCTTCTGAAATCCATCTTGGACCTGTTGTATTAACCTGAGGGTTTGGTCTTCTATGTTATTGCCTGCCCTGAAACCAGCTTGTTCATAGCACAGAGTATTAGAGGTTTCCAGATACCAGTATAGTCTGCTATTGACCATACTCTCAGCTATTTTACCTATGCATGATGTTAAGGATAGGGGACGATAGCTTCTGGGGTCATCTGGAGGCTTGTTCTTTTTGAGCAATGGCACTATATAGGCATTTCTCCATATCTTGGGAATTTTGCTTTCTTTCCATGACTTGTTGATCAGTCTGAGTAATGTTTCTTTCCCTGACTTGCCGAGATGCTTTATCATCTCATTGTGTACCTTGTCAGGGCCTGGGGATTTTCTACATTTTAATTTTCTTAATGCTTTTTCTAGTTCCCTCATGTTAAAATCTTCTTCAAAGATTGCAGCATTTGTTGTTGGGGCTCTTTCAATTAATTTTAAATTATGTAGCTGAATTTTATCGCTATCTGTAAGTTTGCTCGCTCTGTTGACTGAAGCAAAGTAACTATTAAATTTTTTAACTATATTTTTTTTAGAGCTGATGATTTCATTATTAAATTTGATTGGTTTAGGATTTGGTTCTCTTTTATCACCAGACAAATGTTGCATAAGTCTCCAGGCTTTATTTCCTTCATGTCGCAGATCGGGTTTACTGCATGTTTCTTGCCATTTCTCTTTCTTTGCTTTTTAGTAACTAGTTTGACCTTAGCACTAGCCTTGTTATAGCTTGTTTTATTATTCAAAGTTGGGTTCTGCTCAAGTATTGTTCTGGCTTTCTTTCTTTCTGATACTGCTGTCTCTAGTTCTGTGTTCCAAAATGGTCGATATTGTGTTCTACATCCTTTAGGTATAGTTTGTTCTGCAGTGTTGAGTATTATTTGTGTGAACATCTCGTTTAATTTTTCTACGCTGTTGTCTGTCAGATTTTTCAGGAGTTGGTCGGATTTTTCTTGATATGCCTTCCAGTCAGCTTTCTTGAAATTCCATCTCGTTCTCTGTTTTGTTTGGATTTTTGTTGTTTTTGTGTCTACTATGGTGACTATGGGTCTGTGATCACTGCCTATGTCATCAATGACTTCAATGTGGCAGTAGCTTATGAGATCAGCAGAGCAAATGGTCAGATCGGGTCTACTAAGGGAGAGATGAGCTCTATGTAGGAGAGTTGGTGTTGATTCTGCGTCCTGCATGATTGTAAGATTAGTTGATTGGCAAAGATCTTCTATGTATTTTCCTGTGGGATTTGAGTTAGAATATCCCCATTGTGTTGAATGTCCATTAAAATCTCCAGCCAAGATAGTTCTATGGTAGTTGACTTGATCAAGTTCTGTTATGTTACAATTTGTGCCTGGTGGGTTGTAAACATTATAAATATTATATTTGCTGGATGCAAACCAAATTGTGGCTTTCTGAACATCTGTTAGTTCGGCATTAGTTAGTGGCACTACATCTCCCTGTATATTGTTTTTGATGTAGGTGATTATACCCCTGCAGTTGTTGGTGCACTTACATTGGTAGCTGGTGTAACCTGTTATATGTGTGTCTATGTTATTGTGTAGTGTTTCCTGCAGTAGGACAATATGTATCTGGTATTTGTACATGATTTTGGTTAGCTCTGTTTTCTTGTTTTTGAGGCCTGAAATATTAAGTTGTAGTATGTTTAATTTATTTGTTTTTTCTCTCTGACAAATCTTCATGCACTTTCTTCTATTAAAATATTTATATATAGAACTTTGTTGGATCTGAGGTTTCTGGTTTTTGTATGAGTTGTTTGTATTTCTTCCAGTAGCTAATTTATCGCACAGTCCAGCCTGGTCGCTCACTGTCTGGCGCGGACCTTGTTGACCGAGGCGGCGTCCGAGCTCGTATTGATTTATATTCTTGATGTACATGGCATTGTTAAAACTGGGGGACCTGTGGGCTATCTTCCTACCCCAGGGTGAAGGTTTTGCAAATCCTCGCCTCAATTCCATCCATGGCATGTATTGTGTCTCTGTCTCTGCTGACATATCATCCATCCGTTTGTTCCCTTTCTAGGCCCTGTATTCAAGCAGGATTCACAACAGCCCATTCCCCGCCACCTACTGTCACTGGCACTTACTCCGTTCATTCAGGCGTATCAAATGGAGGCCAAATGTATCGACAGAGGATCGTCACGTCCTGGGTCACTTGTGTCTGTGCGATGTACTACAGGACTATTAAAGGGAACGTGGTGGACTCCAAGTCAGTACTAGAGTCATTTGTCTTCAAGTATGTCAGTAGATGGTCTCGAGGCGGTTTCGCTGAAGCTCTCACCCTGTCCACAGGGGGTTCCTATAGAAATAGTAATAAGATAGAAGATAAGACACTCACTCAAGGGAGAGTGAGGGTGATTAGATGAGGGCCATGGCGTATACCACATGTTGGTTGGCTCTAGCCCTGCATCTATAGGGGCTCACCTCCTCCCGACCCAGTTATACCACTGGGAACTCGGTCGCGCCCAGGACCAACTTTGCGATAACAGAGGGACCACGTGTAGGTGTGGCCATGGACACAGTGGCCCAGTGGAGTTGAATTTAGTCCATCAAAACCGGAGATGATTTTGTCAAAACAGAGAAGGTTTTGTCATTCAATAACCACTGAGCCTGGCAAGTGAGAGGCTATGAACGCTTCAAATACCTTTTGGTGATGTCAAGAGCGGACATCACACACCCCCCTTTGAGCTTTCTGAAATTCGCCTTATGATAACAAATAAAGATCGCTTATCGTTGAGCTTTCTGAAATTCGCCTTATGATAACAAATTCGCCTTGAAATGATAACACTTATCGTTGAGCTTTCTGAAATTCGCCTTATCGCTTATCGTTGAGCTTTCTGATAACAAATAAAGATCGCTTATCGTTGAGCTTTCTGAAATTCGCCTTATGATAACAAATAAAGAATCGTTGAGCTTTCTGAAAAGATAACATCTTATCGTTGAGCTTTCTGAAATTCGCCTTATGATAACAAATAAAGATCACTTATCGTTGAGCTTTCTTAAATTCGCCCCATGACATCAAACAAAGATCACTTATCGTTGAGCTTTCTGAAATTCGCCTTATGATAACAAATAAAGATCACTTATCGTTGAGCTTTCTGAAATTCGCCTTATGATAACAAATAAAGATCACTTATCGTTGAGCTTTCTGAAATTCGCCTTATGATAACAAATAAAGATCACTTATCGTTGAGCTTTCTTAAATTCGCCTTATGATAACAAATAAAGATCACTTATCGTTGAGCTTTCTGAAATTCGCCTTATGATAACAAATAAAGATCACTTATCGTTGAGCTTTCTGAAATTCGCCTTATGATAACAAATAAAGATCGCTTATCGTTGAGCTTTCTGAAATTCGCCTTACGATAACAAATAAAGATCGCTTATCGTTGAGCTTTCTGAAATTCGCCTTACGATAACAAATAAAGATCACTTATCGTTGAGCTTTCTGAAATTCGCCTTATGATAACAAATAAAGATCACTTATCGTTGAGCTTTCTGAAATTCGCCTTATGATAACAAATAAAGATCACTTATCGTTGAGCTTTCTGAAATTCGCCTTATGATAACAAATAAAGATCACTTATCGTTGAGCTTTCTGAAATTCGCCCCATGACATCAAATAAAGATCGTTGTATCAATGAGCTTTCTGGCTTCTCTTCATGTTCAAAAGATGGTCGGCTCGAGACCCACGATAAGTTTTATTTTTTCCCAGCGACCTCTGGTATCAAGATCGGAGAAATCGAGTGCCTAGTCCTATTTGAAGCGGATGATTAAAGACCCTGATCTTCAGGTTAAGTAATA